>JARFJB010001362.1:1770000-1890000 GCA_036346205.1 Vesta saturnalis
AAATCGTTGCAATTTTTTTGTGCTACACTATATACCATTTTGTACTAGAAAAATTGATTCTCCTATCTTTTCTGCTAAAAAAAGGTATATTTTAGTGATGTCGCTAGGAGCAACCGTTTCTGAGAAAAACACATTTAAAACTCACAATGTTTATTTATTTAAAACTTGTAAGGAGCACTAAAATATCCAATATTAAAAAACAAGAAAAGAAATTAATATTAAAAGTAAACATGTTCTTTTGATAACAACTGTTCAAACAACTGTCCCAAAAAAAAACCCGTATACGAAATTTCATGAAATTATTTCGAAACAGTCAAAAAATATTGAAGAAATCGCGATTTCTTTTTTCAACTTTGACACCCTGTATCTCGGAAACGGAGCATTTCCGGACCCATGTACATATAAACTTTTTTGCTTATAATGATGAGTTCTAGTGCTCCTTTAATTTTGGCGGATTAGATAAGATTCACCCTGTATAGAAGGTGGAGAAATAAGGTTGTTTCTTAATCGAATTAAATGACTATGTGGTTTCCATTTCTGTGGTGCTAAATAGGATAGGTTTAGTCTAATGTCCCAAATACTTCGCGAAATGTAATGGGATACTGGACTACACAGATATATCTACCCTAATTTTTTTCATATCATAAGGGACGAGAAAGCAAGAACTAGGAAGATCATTTCAAAGTTTACAAACCGTTACGAAGAATTTGAATTGTGTCTTTTTTGCTCCTCTAGCGAAGGTGGTGAGAGACGGTGTCAAAGCAGTGTAATCCCGATAGTACAAAGAAAGAATTGAACTATTCTGCTGCGTTCAAGGGCCCGTATGATAAAAGTTGAGGTTGGCTAAATTATAAGCTAACTCTAAATTTTGTTAGCTCCTTTGAAGGATATGTTGAATACCTCTGTTGATTGTAAATGCTATTTCAGCATTAATACCTTGATTTAACGTGGATTAGTATTATGAGTAAACTGAGATGAGCTACACTGAAGAGTGCTATCGTCTACCTCTACAAGGTAATGGATAGTTGTTGAACAAATAAGGTCATTATGTATAGCAGAAAAAGTGGTGGAGCTATTAGACATTCAGGTGGAACTCCAGCATTAGTGCCAATTTCTTCTGAAAAAAAGTATACGTTTTTTATTAAGAAAACTGGAGAACACAAATATGAGAAAATTGTAACTTTTATGATGTTCACTCATAATTGAAATAGTTAGCTTAAAACTATTATCAAGAAAACCAACCTTTAAAAAATCTGGACATTTCTTACTGAAGGCGATAGCTTTTCATACATGCACTAGAAATGCTCTACTAGCATCCACGATATCAGGTTTACTCTTAGTGCTGTTTAGCAACACCTTGACCAATTACAACCTGACATTTTGTTTCTATCAGAAACACAAGTTTCCTCTAAGAACTCAGACTTACCAAACTTTCAATTTACATTTAAGTAATTTCCATGAATCTGGAAAATGATTGTTTTAACAGATAAAACTTGTGTTTTACTCATTCTTATAAATGGTATCTATAATTCATTGAATTGTTTACAAGTAATGAGGCTTGGAATATGTAGGATGAAGGCAACGTTAATATGCTAAGGTTTTTAAATGAATCTTGACATGGCAACATGTCTTTGTATTAATCATATTTGCTTGGCAACTGAAGAATTCCCCCACAGAAGTGTATGATAATATACTATGTAAGTGACCAAAGTAGGCTGTTTTTAAAAATCTTCGGACACATTACGTCTCAGAGACTTTATAAGATATACTATTTGAGGGAGTTCACCAGCGAAGTTCAAAGATGGGTCAATTTATATACGTGGTACTTTACATAAATCTTTTATGTTCGTTGTCTCGTAAACTGCGCCAAATAGTTTTGACATACCTTATGCTGAATTTATTAGATGCAACCAATTCTCTATATCGGGGGTTGTCTTGTTTTCAAGTAAGTATATAGTTACAATGTCGTCTCCTTCATTGTTTGAAGTGGAGTCATCAGCATACAGGATAAGTTTATCAGCCTGAACATTTGCAAAGAGATCATTCACAAATATTATAAAAAGGGTGGGGCCGAGAGTGGACCCTTATGGTAGTCCCGTCTGTATTTGCAATGTTATTGGGTAGGTACATTTATGTTTAACTATTTGGAACCTGTTCATTAGACAAGATTGTATCAAATTCAGTATTTTGTCCAAATCCAAAGAGATCTTTACTCAGGAGTTTATATAATTAGCTTTCAATAACCTTTGAAAACACTAGAGTAGTTAAATTTAGTCTATACTTAAGAGGGTCGTTGGTTTCCCTTTTTTTTAATATCGGTGTTACTAATTAAGCTTTTAATGTATCGGTAAAAAAGACATATTGTAGTAACTTTATTATATTAACCATAGATTTGATGAGCTATTAGTAGTAGTAATATTTTATGCAAGTTACACAATTTACGCATTTATTTACGGCATTACTGTACAAATACTACAGAGCATATTTGACGCGGTTACCTCATTTCCAAAAAAATCTCAAGAAGAGCATCGTTTGCAACAAGTTTTCTTCTTTGAAAAAAAATTCCACGTGATTTTGTTCAAACATTCTGGTTCCAGATTTATGAAATTGCATCGATAGTTTCTTACAATATTTCGTAAGTTCGAAAGTTGACTATCTTCTGTCTATCTTCGTTTCCATTTTGCGGTATGTCAGTTCTGGAAGATTTCAATTTTCATAACTTGAACTGGCATCAATTTTCATCTAGCACTAACTCGGCTGATCATAGTGCAGAAACATTTGCTTACGAGATCGCACACAAGCAATATTTCGAACCCACTAGAATCCCTAATAACTCTAACCATACTCACATCTTCCCTAAATCCGCTTGAGTATAAATCATTTCTTTCCCACTAGCTATATCTGACCATTGTCCAATAGAAATAACTTCTACTGTCCTAAATTAATCGGCTCACATTTGCTAACAAATGATTGACTTCAGCCAATTTATCTGTTAACCGCTACACTGTTTCCACCGCTGATGCTTCACTGTTTATGTATTCATTTAAAATGATCCGCCACCACCTCACACTTTTCTCTTTGAATTCTTGAAGGGTTGAAGGATTCTACTTTGGTGTACAGAACCCTGTGATTCACATCCTTTTTCTGTTATCAGCTATAAATTCTTCCCCCCGTATTGCGGTGGAGGTGCTAATGCTGGTGCCCTACTGCTGGTGGTGGTGGTGATGCTAGAAAAATAATTGAGTGAATTAGTAATGCATCTATCTCATAAGTAAATTATTATGAATAACTATAAATTATGTACTGTGTACTTCTTTTCAAAGAATCTAGTGAAGTCTTCATCGATATCACTATCATGGATTGAAATGATTGGAATAATTTGTTGTTGTTCTTGAAATGCATGCATCGGGACTAGTTCTAATGGAGGTGGCTGCACCAAAACATCATATAAAATATTAGTTCTTTTGTTACGCGATCATTTCATACGTTTACTGGATGAGGCTATTTTTCTAGATGCAACTAAATGATAGAATAAAATTCTAGGGTTATGTACAAAAAAATTTATTAGCATCAACCAAATTACCGGCAAGTGGCCGTGGTTGGTACGATGAACTGACTCAATAAAAAAATTCCCCACGGAAATAATACACCTGTATAGTCATACTCTATGAACTATAATAAATGCGCCATAATATTAAAGTAGCAAGTTTAGACGTGAGAAGCTATTTCGTATGATCTCGGTAGGGTTAAGAACAGGTGTAAATAGATGTTCTTAGTAAACACCAGTAAAAGGAGACCATTTATAAAATGGATCAGAAATGATAGAATTGTTACTGATTCCTTAAAACAAATTAAGCTTTGCAGCATCACTATGTGTTAAGTGCTGTACTTTTCATTGAATTTTATTTAAGGTTACTGTTGCACCAGAGACACCATAGTAGCAGTTTGTATTGCTTCTAGATCGAATTAAGATCAAAGCTTGATGCATGTTCACAGTTACTTGCCGATAATCCTCACACACATATGATGTATAAATAATAAAGAAGGTTGCCTTTAATTTTAAAATGAGCTGTATAGAGAGGTACTGCATATTTACAAAAAGGCATATCTAGCAAGATAATTATGAAATTGACGCTGGATTTATAAGGGTTTGAAATGAATCAAAAATGAATAAACTATATATTACCATTAAATGTTAATATAAACTGATAATGTTTTAATTTTGATATCTACTTAAGACATGTTCTCGTGGAAACACTCGATATAACTTCATCGGGTAATGTGTAGTATAAGGCGTAATATAAGGCTTGTCTCATTCAACTGCAAGTGTATGTTTTTTGATTATAGCTTATACTCAAACGTCACAATAATTACACTTTTATGACTAAATGTCACAAGTAAAAGTTTTACTTCTCGGACGTGGAGTACAAGTTTCACTTTTGCGCCTAGGTATTTTTACTTTTACCAATTTGGAAACTGACGAATTATTTTGTAAAAACAACGATAACAAAATAAAGTTAACACCAAAGATGAAGGAAGAAGTTTATTTCATGTCTTCAATTCAAATAACGCAAATAACAGTTTATGATATTCTTTAACACTACCTACCAATTAGTGTGTACATTAATATTAAAAAACACAGTCGGTTACTGTGGCATTTTGAAGAAGGCCATTAGAAGAAACACTGCATTACCAACACTGTAGGTAGCGGACCACGAAACTTTTATTATTGTAATAAACGTTTGTCAAATCGCCATTGTTACCGCGATAGAAAAGATAATTAGTGGATTTTTAATATCTTGATAATACGTCGAATTTGCTAATGTTTTCAAAATTCTTTATTTATATATTTTATGTAAGGATGTGGGATTCTTTGTAACTAATATTTGGCTGAGGGTTGCAAAACATGTGTTTTGAGGTTTGACTAGCAGATGTATGCTTAAAAGCTGCTTCACTGAAGGGGCGTAACGAATCATTGGAAATTCTTATGCGCACATTCTTGGTGTAAAAATGTCACTAGGTAGTAATTAATTACGACGGTACACACTGCAATCAAAGACGTCTTTGTGTGGTACTTGGCAATTCTAGACCTAAATGTACGGTTTGTTACGGACGAATGCATATTTTTAAAATTAAGGTGTCGTTCAATAATTAATATGAAACTGTTCCAACATAATAATTTTTTGTTTTTTATTACTTTTAAAAAATGGCGGTAAGAGTAGGTAGTTTTTGAAATCGGGGGAAAGGTAGTTACAGTTAGAGTATCGACGGAGCCAGATCGAGAGGGGTCAATTAAATACCTTCATGGTATACAGTTTGTCTTTAAAATATTTCTTGCGTATACATTTTCTTTCGAATTAGCCAACAGTAATTTGTTTTTTTTCTTTCGGGTGCTAGTTGTAATGTGTTTTTCGAATATTAATCCATAAATAACAGTCACCCTTTTTGAAGTTAAACCGTGCCTGTTAACGATTGGCGTCTATGATCGATTAATGGAATATATTCAGGTGTTATTAGGTAGTTTTATATAAACTAAGGCTGTCAGAAAATAATTCTACAAGGCTAGATAACCTATTAAAAATCAAGCATTACTTTGCAAATCTACCTTATTCGCACGGGGGCTCCTTAAGCTGAAAACTGCTAAAATAAAAGACAGTGCAGGGCTCCCTCACTCTGGTATTGGTGTGAATTAGCATTGTTGTTTGTTGTTTATAATTTTATATTTATATTTGTGTAGAGGTGGGCTGGTGAACGGGTACATGATACCGGTTTGGTTAGTAATTATGAAAAGCAATTGCCAGTGGGTACACACTCCCTAGTCAGATAACCATTAAACACCTCGAATTTTATTTTTACTGTTTTTATTGTTGTATAGATGAATGTATAAACTGAGAAAGGGGCGCTGTATTTTCCTAACGCACTCAAATTTATATATCGGTCAGGATGTTGTGATCTATTTATAACTTACCCTTGTAAGGCCTTGTTTTAATGAGCTTTGTTTTGTGTCAGTTGTTTAGTATAATTATTTGTCTGCGAACTAATTTCTCTTTATATGTAATTTATTGTAACTTGACTTATGTATTTTGTGCTTTTGTAGTCACTAAACAATTGTGTATGTGTAAATTCCTTTCGTATTTTCTTTTGTCCTTGCCTTTACCTTATTATCACATGTGCAATTTTACTGTTGTTGTATTTTATATGTATCGTAATTTTCTTTATTGTTTTATGTACTTATTTACTTGAAGACCGGCATGATTGGTTTTAAAGGGCCACATGTTTGGTATTAGGATTTTTGTTTTGATTATTTATGATATAATTGTGGGTGTGACTACATGGAGTTTCTTTTTTTATTGTGTTTATGTGTAACTAAACTAATTTTTATTCATTTTCTTTTAATGTTCTAATTTTGTACGCACTTTAACCTGATTTAGTGGTATTATGTTATAGATTTTTTATGATACAATTGTGGGTGCGACTACACGGAGTTTCTTTTTTTATTGTGTTTATGTGTAACTAAACTACTTTTTATCCATTTTCTCTTAATGTTCTAATTTTGTACGCACTTTAACCTGATTTAGTGGTATTATGTTATAGATTTTTTATGATACAATTGTGGGTGCGACTACATGGAGTTTCTTTTTTTATTGTGTTTATGTGTAACTAAACTACTTTTTATCCATTTTCTCTTAATGTTACAATTTTGTACGCACTTTAACTTGATGTAGTGGTGTTATGTTATAGATTTAACCCATTCATTGTTTTTTTTTTGTGTTATTTGATTTATAAATGTACTTGTGCAATTACTTATTTATGAATAAAGTGGGTGTTATTAGTGGTTGTTTCCCACAATAATACATTAACGGGCTGAACCACCATTGCGCAAAGCTCGTTGATTTTAATTTGAGTAGTTTCATTCTTTTTACCTACCTCACATGATGCAACACTTACCTCATCCAGCCCATCTTTTTCAGATAGCACAACGTATCTACCACTAGACGGCCACTTCGTTTGATCAGATTTGGGGTTTGCGAGTAATTAAATATCAGACTTGTAACAAATTTCTAATCTTTTAGTTATTATCAGTAAAGTCCATGTAAGGCAAGCAATCAATTTGGGTAATAGTAACATTATTGTCAGTCAAGTCAAGATAAATCACTTAGCGATTGTTTTGTTCTTGCATTTTCATTCTTGCAAATAAGTTCAAATTATGCTTTTCAAAATAGGGTACCTGGGAGACGATACAATACTTTTATCAATATCGCGCAGTACCTGGGACAGGGTCGCATTCTTCGCTCAGTGGCATAAAAATAATGCGTGCTATATCCCGTTTGCTTTGAAAAGCCCTCAGTAACACTGCTAGAACGCCACCCACCATGACGTTATTTCCGCTCCTCCGTCCATAAGTAATGTAGCGGATGTCCTGCGTAGGCAATACCCTGTATATTACATGTAGTTCCGAAGCTTTAAATACATTGCTACTGCCTTTGCCACATTCCCAAGGGTATGAATACCCATGACCATTTTGGCGCACTTCCCATTTTGGTATTTCACAAAAAAGAACGTCGATCTTCAAAATTCTCAGGTCTTAAAGGCACATAATTCCTAGACTACATTAAATATTATTCTCCTATAATAGTAAATGACCGCTTTTTATTCGTTTTAGTGTCAGGTACATTTACTAGAAGCAAAGAGCCGTGATCATCAATGTCATCAACTTTCAAATTCCAATAATTAACTTTGCTCTTTCCTTTCGATCTTTACCAATTATTTTAAATTTATCTGATTATGTTTGCAAATAAAGTAGTATATGTTATTCGGAATAAAGATGAGTTTATGTGGCTCACCTGAATAATTATTTGCCGAACAAAGTGACTTCGCCACATAAACTATCACTTTTACTCCTAATAACATAATATACCATTAATGTAACACTATTCCTTTAAACCTGTTATTTGTAAATCACATTATTTTTAAGAACACATCGATTAAACATCATCACTGAGGATGAAATATTATAGATGCTTTATCTTTGTTGTCGTTTATTTACTGGCGATAACGTATTTCTTCCCCCAAATATCACTGATCCATAATTATAAATACTAACCACTCTGATTATTTATTACTTTATACACGTACAGGACATGTTTAAAAGGTATATGTATATATTCAGGAACGTTTTATTCTCGACATAAACATCATCAGATTAACTGAAGGGTTAATTTCTTGAATTTATACTGGACTGTTATATATATATATATATATATATATATATATATATATATATATATATATATATATATATATACAGGGTGAATCTTATCTAATCCGCCAAAATTAAAGGCGTGCTAGAACTCATCATTCTAAGCAAAAAAGTTCATATGTACATGGGTCCGGAAATGCTTCGTATCCGAGATACAGGGTGTCAAAGTTGAAAAAAGAAATCGCGTTTTCTTCAATATCTTTCGACTGTTTCGAAATAGTTTCATGAAATTTAGTATACGGGGTTTTTTTGGAATGACAAATTCAAATTTGTTGTTCATTTAGTTGTGGTTTTTAGAGGGCGCCAGCGGCAACGATTCCGACCCCTTTAAATCGTAGCAATTTTTTTTGCTACACTGTATGCCATTTTGGACTAGAAAAATCGATTCTCCTATCTTTTCTTCTAAAAAAAGGTATATCTTAGTGATGTCGCTAGGAGCAACCCTTTCCGAGAAAAACTCTTTTAAAACTCATGATGCATACACATTTTCGGAGGGTATTTTTTTGACAGGTTTATCAATAGGAATTTTTAATTGTTACTAAGTAACTTACTTGTTTACTTATGTACTTATCTATCTCTTTGCGTTCATTGATAATAAAATTTTAACAAAAAATCCATAATTAAATACGATAGAATGCCTAGACATACAACATGTATACTTTTAATATTAATTTTTTTCTTTTTTTAATGTCTTTTTCTCGGAAAGGGTTGCTCCTAGCGGCTTCACTAAGATATACCTTTTGTAGCAGAAAAGACAAGAGAATCGATTTTTCTAGTTCAAAATGGTATACAGTGTAGCACAAAAAATTGCAACGATTTAAAGGGGTCGAAATGGTTGCCGCTGGCGCCCTCTAGAGACCACAACTAAATGGACCACAAATTTGAATATTTCATTTCAAAAAACCATCGTATACGAAATTTCATGAAATTATTTCAAAACAGTCGAAAGATATTGAAGAAAACGCGATTTCTTTTTTCAACTTTGACACCCTGTATCTCGGAAACGAAGCATTTCCGGGCCCATGTACATATGAAATTTTTTGCTTAGAATGACGAGTTCTAGTACTTCTTTAATTTTGGCGGATTAGATAAGATTCGCCCTGTATATGGTAGCAATAATTGTATTAAAAGACTTCCCAGTAAATTTTATTTTATTTTAAAGTATTTCAACACGTGTATACAAATCCACGTATATTAGTTTATATACCGTTCCACGCTCTAAAACAAACAACGCCCAAGTCGGAAGTGACTCTAGTCGAGTTTGACATATCTCCCTTTTTTTTTAAATAAAGTACTTATGTCTATTAATTATTCTACCAAAACGAGTTTTATTTTTGCTCTTATCACTTTTTAAATCTATTAGTATTTGCTTCCCGTAACTGTTTCTTATTTTTAATATAAATTTTACATGTCTCGTCTAACCTTATAAACAGGGTTCCCATAACTTCTAGGAACCAATACGGGACGTTTTCTCTTCCGATGCCCAAAACACATTCAACGCCGATACGCGGCTTTTCAACTACTCCATATATAGCACGCATGTGTGCATAGTGAGAGACAAACTATGTGTTTTCTGACAGATACCCTCTGATTTCAACCGTAGTGGCTATCAAAGGTATAAAACAAATTAAATAAAAAATTTTACATTATAACATCAAAGTTTTTATTCGAAATGTTCCATGTTTAAAATTTTTAACTTAAATTAACATCAAATTACTTAGTTATTTTTTCGCCCAGTCATATTTTGAAGTTGATTTTACTTTTGCAATAACTTCTTTTTCTTTTTTTACATAATCATAGAACTGGGCGCATGTCATTTTAAAATTGTAATGACAAATCAATATGGATTCAATGGTCTCTACCCACATCCTATTACGTTCGTCCGTCCTTGGAGCCGTCATCAACGAAAATATTCTTTCCACATTTGCATTGTTGGCAGGAATTGCAAATACATATTCACACAGCTTTAATAGGTATGACTTCTGTTCAAAATGTTCTGTATCTACAAAAAATTTCACCCACTTTTCTTCCATGCTCAGTGTTTTTATTGTGGCATTATTTTTATTTAAATAATCTTTTAAGTAAACAAACTGGTTAAAAAGGGTCTCAGTATTTCCAGTATCTACTTGTTTTGTTCGTAAATATGTTACAGTTCGTTAAATTTCTTCCCATTCAGGAACACTGTTTAGAGACAGCTGTATTGAAGAAATCTATTACTTGTTTTTCAAAATTTTCTACCTTGCCACTGTTTTCAGAATCAAGCTTTAAGCGATTCAAAATTAGATGTTTTTCTCTCCATCATAATTTGCTTTGTCTTTTGTAATATGAACTTCACTTCAAGTACTGTGAGATTTTTCAACTTTTCTTATTTGAGATTCAAACGTATTGAGTTGCGAACGCAAGAAGCGTTCGCTGATTGGATCATCATCAAAAAAATCTTTGATAGCTTTTGGTGGCTTTCTTCAGTATTAAAAAAATGTTTTAATGACTGCCACAGCTTCAATATTCGCTCAACTGCTGGTAATAATGTTAACCACCTGGTCCCAGCATAGGACAATAAGTTTTTGTAGGCAACATCAGCATATTCACAAAACTCCTTCAGTTTTTCCGTCCTCGCAGTGTAAATATGGAAGTACTTGAATACCTTGACCACTATCGATTCAACGTCGACAGTAAAAACATCAGCAGCTGTTGACAGAGTGTTGTGTAGAACATGTGCTGGACATCCTACGCCTTCAATATGTCTTCCCTGTTCAGCGTTTAGTCTCGAAAATACATTATTACATCCTCCTCTGTTAAAGCCTCCAAAGTTCGTATTCGTATTATCTCCGCAAAACGCGATAAGCTTTTCCAGAAAAATATTCAGATTTTCTAGAGAGGTTTTGCAATATTTAGTAATTGTTTCAGAGCGCTTATTATTTAAAGAACCCAATTTTAATAGCTTAGATTGCTGGCCATCTTTTTCGTTAAAGAATTGGACCACCAAACGAAAAATTTTCTTGGCATTATGATTGCTGGCATCGTAGCTATTCCAAAAAACAACGTATTATTTAAATCTGTAACGCATAGTTACACACTGTGAGGTGCGAGTATACTCTTTACTATTGCCGTAGCTTTAGTTCTTGCAGTAGTTTGCTTAGTAGCAATTTTTGAGTCTGAATACATCAGTGATTTTAATTTGGTAGTATAATCCAACGAATTAAAGGATTGGTGATGACGTACGAATTTATATTCTGTGGTCAACTCTTCAGCTGCAACTAAAATCTCCTCTTCCGAAACTTTTTTTATGATAAAAGTAGAAATATCCTCTGAACTTGAAGCGGTTCTGATATGTGATTTATGAAGACTTGTAGCTATGTGCTGTTGAATGTTAGATTTACCACCATGTTGTATGAAAATGTGTGAATTACAAATGGAGCACAGAGCTTCAAATTCCGTCCTCCCTTTTTATATACGACCATTCTTTGGTATATTCTTCCTTAAAATGACACTTTGTCTTTGGCATCTTTTACGATGATAATAAGTAACAAGAACCAAAATGTTTCTCGCAGAACGCCAAGTTCGCGCGGGACGCGAACAACACAAATACACAGCTGTCTCAAATTAACGTTCAGCGAGCACTGACTGAGTGAGCAGTGTTGGGAACTCGACAATACAGCTCTTCTCTCTAGCGAACGCGAAATATCCCTAAATCTGACACAAAATTCCTCCCACTTTTCGCGTTCAATATAAACAATAATTATCTCGATGAAAAATGTAATAAACTAATAGGAATAGGCTCATACATTTTACATTGAAGAGAAAAATAATTAAGCTTAAGAATATTTTTGGACTATTACTATTAATATTTTTTAAATAATTACTGGTCAAGCGAATATTATTTTAAAATTTAAATTCAAACAAAGGTTTTATCTTGATGTAAAACTGCTTTATTTAAAGAAAACGAAACTGAAGACTAATATGTAAACATAATTACAAATAACAAAATGCGTAAAAACATAGTAACATAAAATTAAATTGTGACTAACTGATTCTATCTATATGAATATTGAATACAATATGAATAAGTACCTACCTACAAAAATATTAAACAATTCTATACATATATTTCATTTTAAATTTTTTAAACCTCAGTCAAACTAAGCGCAATATTTTTGTTATGACTATAACCAGTGCTCCACTAGTAAATAGAAAGACATAGCAAAGGTGCATACGGTTTTAGTTTTTATCTCAGTCTCAGCATCTAATTTTCAAATGGAAAGTATTTTTGATAATTTTGTCCCAACTTTTAGAAAAATCCCTCTTTTATGCCATTTTTGAAGAAATATCCCTTTATCCCTTTCAAGGTAAAAAAATCCTCTAAAAAGGGAATTTCCCTCCCAGTTCCCAACACTGTGAGTGAGTGAGCCGAGCGGCCTGTGCCGCCCCCCCCCCCACCTCTCACGCGCGCGCCCCCGCACTCCGCCGCCGCCAGCCAGGTCGAAATACGGGACAAATACGGGACATGTAGTAATACGGGGCGGGATGGTCAAAAACTGTGACAGTCCCGTATATACGGGACGTATGGCAACCCTACGTTCCGTATATACGGGACGTATGGCAACCCTGCTTATAAAATAACTTTGACCAGCTTTAACTATTATGCCCGGTTTCCATAGTTTAGTCTTTGGACTTTGTACCTCGTTTAATTCACAATCAGCGATATTTATAGGTATTTTGGTGTTATAAATTTTTCACATCGGTCGCTACTATTTCCTTTAATTTTCTTCCAAACAGTAGTTCTGTTGGAGATGGGGTTTTTGTATCAAATGGAGTGTTCCTGTATTGTAATAATGCTAAAGATGTATGTCGATTGTCACTTATCGCTTTCTTCAATCATTTTTTTGACCGTTTGAAGATGCCTCTCAATAAATCCAGTCGATTGTCGGTAATGTTGTTAACTGGGTTTACATTGGATTTCCCAAGCTAATTTTAAAATTTTGAAAGTGTTGGTTTGATTATTGCGGACTCATATCTAAATCAAGTTTATAAAAATTTCATGTAAGTTGAATAATTTATGGATATCTCGAATATACATCAACTACTAAACTCCTACCGACGGCACATATTATATATGTGGTAGTAATAACTGTATTATAAGCCCTCTCAGAAAATTAAATTTTATTTTAAAGTACCTCAACATCTGTAAACAAGTCCACTTGTATTATTTCATAACGTGAAACATCTTAAAACAAACAACGCTCAATTGGGAAGTGTCTCCAGTCCAAGCTTCACATAACAGTATCCATGTCCGTATAGTCTGCTACAATTGATATAATATCATTTATGACCCCTGTGTTTCCGGACTTTTTTCTGCCCACAATACCTCCAGATTACGAATTAGTCTATGTTTATCATCCCAATATTTATATTCAATCTGTCTGTTTGTTAATTCCTAAAAAAACTTAGCTCTAACTCTATTAATTGTGAGCGATGGTAATAGTAAGGGTTTGATTATTTGTGAATTTTTTTGCTACGACTTCATCGAATTTTCCTGCTAAGATCATAATCTCACCTTTGTAGCTTCCAAAATACTTTTATAATTTCTATCTTTTGAATTTACTAGATGTAAATTGGGTTCATTCATAATAAGTAGATAACATAAACCTGGAGTCCCTTTATACGTGATACCTTTAATAGTCACATCGTTTCCTTTGATGGTAACGGAGTATTACTAATTGCCCATTTGTCCGTTTTTGTATCATGGCGACGCCATAAGTATGATCAATAACACCGTCAAGATCAGACATAATATTGTCAATGTGTATATTAAGTAATTCATTGTACTACTCAAAAAAATCGGCCGAGGTTGGATCATTACGTGGAGCAGAATTAGCTGTAGTTCTCGTTCCTCTTCCTCCTCAGTATTAATCACTCCAATCATAGATGTATCTAAGGAAGATGGCGTACAGAAAACAATTTAATGAACACGTGGATTCCGGGAAACGTCAGTTGTTGGAACAAGAAAGAGGTACTGTATTCTCAAAAACTAGTACCAGTTTCTTAATAACCGGTAATCGTTTCCCAAAACTGGTATCAGTTTTCCAAAAACTGCTACTCGTTTTAACAGCAGATCAAAAACAGCTAAAAACTGGTTAAAAACCGGTACCCGTTTTCCAAAAACAGGTACCTATATATCACAATTTTTTTAAATTTCGATATGATTGCTATTATGAAGATAGTAAAGATGCATTATTTGCAATGGATCCTTAAAAAACTCAATAGTATACATCAAATTGAAAATGGTATCTCTAACACCCTTGGATAATGGGATTGTCGCCAATAGTCTTATTCTCCATGGTACTATCCCGTCACCATTAAAGGAAATTGTATGATTATTATTAGACACATCACGTATAAATGGACTCCAGGTTTATACGATCCACTAATTATGGATGAAGCTACTTTAAATCTACTAAAAGATAGAAATTATAAAAGTATTTTAGAGGCTACGAATGTTGTACGGCGAGATTATGAGAAGTAGTGGCAAAAAACTATTCGTGATTCCGTTAATAATCGTTTCCTTTATTACTGACGGGTTTATTACCAATTGTCCATTTATCTGTTTTTGTATCATAGCGCACGCTATAGAAGTCTCCTTCTACGTGGTCCATTGAATAATCATATCGATTCTATTAATAGTAACGGGAGTATTACCAATTGTCTATTTGTCTGTTTTTGTATCACTAGAAACGTGAGGGGAGGGGGCATAGAACAAAAAATAGGTACTGATTTCCTACGAAAGTTGATACCAGTTTCCTAATGACAGGTATTCGTTTCCCAAAACTGGTAGCAATTTTCCAAAGACTGCTCCTTTTTTTTAATTGCCTTGTAATTACGTTGAGCTTATTATGACGGATTCTGAAGGTGTGAGATGGTGGCAGAGCACTTTTAATGAATACATAAACAGTGAGGCAACGGGAGTGGCAACAGTGTAGCGGCTAACAGATAAATTGGCCTAAGTCATTGTGCTACACACAATAGACAATTTAGATGTGTAAGTTTAAGTTTAGTTATCAATCTTTTTTAATTGGTGTTAGTAAGTAATTTTTTTAATATTTACAGTAGTTTCTTGTTAGGATTAGTTTTTTTTTGTTTATAAAATATAAAAGCTAAATAAATGCTTAATGTATGTGCTTTATTATTATTTATCGTAAAATATTCCAATCTTCATCAAAATTCATATCCCATATGAAAAATGCAATCATAAAAGTTACTATAGTCTGTGCAAACCTCCAAGTGGCGTATGGGCTCTTATGGTCTATGTCTCTTTTACTAACCTTAATCATCTACAAATAACGCTATCCTTTTCTTTCATGGCAATGTTGTCAAACGTAAAATGTCATTTAGGAAAATATAACGTCTTTACATTTTCATATTATTGTTCGTTAGCACTACGTTATTTATCACATTAAACCAACTCCATTTATTAAAAATCGTTCTTTTCAGGTCTTTTAAGGTAATGATGAGTATTTTCTATAATTCTGTTATTGAACTTAATTTTGTAGAAATGTCTTTAATTCTTCGATATGGAGGTGGAAGTTTAATCTGTCCGTTCAAAACGATGTACGGCAGAATAATTTACCCGCAAGAAGAAACGTTTCGGTCTTAACTTACTAAATTATTTCTCGGTCAAACTGAACGTTACTGCAGCCATTAAAGAAGCGAGTAACGCTTTATGTTGTTCAGAACGAAGTATATATGCTATTAAAAAGGAACACCAAACTGAAGCAATAGTTAGTCCGTAGAAACGTGCGAAAATGAAAGGTGCACAAACTAATGATCGCCTTAATGTATATGACCAGAATACCCAAACTATTATTCAGCGAAAAGTGTCTGAATTTCAAAGGACGGGACGAAAAAGTATCCTTACTGAGCGTGATGATATTATGAGATGGAGGGATAAATACTTACGAAGCACTAGAAAGTTCAGAGAAGAAGGAAATTCACAGTAATTTTATTATCGTTAAATTATTCCTAATTGCATGCTCAATAATGTCGAATTTCGTGTAATTAAAAATGTTTACTGGTACTGATGAATCGTGCGGTTAGTAAAGCATGTCATGATAACACCATTGAAACTGGTCGGCAAGCATTGTCCGAGGGTTCAGTACAGGTTTAGATGCATCAAGTGGCCATGGACCCAATTTGCCTTAGTACATGCTGATGGGAACACTGGTTTTATACCAGGTGCGGAACTAACTTTCTTATGTAAAAATATCACTGCTCGCGTGTACAAGGAAATGGACGGTGATGTGTATAAGAACTGCTTTGTCGACCAACTTATTTTATTGTTATTGTTTTGGATAATGCGTCTTATCACAGTAGGAAGGTAGAGAAGATTGCAACAATGGTATGGCAAAAAGAACAAATTGTTGATAGGCTTTGTGGAAATGAAATACTCATTGAATAAAACATTTTAAAGTGAGCCTTACTGGCTTCTGTAGCTCAAGTGAGGTAACAATATGATAAAAATGAACTGGATGTTATGGCACAAGAAAGAGGTCATGATGTGCTTCGTTTACCTCCACAGCATTGTGAATTAAACCCGATAGAAACGGTATGCATGTAAGTCAAACATCATGTGAATAATACTACGTTTATGGTAAAAGACATGAAACAGTTAACAAAATCTGGATACAAGGAAGTGACAATTCTGGATACAATCACGTAAAGAATATTGAAAATAATATGTAGATATCAGATAACCTGCAAGATGACATTGAACAGTTGATAGTCAACGTTACACCATCTTCTTACGAGAAGCTAGAGGTCAACTCCAGCGATTAAACCAAATTGGATGGAATGTATTCTTTGTGCGAGAAATATATTATGTTGAAAATAAATGATTTAGCCATAATTAAATTCCAATAGAGTTATTTTGTTTACACACAAGTTCCTACTATAGGTTAAGCTTCAATTTCCACTTCATCGAATGTTGCATGGTGTTAGTTATAGTGCTTCTTTTGCATGTCAAAGCAAATTCTGTAGCAGTATCGATCACATGCAACAGATAATCTATTTATTTAACCACTATCTGTGAATTCTTTCCTTGTATGAAGTTTACAATCAATGTTTTAAAGTTTTGATTTACATAGTAATACTTATTTGGCGCTGATATATTGTAATAACTTCATTGCTGTTAAAATGCAGAAAAAGAACATTTACACAAGTCAAAATAACTAAAAATTAATACCTTAAGTTTAAATTAAACTTAAATGAGTGCTCGATACCATACATGCATTTATTTGCACCAGTCGACGGAGATAATAGTAAAAAATATATACAATAAGAGTATTTAATATATTTAAAACAGTTGGATCTAAAATTATTGTCGTAATTAAGATCTTCGTTATAGTTACAGAAAGTTGTTTTATTAGGTACTCTGTAATGGTTAATTTAAATGTGGCCATAATGTGATTTTTGTTTCCAAATGAGCTCTTACTTCAAGGCCACATCTCATGTGAAGTTCATGTATAATCTGATGTTGTTTAAATGTAATTAAGATTGCTTTTTACGTATTGTAAACATTCATACACTTAAATACATGTAAGCATGTGCACTTAAACTAAAATTAATTAACTGCAAAAATGAAATTTGATAAAGTAATTTTTACAGTTATCTCGGAGCCCACATTTAGCTTCTAATGCGAATAGCTTCTTATGAATCGAACTTCTATTCGGTATATTTACAACTCGATTTATAAGTTCATTTAACATTGATATTCAAGTCTTTTGTTTTAGGTTAAAAACTGTGACCATTGAACCGTAGGTACCGGGCCAGGTATTATTAAACGGTGCAGTAATCTATCGTTATAATAAGTTTGGCAAGTATGCACTGCCTTGCCATAAGGCCCATACGGCACTTGGATGTTTGAACGGTCTATAGAGTTAAAAGTGTGTGCAAAAACATTAAATGATAACACTTAAATATATTGCAAATTCACCTCTTAACATGAAATAAAATGTATGTTAATTTCTAATACAATAAATATAGTCAGTTCTACATACACAGAGACAAAATTTACATTAACTGGGGCTTATATCTCGATAGCTCAGTTGGTTAGAGCGCTACTCTAGCACAGCAGATGTCATAGGTTCAAATCCTATACGAGGTAAACCGTTTATGTATTTAGTAAATATAATAATAATTTTTGATTACATATTAACTTATTGGTTCATAATAATTTAATTTATATATATATATATATATATATATATATATATATATATATATATATATATATATATATATATATATATATATATATATATATATATATCATACATATAATAAATGTTTCATTTTTTTATGCTTTATTATGTATCGTAAAATAGCCCTATCACATATACCAAGAAGAGTGTGAAAATAAGCTGAAGTACAGTTGGAAGTGAAAAAAATACTACCACGTTAAAGTTAATCAGCTTAATAAAATTTTCATTCAAACATGTAATGAGTGTGAAACCAAGTGCTAAAAAAATAAACCTAGCTACTGTTGTTTACATAGAGGCAAAATGCAGGGTATTCATACTTTTCATAGAAACGCGCCAGATTGTAATATTTAAGAAATTCGATTCGATAACTTATTATATCCTGTAAATTGAATAGTTCCTCTACACTATAAACTTCGAATGTGCAAGAACAGCAGTTGTAATTTTCTACCATAACAGTTTTTAAAATTCTGGCATATCCTTTAATCAATTCCAAATTGTAATAAATGCCAAGATTGGTAGAGATTCATAATGCTGATCATAGACTATATCTTCTTCTTCGTTTACATTTGCCCAATCGATTTGATTTTGAGATCCAAAAAATTGGCATTCTACGTACGAATGCCCGCAGTATATTCCATTCCTTCCTGTCTAACACCACAATATTGATTTGATCGCAGATCCCGCACCCTATATGCACTACAAGTGCAATGTTTAGGTGTGTACTGTATCCAGTTACCATGTGAGTATCATTCGACGGTTAGTAAAAAACACAATCCATTAAGTATTCTTTGCCTGCTGGTTTGTACACTTCTGATAAATCATCTTTATGTTGGCCGTGTAGTGGTAGAAGAATAACCCTCATGTTGTTTTTCTTCATTCTTATTCTTACTACTACTACTACGATCACTATTTTGACGGATCCAACAACACAATTTTAAATTATTATTTATATTGTTACTGCAACTACGTGGAGTATCCATATATTACGGTGAACTTCTGAGTCTGACATCTGTCCGGAAATTCCGAGAACTGGTTCTGTTTTTAGATTTCTAAGAATTGTAATGTGGCACCTGTTGAGATCAATGCACTTTGAGGTTTCCACGAACTGGTTCTATTTTTAGATTTCCGAGAATCGTAATATGATATCCCTAAAGCCCAATGAACTTTGACCTACAATAGTTCAATGATCTTCCGGATTCAAGAAGTTAATAAACCTTGTGCTTGAAGAAGTCAATAAACGTTGGGATTTTCCTCTTTCGTTTCTAAGGATTGTAATATGACATATCTAGAGGCCGTTGAACTTTGACCTTGAAGGGGCCATTAAACTCCCGTTGCCACGCACTGGTTCTATTTGTAGATTCCTACGAATTGTAATATGATTCTCCTAGTTGTCTATAAACTCTGACATTGAAAAGGTCAATAAACTTTGATTCTATTTTTTGAGTTATAAAAATTTGTCCTTCACAAAATTTAGCCAATATAAGAACCATTTAACCTTGACACACTTTTTAGTAACGACAGTAACCTGTCCTTTACACTGTCAATATGACTACTGATGTTCACAACACTGATAGCCCATTATAGTGATCTACGGTATTTCTTTGCAATCTTCCCATGGCCTAAATATTGTTTTAAGTTGTCTTCAAACATCGCTCTTTCGGTATCACATGGGTATGTAGTTATACACTTCTAAAAACAAAAACGTACAGGTCATCTTCATAATAAATCCTAGTTTAAAGGGCTCGCGCTCAGCAATATCTTACAAACATAAATCTTATACCACATGAAAATCCAATAAAACAGTCAAAAGTCATGCAGACCATGTTGCCGCAAGAAATACCCGCAAATATGTTACCACTAAAGCTAAAAATCTGTTCGGCAACAAAAATGCAATGAACTAGCTACATTTCCTTTGCATAGTCGTAAATTTTGCTTTTTGCTTTAAGTCATTAATAAAATCTTTGGTACAACTTAATTTCTCTCCCTGATATCCTTTGCAGCATCTGTAGGAGCTACTAGTAAGAAAAATCAATCGTTTTGTAGATTTATTGCATCATCAAACTTCTTCATACGCTATGAATTCAATTAATTTCTGATAGAATAGATTAACAGTAGGTTTGATTCCAATAAGGTGATTGGTCTAGACGGTATCACAGCTATTGTCTCAAAGCAATCCTCCCTCGAACAAATACCAATCCTATTTAAACTATATTCGGCTTCTATGCCTTCTGGTGAACTTCCTACGCCATTTAATGTTCAACTTATTCCCAAAAAGGCGATTAGACCAATCCCTCGCACTACCGAGTAATTGCCATTACTTTCATTTTGACTAAAGTCACAGAAAAGCTACCAATTCGCAACTACATTTTTCCTCGAAGTTAGCAAACTCTTAAGTGTCCACTAATATGGTTTTAGGCCAAGTCGTTCAAGAGGTGATGTTTTTTTTTTATGTGACCCAAGTTTGGAACAATAGATTATAAAGATCCAGTGCGACAGTCTTCACTTTAGATGTCACAAAAACATTTGATCGTGTGGCATGTGTTTACTTTCCAAAGTCATCTCATGTTTTTTCTACACCTACATAACAGATCTCATTTTAACAACTAACCCAATCCACTGATTTAATGACGACAGCGCTATGCATTGTAGTGCATCTCAGTCTACTCATACTAGTAATTCACCCTCTATCTCAAATTAAGACATTAAAGCTAAAATGGCAATTTCAATCAACAAAGACATTCAAGGGATCCTTGAATGGGGATGTAATAATCTAGTTAAATTTAACGGTAATAAAACGAAGTCTTGCCTTGTGTTCGTCAAATAAGGTCGATCATTTCCTGTTGTTGGCCATGAATGAAGGCGCAGATCTTAAGTTTTCAAACTTTTTTACTATGAATGTATCTACAAATCTACCATGAGTTAACGATCTTGTGTTTGCTACTAAAACAGCTGCTCGTAAAATAGGATTCTTGTATAGGTATAAGCAGTACCTCCCTACAACTCTATGTTAGTGCTCCCCAATACACTATAGTCACCATAGGCCGTATTCAAAGAAGTTCGATTAGGCTTATAAGTGATTTCTCTCATACATTGCCTTGAGCGTAGAAGATTGGTTTCAATTATTATCTTCCAACCTACATATGTAGGTAGAAGGTTGCACAATCGATGTTTTTTCACTATCGCTGAATTGACTTATTACTTGATTTTATGACGTATCTAAGATTTTAATTTTCCCTAAAGACGATTTTTGTAAAATTTCAGCGGCGGAGAGAGGGGTGTAGTTTTTATTTTTTATGAAATATTCTAATAGCTGCATATTTTAAAAACATACAAATACTAATGTAGAAATATATAAATTAATCATGTTCTACGCCATCTTTTAATACGACGCGTAATTTTGATTCAATTCAATTCAATTTTCCGTACCTTTTCGTTATAAAGTTTCTTGCTAGAAAACCAAATAAGCCTTAAAGATCATGTAAATACTATTGATACGAAGTCAGCTTTCCTCTCACTTATGATATGAAAAAATTTAAGGTAGCCGTTTATTGCTACTTCAAAATCCTTATGCATCCTCCAAAGTATTCCTGAGTGATTTAGTACGTTAGGCAATTCAGGACACAATAGCTAAAAGGAAAAGGTAACAGTGCAAAAGTGAAATTCAGTAGCTATGGTGATCCAAGCAATTCTAGTCTGCATTTTTAGGTAATATTGTGAAAATATGTCTTATTCGGACGAACTATTGGAGAACACTATTTTATTTTATTTGCTTCTGATCAATAACAATTGGAAACGTCTTTATAGAGCAGGGGATACCGATTGGTGATTTTCCCTTTTTTTTTATTTAACAAGTGCTGACATTCTGCCATAATTGTATTCTCATATTAAGGTATTAAAGTAAGATTTAATAACTTAATTACGTTTTTAACGCATGCCTGATAAAAGTACAAACTAAAAAAACGCTGTCTAAGATAGAAAACTAAAAGAGTGTTATAAACTTTTAATTATTTATGATATATGTAAGTGCTGTCACGTAAAGTACGAGCATATTTAAAGTTGGATATATTTAACATGCAACAATCAAATGTTTGTTCATCCGGAAGTTTATATATGGTCGAGATTTGGGTCGCCAAAACAGACTGCATTTGTTACTAAACTATCATAGTTACATGTTCTGCATCTGGAGTTTAATGCACTTACTGTATACATTAAAAACACCACCCACTAAATATACTTTTGCACTTTTTTTATACTCTCGAGAGAAAAATCGACACTTCCTAAAAACAAACATATGTAAAATGTGAAAGTAAAGCCTTATCTTGGTAAGTAAATTAGAAATGTAGGAATTCTCTTGATCAAATTTCGAAATAACGTAATTATTTATCTTCTTCTATGAAGATGTATACCTATAACGTTTAAGATTTTTAACGTTAAACTCTTAATAATAACAAGGCACGTACAAAACATAGCTTTTATTAAAGGTCACTCAACTGTCAAGGTAAACCAAGGTAAAATTTGAATGTTATTTAATTTGTAATAAGCGAGAATACTTATTTATGAAATATTAGTTTATATTTTTACTACATCTCTTTTTTAATCACCCATACAACACCGATAAAATTTGATAACCACGCTATTTAGATCAAACATTCAAGAATAGACAAAAGTGTTCTTATATATAAGATATTTACGTATAAACACGATATAAATTTTTTTTAATACATGTTTATGACTTGACAATTCATTAATTTAATCACAGTGACTTTTCAAATATACATATGTAGTACTATGAGCTGAGTATAAAATTATCTCTGTTAAAACACATGCATTCAAACATGTGCTTCTCCTACAACTAAGTAAAATAGGTTACTTTTCTGTAATCAAAAACAAATAATACGTCATTGATAAGATTCCAAAGACTTTTAATGCCTTCAAATCCGACTCTAAAAACTTATTCTTAATAGGAATTTTCAAAGAAAAATACCCCGTTTAATCCCATTTTCAAAAATACATTATTTCGATTCTCGCAAAGTGTTGATTATAATCTCTAGTACTCATTACATTTGTGATAAATGCATATGTAATTTTAAAAACGTGTAAGATGTATCAATGTGTGTTCCGATTCTTTTTACCGCATTATCTTTACATACAGTATAACTTTAGATTTGTTTTCTGTACAGTGTTGTCCAATTTCATTGCCAAGAATTGGAGCATATTTGTTATTAATGGAAATATAAATTGTTCAAGCATTCGTGTCCTATTTCTTCTTCCTTATTTTATTCCTACTGGCAGAAATTAACAATCGTCATTTTTTCAGCGAAAATGCCAATTGAGGAATTGTGGTTCTAGATAGAAGCAATAGTTGGCTTTTACGAATATATATATATATATATATATATATATATATATATATACAGGGTGATTGGTCGAAACCATTCATTAGAAGTATTAGGAGTTCCAGCCATGGCTGATTTCTGAAAGTTTGTATCTGGACTAAGTGATTCATATTCTATTTAAGGAAAATATTTTCATGATGACTACACTTCCGGTTATACCGGAAGTAGCCATCAACTTTGTTATTTTAAATGTAATCATACCCTTTTTATGGCATATTCGAATTGTACTCGCCATTTAAGTAGAAATTTTATCATTGTTCCCTATACTTAAATTTAATAGTTTTTGAGATTTAAATTTTTTTGGAAAATTATTGGTTGAACACTTTGACATTTGATAATGCCTACTGGCGCCATTTTTAGTACGAAGCAAGTAATATTGACGTTATGCATAGGGGTATCCTTAAGCTTTACGCTGATGCTTCCGGTACTGCCGAATTATCTACAGGGTGTTCAAAATGTGACTTCCATCTTTTGAAAATAAAAACCATAAAAACTTAACTTTTTCAAATTCAATGCCCAATATTTTCTTTCTTTAACGGATGCAGAATAAAATTCTGCATTGATTTGTATTAGCATTCCCTATACCTATCTTCGATAGTTTTTCTCATATTGAGGTATTTGTTCATTTCTTCTAAAATTCAAAACGATTTACATGATTTTTCCATGGATAGCCATGGAAACCACAGCTAAGTTTGTTGTTAGTAACTGTCAATTCCTTTTGTTGTGTTTCTGTGTTCGGTTTATCAAAATGGAAAATGGGAAGTATTCCAATAGGGATATTTTGAACTTATTTTATATTCATGGAGAATGTGATAAGATTATTAGCAGAACTTGCCGTTTGTTTAATGACCGATATCCTCATTTAACACCAATGAACAAGCACAAATTTAAGCGAATAGAGTCAAACTTTTTACGGTATCGAACAGAGAAAGCTGCCAGAACACGATCAAAGCCTATTACTGGCGAAGAAGCTAATGAAGTTAATGTTCTAGCATATTTTAATAACTATCCCCACGGCTCGATACGATCTGCTGCAGAAGATTTGGGCCTGTCTTACTATTCCATACAATACATCTTAAAGAAGCATAAAATGCATGATTATTCGTTTACCTTAGTTCAAGCACTTCATCCAGGCGATAATTTCAAGCGAGTGGAATTTTGTGAGCAAATGTTAATCAGAATTCAGGAAGACCCGCTGTTTTTACGAAAAATAATTTGGGCGGACGAAGCAAAATTTTCCAGAAAAGGAATTGTTAATCGACGTAATTGGCACTATTGGGCGTCGGAAAACCCACATTTCAAGCGAGAATCAAATTTTCAAAACACATTTAGTTTTAACGTGTTTTGTCTTGTAATGAATGGTCGTGTCTCTTTTCAAATTTATGATGAAAATTTGACAGGTATAAAATATTTGGAGATTCTGAGAACGGATGTCTCTGAATTTTTAGCAAATCTGCCTCTTAATATTTTACAATACTGCTGGTATCAAATGGACGGAGCTCCTGCACATTCAACGCATGACGTTGATCAAGAGCTCACCACTATGTTTGGTGATCAGTGGATCGGTCGAAACTGACCATGGCGGTGGCCTCCCTGATCTCCCGATCTAACTCCACTCGACTTCTACGTGTGGGGCGAAGTCAAGAATCAAGTATACGCCACTCCAGTCCACACAAGAGAAGACCTAGGCTTAAGAGTAACGACGGCATTTCGCCAGTTAAATCCTCATCACGTCAAAAAAGCTTGCACGAAAGAAGTTCAGTCAAGACTTTTAGGTTGTCTTCAACAAAATGGAGGCCACATAGAACATTTATAAAATTTTGAATTGTTTTTCTTACTTTCAATAATATTAATAGTTATTATTTGCATATTACTTTTATTCTCATCTTATTTGTTGACGAAATTTAACAGTTCTGTTTGCTTTGATAAACTACATTAATGTAATTGATTTCTGCATCTGTAGTAGGCTTCGGCCGTGGAGAAATCGAATTAATTTTTCTAAATTTCGGACGAGATTTTAGAAATACCTGAATAACTGAAAAACTGTTGAAGATAGGTATAGGGAATGCTAATACAAATCAATGCAGAATTTTATTCTGCATACGCTAAAGGAAGAAAATGTTGGACATTGTATTTGAAAAAGTTAAGTTTTTATGGTTTTTATTTTCAAAAGATGGAAGTCACATTTTGAACACCCTGTAGATAATTCGGCAGTACCGGAAGCATCAGCGTAAAGCTTAAGGATACCCCTATGCATAACGTCAATATTACTTGCTTCGTACTAAAAATGGCCCCAGTAGGCATTGTCAAATGTCAAAGTGTTCAACCAATAATTTTCCAAAAAAATTTAAATCTCAAAAACTATTAAATTTAAGCATAGGGAACAATGATAAAATTTCTACTTAAATGGCGAGTACAATTCGAATATGCCATAAAAATGGTACGATTCAATTTAAAATAACAAAGTTGATGGCTACTTCCGGTATAACCGGAAGTGTAGTCATCATGAAAATATTTTCCTTAAATAGAATATAAATCACTTAGTCCAGATACAAACTTTCAGAAATCAGCCATGGCTGGAACTCCTAATACTTCTATTGAATGGTTTCGACCAATTACCCTGTATATATATATATATATATATATATATATATATAAGTGGTCCAAAAGTCTGGAACAAACTTCATTATTTCCAAAATAATTATTTTTAGAAAAATCTTTCGCAGAGGTCGATTTTTATTTTTTGCTGGGCACATTTTAGCATAAAAAAATGTTACCAAAATCTCAAGATAGTGGCCACACGCCATTTTGTAGTAAAATTTAAATAGAAAGGGGGTCATGTGGTACATCGTTGAAAAGCTCTTAACAATGGGAATTCAAACCCCAAATTTTAAAACAATCGATTAAGGTATAACAAAATGGCGATTTTTTCAATGCTTCACTTTTTCCCTTCCTGGAACATCTCCGCTGATCATTAGCTCACTTATCATACGTCCGATTACTTTCTTACAGAAATAAGATTTGCTTTTTTCAAATTCGAAAGTGTTTTTTTTTAATTTGTTATGGGATCCAGAACGGAAAAAAGTGACGCATTGAAAAGGTCGCCATTTTGTTATACCTTTGGGATTTTAATTCCCGTTGTTAAGAACTTTCCAACGATGTGCCACATGACCCGTCTTTGCCATTTAAATTTTTTTTATAAAATGGCGCGTGGCCGCTATCTTGAGTTTTTGGTACAATTTTTTTATGCTAAAATGTGCCCAACAAGAAATAAAAATCCCACCTGTGCGGGAGATTTTTCCAAAAATAATTATTTTGGAAATTATGAATTTTGTTCCAAACTTTTGGACCACCCTATATATATATATATATATATATATACAGGGTGTGGCAACCGTTTGTGTTTGGTGGATAATGTCTTGGATATTGAAAATGAATAAAAGTTGTTCATAGTCTAGTTTTCTATCACGTAAAAATATTTTTGAGTATACAGGGTGTTTCGTTCAGCCAAGGCGCAGCCCAACTTTTATTTTAAATGGAACACCTTATATATTATTGCATATTCTGATTCTTCGTTTGATTTTAGATCAACTTTATGTATCACATTTAAGGTCTAAAATGGACTGTTTCGGAGTAATTCGATTTTTTTTTGTAAATGGGATTTTAATCTAGCGATCTTGACGGCCAAGCAGTCGACCCCCCCTCTTCCTATCCATCGTTCATGGAATCGTTCGTCTAATAATTGTCTTACAATAATACTGAAGTGTGCAGGTGCGCCATTCAGTTGCAGCCACACGTTTTGTCTTATTATTAAAGATCCATCTTCTAAGAATTAATTTAACGTGGTTTTCAAGAAATTGTGAAAAGTTTTACGTCAGAGTGCCGTTAAATAAATGTGGGCCAATAATCTGAATACCAATTATTCCACTCCAAAAATTAATAGATCAGGTATTTTGTCTATGACATTCCATAACAATGCGCGGATTTGCATCGGAATAATAATAATAATTATGTGCATTAACTAACCCATTATTATGAAACGTAGATTCATCTATCCATAAAACGATATTGTAAAATTGGGGCTCCATTCGAAGTTTATTGATCAGCGACTGACAGAAATTTGCACATAATAGTAGTTCCTGGTGTAGTTACACTTTATATGGATGGAAATGGTTTTTCTTTAACATTCGACCAACTGATCTAGAAGAAATTCCCATATCAACGCTTTTAAGAATTTCAAAGTCCACTACTTAACTTGAAATAACTTCTAAATTAGTTATAATTTACTAGAAAAGTGAGTATGGGTACATCTAATTCAGACTGTATAACCAAAAATGAAAACAAATTCTTATTTATCGTCCTCAAAAACCATATTGCAAGAATTCTGACTTTAATATGTCCAGTTGTTTTCAATAACATCTCACCTTTAACATCCTATACCTACAATCAACATTTTACTAAGACCTGTTCATGGTAATCGACTTATTTCAATCTCTTATTTCTCCAGTTGCTGCATACTCTATTAGCTATGTGTCATATATATATATATATCATATATATATATATATATATATATATATATATATATATATATATATACTATCATAAAAAAATAAGTTTACTATCAGTAACAAACAATTTCTAATATTTTTTATAATGCTACAAATTAGTAGTGAAAAGTAAATATACATTGTAACTCATCTATTAAGTAACCAACATTCCCAAAGAAGGATCAAAATTATTTTTAATGGTAATAGCTTCAGGAAAACTTTAACTCCAATATATATATATATATATATATATATATATATATATATATATATATATACATACATACATACATACATACACAAGTGTTCTAAGGTACCCTATCTTTAAAAGTGTAATTTGAAAATGTACACGATAAAATATTTATAGACAGAACGGTTTTGAGTGAGGGTTTGTAATTAAACAATCAGATTGATCCGACCTGAATCGAACTCTAACTTCAACTGCAGTTTTTACTCCCGAAATCCACCCCGTTCTTAACAAAAACAAGAAATATTAGGTGGGAATATTTCCATATTTATTACTAAAATAAATATTAATTTTTAAAATATGCAGTCGCCCGTAGCAAACCCTACATCAAAGACGTCTTTTGCTCTGCGGTATGTTCGGATATAATTAATTACTGACGCGGCGTTTTTAACAAAAATATGGGTGTATAGCAGTTTTCAATCATTCGTCATGGTCTTTCGGTAAATGCAATTTCTAGATATTTTCTTTTTCTTTTCAACCCTTACTCACATATCAGTTACATAAAATGCATGAAATAAAATATCCCAAAAACTATCAAATTACGGTTTATTACCATGATATTTAAACCCATTAATTATCTTTTCTATTGCGATCATAATTGCATTTTGAAAATGTTTATTACAATAATAACATTTTCTCGGTCGGCCAACTACGATATATATATATATATATATATATATATATATATATATTGGAGTTAAGGTTTTCTTGAAGCAATTGCCATTAAACATAATTTTGATTTTTCTTTGGGAATGTTGGTTACTTAATAGATGAGTAACAATGTATTTTTGCGTTTCACTACTAATTTGTAGCATTATAAAAAATATACATCAGGAATTTTAGAAATCTGAATTGCATTTAAATAACTTTTTGGACATTATCGCACACATATACATTCAAGTCAATTATTAAAACAGAATTTGTACATCCAAAAACTTAGAGCATTTTTGAGACATTACATTAACAATTATATCTTGGTATTTGTAAATAATTGTGTTAGAAATTGTTTGTTACTGATAGTAAACTTATTTCTTTATGATAGGACATACAAAATACGTATATAGTTATGTATATATATATATATATATATATATATATATATATATATATATATATATACATATATGGGACACATAACTAATAAAGTATGCAGCAACTGGAGAAATAGGAGATTGAAATAAGTCGATTATAATGAACAGACCTTGGTAAAATGTTGATTGTAGGTATAGGACGTTAAAAGTGAGATGTTATTGAAAACAACTGAATATATTAAAGTTAAAATTCTTACAATATAGTTTTTGAGGACGATAAATATGAATTTGTTTTCATTTTTGGTGATACTCCTATAGGGCGTAGTTATACAGTCCGAATTGGGTGAACCCATATTCATTTTTTTGCCCCTTGTATTACCGGAATTTTTGTGTAAAACACGAATGAAAATTCTATTCTATTCTAATGAAAAATCTATTTTTTTTAACAAGAAACGAATACATGTTCGGCCTCGGTATTTTAAGACTTTTCGAGATAACATTTAAGCGTTATCATATCCGTCACCTTGAAAATGGCTGTGACTGTTAAAAAATAATGTCAAACAATTTTGGTGGCGTTGGCCACGCTGACACTCATAATTATTGCGTTTTAGCTTATGTTTGAAATATATTTTTGTAAAAAATGCCTAGAAGTAAACCGTTCACAAATAGTAACTTAAGAGGTATGATTTCTGTTTATGCACAAGTAAATTATAATACACGTGTTGCAGTTATATTTAAACCGAATTGTACCCAATGACACGAAATTAAAAAAATTGTACGGAAATTTATGCGAAACAGGTTCGTTTCATAACAAGAAGACTGGTGGTCGACTTAAAAGGATTTCACCAGACCAAGAAGATGAAATTTTAGTAAAATTTTACAAAAAAACTGAGTACTTGGCGCTTGCAGGCAGGTAAATCTAGTATATCAAGAATTTTACGTACAGAAAGTTTGTATCCATATCATTTGACCCTTTAGAAAATTTTTTGTAAAACCTTCATTTATTACAAAATGAGATTAATCAAGAAAAGACATTGTTTACAAACGTGGCTACTTTTACACGAAGAGGAGTGATTAATTGAAAAAATCGCCATTTTTATGATTTTGCATATCCTCGTAAGTATAAATAAAATCCTTTTTGCATGAATCTTTAATAAATATCTGATGTGGTATTATTGGCGATCATTTTATTGGTCCGTTTTAACTTCCAACAAGATTAAATGACAACAAAGTTTGGAGAATTTTGCTCGGAGAGGTTCCTCGAATTGTAAAACAGAATATGTCGTTTATGCAAGAAAGCCCACTTCCATATTATCTAGTGATAGTTCGTAACCATTTAAATGAACGTTTTCCGCATCGATGCAACTTTTTCCTTGAGCATTTTTGGAAATTTTGGAAAAGGATGCCATTTTTTTGCAATTTTTAGGAAAAACTGTAAAATTTGACATTTACAAAAAGTCACCCGATTGACCATTTGCATGCCATTTGTTATCATATTTGAAGCAAAAACTGATGGCAAAATCAAAGTTTTGCTACAGCACATATTAAAAGAGATCCCATGTGATGCGGACATATATTACTAATAATAAAATATTGGTCAAATCTCATTTATTACACATTCTATAAAATGTCCTATTCCGGTTGCAATCTTCATCAGGACTAATCTATACATTGTAACGCGCTGTTGCTTATCGGTTTGACTGTTGAGTGTATTACTACTAATGAATAATTCTCACTTTTCCCTTTTCTAGCTCAGTCGGAATTTTGTACTTGCAAAATAAGGATCGGGGTTCGTTATTCAGGCTCTCAACACGTTGAACCAATAGATTACAAAGGTTCATATATATATATATATATATATATATATATATATATATATATATATATATATTATATATATTCTATTTATTTATTACACTTCTATATTATATGGTTATTTAAATTATTTAACTAAGATATAGATACAGGTAAATGTACGGAACTGTGACCCATGCTCTCGGGTGCCAAATTGTAACGGTAACTCCACCTCCCTCTTCGGTATCTTTAAGTAGACATCCTTCGTCCAGGTACTAATGGTTAGGTGGTACTCTGGAGTTTCTGTAATGTAACATTAATAGAAGGTTTGGGGTTTTGACTTTTAGTTTTCGTCCTTGAACTGTTTCAATTTATACTGGTTTCCGAAATAAATAAATAATTTTACCTGAATACGTCCCTGTATAAAATACAGAAGCAGGTAGCCAGATAACGCGGTATAAACACGTGCGCGATAAGACACTGAGTTCAATACTCTGCCTTTAAAGAAATAATCAATATTTTAAAGCGGTCGGTTATAAGTGTATAATTTTATACCTGCTTTTCTTATGAAAATAAACTCATTCACATTTACATTCCATTTAATGTACGATCTTTAGTTAAATGAAAGCTTTTTGTTTATTTAGGTAGCTGGTGTACGGTAGCGGCGTATTATTTGTTTCCTCTTACGAGATTAATTTTAGTATACCGGTTTTTATTTAAACAAAAATAAAAATAAAAGCTTTTGTTATGTTGGCCGTTTTAAAATATAAAACCTACGTTTTCTATTTTAAAGTAAATTTTTTTTCGCGTCTAACAATCACGATTTGACTTATTTAACACAAGAAACTATCAGATAGTTTCTGGTTTACGGGTAACAATCTTAGTACTTGTCAAAGGTGCAACTTACGTTTTTACGGTGGCGGCGGTGGTGGTTTGTTTACTTTACAGGTGGTGATTTAATACTGACGGACACGTCTAGTGTTTACGGTTACGTTTCTATATTACTGGATTAACGGCGTTAACGAGGTGTTCAGCTTAATCTTCCGGCGAGGTTTTAATTACAGGTATCTGGCGGTCGCTGGTACGTTTGTCGAGGTGTGTTGTGTTGCAGTGTTCGTGTAAATTTGTGTAGGTGGATTTCCTTCGTTTAGTAACCTGGGCAAACCACCCGTTAAACTAAACAATAGGATCTCCTTCGGTCAAATGGAATGTCGGGCAACTACCCTTCAAACTCCACAGTGTAGGTGTGTACGTCTAGTAACAGAAGAGTACGTCTAGTAACAGAATAGTACGTCTAGTAACAGAAGAGTACGTCGGGCTTACAACCCTGCATATCCCTATCACCAGGTATCTCAATTTACGTACTTTCACCGTTAGATCTCTGCAACTCTAACCTTTTAACTTCGGTGATGCTATCAAGTCGCGGAGTCGCGATTTCTACTCGGACGGCGGTTACAAGCGGATGGTTTACAACAGGTAGCAGTCGGCGCGAACGCGACGATATAGCACACGGTTTCGATTCGAATTCTTCTGGTAGCGTGCTTCTTGTAGAGAGCTTCTGGTAACGAATGAGACTGAAAAAGGATTTCTTTCTTCTTCTTCTGTACGACTTAAGACTTCTGACTTCAAGACTTTTTCTTTAAGACTCTTTCTTTAAGACTCTTTCTTTAAGACTCTTTCTTTAAGACTCCTCTTCAGCAGCGCGTGCCGCGTTTTGATATAGAATTCGCGAGGGTGGTTACGAAACTTTTTTGGTGAGCTTCAGTAAGCCCGTATTGGTGGAAGATGCTCTGACGTATTCAAACTTTTAAACGTTTTTGGGATTTTACGTCTGGAGGGAGGATGCATGATTAATTATTGTGCAATTTTATGCAACGTTATGAAATCTGTTTAACTTTTACTAGAACTTCTACGAATTTTTATAATGGCTTGCACCTGTGCATTTAGCGCGTCACGTTATCTTACTAAATTCCGTGAATCAGTACTGGTATTTCACTTAGCAAATAATTAATCATGATAGGAAAATTTTTATAAAGGACGGCGTCTTGCTAATAAACTTTGGGAACTAATTAAAAATAATAAAAAATCGGGATATCTGACGGCGTCCCTTTACAACATATTGACAAAATTAACCCTGACGAAGATTCCAACTGATAATAATTTTTATTTATTTATTTACAACAAAGGCTTCTAATAAATTTTTAATTTGAGTACTAATATCAGATAACCAAAAAAGTGATTTTTGTATACAGCAGAGTGCCTTGAATATTTGTTAAGTTGTTGATCGAGAGCACATGTTTGTTATCTGTCATTCACTTTAATACGGATCCTTCTTTTGTCGGGTACATATATTATTTGACGGCAGTTGATTAGTACCGAATTTGAATCGTTGAAAGTGGAAACGAATGAAACCTTAATTCGTGATTGTTTAATCGATAAGTACAAACTTAGTACTAAAGCCGCAGTGGCGGCGAGAAAAATATTTAGCGCGTTTAAAGATGATGCCGTGTGTGATCAAATAGTACAGAAGTGGTTGAAGAAATGTTATTCGGGAGATTTAGCTTGACCGATGAAGCACGCTACCGAAGATCATTAACAACGAGGATCTTCAACAGGTTGTGGAGACCAATCCCACTGTAATGCGTCTAAAGCTTGCAGAGACGTTCAATGTGAGTGATGAAATCATTCGTTTGCACGTTAATCAGCTAGGAAAGACGTGGAAGTTAAGCAAATAGGTCCCACATGAATTATCAAACGGTAATAAATTAAGTCGTCCTACCGTTTGCTCGGAAAATATTTTACGCAACAATAATGAACCATTTCTTGATCGGTTGTTAACCTGCGATGAAAAGTGGATATTATACTCCAATTCTAAGCGTTCTTATCATTGTTTGTTACTTACTAATTCGGTACCGCACACTCCTAATGCTTAATGCACTCAAACAAGGTTTTGAGACCCGAATAGTCCAATACGAATTTTTGGAAAGGGGTCAAACTATTACTACGAACTGATATTGTGAACAATTTCGTCGACCACAAGCAGCACTATTTCAAAACAGCCTTCTTTAGTGAATCGGAAGAAAGTGCTATTCTTACAGGATAACGCCAGACCGCATACCGCAGGGTTGACCCGGAAAAAATTTATGAACTTGACTGGGAAGCATTACACCACACTCCATATTTTCCTAACATTTCACCAAGTGATTACCACCTTTTTTATGTCTCTTGACAATTGCATGAGACATACACAGTAGAAAACAAGACTTGATGCTATAACTGCAGTCTCAATTTTTTTATTAAATATCTCAAGAATTTTACTAGAACGGCATACAAAAATTGGTATTACGTAGGCAACAGGTTATTAATTGTAATGGTGGCTACTTCCATTAGTAATAATGTATTATTGTTCGTTAATAAATATTTTTGTACCATGAAAAACCTCACGAACTTATTTGGTTACCTGATAATTATCACTTCCTTATTGTACCTTCCTTTGAGAGTAGTAAAGGCTATTACAAATTAGATTCTTATAATTTCAAATTTTGGATTACCTATTAAAAAATTGTCAAGTAAATCAATTCTTCACTATTAGATAAGCCCTCATTTACCACTACGCACTTATTATTTAACTGATAAAGGTTATTCCAATAGGTACATCTCCTGAAAATTCTGGTAAATTTACATTTGGGACACTATCAAAAATCTAATTCATACGTAATCACTTAAACATATATATGCATGCAACACACAACCTTCCAACCAACAAAATGAAATAAAATACTCTTAAAAACGATTGTTTTTAGGATAATTATGCAACCTTTTTACGAAAATAGGCAACATTGTAAGAACAAAAACAATAATCTATGTCAAACAGACGTTTAAAACTTCAGGACAGATACAGATTAATATCGATAATACAGTTTTAACACGTATTTATTTCATTTTTACACCTATTTCGCTTTATATTAAGGAACTTTATGAAGAAAAGTTATGTAAAATTAAATTTTCCAAAACTATGTCTACAGATTTTCTTATAAAATTAATCATTATTCAGGTATTGAAAAAATCTAACACATAAATTCTACCTTAGGAACTTTTTTGTCCCTAAATTACGCGTCGTAAAAAATTTCATAGAACATAATTACTCTATATGATTAAGGTCTAGATATTGGTATTTTTATCTTTCAGGCGCATTTGATAAGAATCATAAACAGCTTCTAACAAACCCTTCTCTCTGCCGCAGAATATTTCTCAAAATCTAATCAGCTCCAGGCGAAATGAGAACAAGCGTAAATACAAAATTTTAAGTACGTACGTATTTTCGTTCTGGAGTTATGGTGGGTATTAACATACCTCCACGCGCACGCACATGCTCATGCACACGCACAAGCACACGCACACGCACACACACATGCACACGCACACCCACACTCACACGTACACGCACACGCCCACGTACACGCACACGCACACGCACACGCACACGCACACGCACACGCACACACGCACACGACAGCACGCACACGTACACGCACACGCACACACACACACACACACACACACACACACACACACACACACACACACACACACACACACACACACACACACACACACACACACACACACACACACACACACACACACACACACACACACACACACACACACACACACACACACACACACACACACACACACACACACACACACACACACACACACTTGGTTAAACCTAAATGACCTAATAAGTCGATTTAGCGAAAAAAGTCTATTAAATAAACTTCTATGCCTATAAATGTATTAAAAAATTGTTTAAAAAACCTTCTATTACAGAAGAAATACGTGTAACAAACCAAAAAAGCAAGTATTTACACTTCCCTGGTTCTGTAGAAGCAGGAAAGAAAGTAGACAGTATGTTTTGTTAACAACGCATAATTTTCTCACGATTGGGGATAATTTACATTTGATAAGAAAGCGTGAAAATATCAAGTAATAGAGTTGTGATGTACGAAGATCTATACGACAAAGTTTATTATTTTCAAATTAACAAAACTACTAAAACTGAATATGGAAGCTGCTTTAAGTAAGAAATTTAATATTTCACGTCGTACCGTAGAAAAGTTTATCTTATGCTTCAATACTTGTATCGAGAATAGCGTCGAACAGACGGTTTTAGACGCACTTCAGCGTGGCCTTAATGACTAATTTTTCATGGTAGACCTAAACATTCTCAATCTTAGGCAAGTGTAGAAAGCATCCATCAGGATGTTGAGCCCATGATACGGGCGTGAATATACAACGATGGTCTGTGGGACTATATACATTGGAAAAAAAATCTTTCACTCTATCGCACTATGAGACATCCACCTTATGCAGCGTTCCTAGTATGTGGTCCAAAACTAGGACTTGCTTCAGGGAATATTCCATTATAAAAACTTTAACTAACGTAGATGGAGGTGCTAAATTTCTGGATATGCAAATATTTTATCAGATGTGGAGTCTATTATTGAAAACATTTTATTAGACCATCAAGAAACTATTACTGAGTCGTGCTCGATTATCAGCAACGATGTATGCTGTGTATGCTCGAAAGAAATGGAAGCTACTGCAATCAAATGTACTCAATGCACAAACATTGATTCATCACGCTCGTCCGTCTTATTGCAGTATAGATAACTTATGTTAATTTTTCAAATCGAATCGAAGCATGTTATACGACAGAGTTAATTCGGAAGATGCTACTGTCAAAATGTTGATTCCGTGCTGTTATCTGTTGCAAAAGTTAACAGAGGACAAGCAGACCCACCGAACGTTATCTGCATTATCATTGATAAAAAAAATGAAGTGAATCGGTTAGCATATAAACAAGGAGTTATAAAGGGGTGGTTTGGTTCTGAAAACGCCGGTGGTACATTTCTTGAGATACATGAAGGCAAGAAAAAGCAACTATCTTTTAGAGAAATAGTAGATTTAACATCTGGTGGCCAAGCATACTTTAATACTAATTTTAAACCAAATAAAACACAATTCGATAACCTCAAATGCAGTCGCAAAAAAAACAAAGCTTAAGCTTCACTAATAAATAAAAATTTGATAGAACCGAGATAGTTTGTAATTTTTAATAGTATAGTTTTATTAAAATCGGTTATGCAGTTTTTAAATTATCATGGCTACATACACTCACACACACACACTCACACATACGCACACGCACGCACGCACGCACTCACGCACGCACGCACACACACACACTCACACACTCACACACACACACACACACGCACGCACTCACGCACTCACGCACGCACTCACGCTCGCACACGCGCACGCACGCACTCACGCACATACGCACACACACACACACACACACACACACACACACACACACACACACACACACACACACACACACACACACACACACACACACACACACACACACACACACACACACACACACACACACACACACACACACACACACACAAACCACACACACACACACGCACACATAGAAACGCGCACACTCACGTCAAAATTGTAGTTAAATTCTCTTTTCTTATTTTGATGGGATTGATAGGTGCTTGGTGTGATCTTTATGAGGACACGTTTCGATTCTAGTGATATAACCTTTCAGATAAGCTTGAGTCAAGTGTCAATAATCAAGAAGAACTGATAGCAAAAAAAAACTTGAAATTAATATAATTTAAAGACACAGAGTAATGAATCTTCTGTTTGAAACATTAATAATAAGTTTCTGTATTCGTCAAATAGTGTATTAGAGAATGTAATCCCTTTCGTCGATATAATAGGTTATACGAAATCGTCACATTTTTGCCTTATGTGGAGTTTGACAGGGCTGATTGCTACTTTACGATTTTCAATAAGTTAAATACATAATATATGAACAGAATATAGGTAAGTAAACGTTTAGGTAATATATATATATATATATATATATATATATATATATATAGTCTACACATAACAGACCTTTCATTCCTAGACGCACTGTCACTCAAGGTCGGCCTACGTTCTGAATAGATCTTCTGACGAAATGCATTATTAGCCAAAATACAAACAAAACGTTTGGAGATATTACGCAAAGATAAAGAAAATAAGATGGAAAATACTGATTCACAAAAAAATCTGTTATTATTATGATGCTTGCTTGCCATGAGCTACAATAACATACCTTATGTTACTTGTTATTGGTCCCAGCTGTTCGCGAAATGAGACAGTAAAAGCATCCATATAACCCAGTAGACTTCAGCTGTTACCAAAGTTGTATTTCAATGATCCACAACAGCTTACTGGAGCTTCAAAAACGTATTACATTGATCGTTTGCTTTGAAACATTCATTTTCGAAGGTAAGAAAATAAAGCCCCTACCAGAACAAGGATGAATCTGCGGCAAAGTATAAAGAGATCGACTCTAAAACAGTACCTACCCTGAATTCCATTCAACGAGATATAAACATTTGGGAGTACTGTGATGCTAGAATTGGGTATACTTACGGTATAAATGTAGGGAAAAAACTGGTAACCACAGACAACAAGAATTCTAGGCGCCGTCAGATATGCTAAACACTATCCAATATCCCGCAGTCAGTAATGTTATCAGTTTGATAAAGAGCATTCCAAAATTGCAAAGGAAATTAAAAAGAAATTGAAAAATTCTCCAGACTTGTAATTTGCCCAGAACAATCTTCACTCTATCGGTATAAAGGAAGAATGTGTGCCTGCCTCAAGCACAATACTTCTTACAAAAGGATTTCTTCTTTGGAGAATAAAAAAATTTGACGTGATTTAGTTCAAACATTCTGGTCCTAAATTTGTGAATTTCTACTATTGAATTTATCGGTCTCCCAATGACAGTAACTTTCAAGACTTCTTCAATTACTTTGGTTTGAAAGTTGAATATCGTCTGTCTCAGTTTCTATCCTGCAATATCTTAATTCTGGTATATTTCAATTTTCATAAGTCTAATTGATTTCAACATTCATCTACTACCGATCCTGCTGGTCATAATACAAAAACATTTACTATTTCATGTGATCTCACACAAATGATTTGTGAACCCATAAAAATCCTTGATAACCCTAATCATACTCCACATCTCCTAGACCCCCCTCTTACATCAAACCCATTTATACATAAAACTTCTTCTCTATTAGGTATATCTGACTATTGTTTAATACGTAGAAATAACGTTTATTGTATATAATTTATCTGAGCTAAATAGAATGTTTCACGCGATATTTAAGCCGTCCTCCTTTTCGGTCATTGCTCTTTCATTCTCATGGGCATGGAATTATTCTTCCCAAAAAAACAATATCGTATAGGTCATTCGAGTTCCCAACCCTGGTCCAGTAGGGCTTGCGCTTATGTGTTATCTTCGAGAAATGAATCTAATACAATTGTCAGTGTTATCACTAAAATTAAAAGGTTGTTTGAACAACACAAATGGAATAAACTAGCTACATCTCCTGTGGGCAGTCGTAAATGTTTGTCTTTAGATAAAGCCATCGAAGAACTTTGGTACATCTTTATTTCCCCCCATGACATATTTGACGGTTCTGTAGTTGTTGATTCTGTAGTAAAAGCCAATCGTCTTGTAGGTTTATTTGCGTCAAACTCGTCCCTTAAAGATTCTGAAAAAAATGTGCTCCAGTCAGTTCTCCTTCAATAACTATGAAACTAATTCATTTTTTGTACTATAAGTGTTTTGTAACTGTGGTTTCCTATTAGTGGAGTTTATCGGCCTATTTCCACAGTTTTTGCGACGTTCCGTCGCACTCAAAAAGCAAGAACTGTGGAAATAGGTCGATCAACTCCACTAGTAATTCATTTTCGATAGAAGCTACTGGAATCGATCATTAGTAGGCTTGATCCCAATAAGGCGACCTGCCCAGGCGGTATCCCAACCATTGCCTTAAAGAAATGTTCCCCAAACTAGTACCAGCACTTTCTAAGCACTATTCGATCTCTATGCCTGCTGGAGAATTTCCTTCAGCATGAAAGTGGCAAATGTTCAACCTATTCCCAAAAAAAAGGCGACAAAAACGGATCTCGACGAATTGCCATCACTTACATTTTGTCTAAATTCATGGAAAATGCCATCAATCAGCAACTGTTCTTTCCTTGAACCTAGAAAACTCCTTATTGACCACCAATTAGGTTTTAGGGAGAGTCGTTCAACAGTTGATGTGTCGTATGTGATTCAAGTTTGGAAAAATACATTAGAACAACCCTGTGAGGAAGTTGTAGTTGCTTTAGATATCGCACAGGCATTTGGAATCAGTGCTTACTTTCCACACTCACTTGGTTTGGGTTAACTGATACGCTGGTCAACTGGGTATTCGGTTTCCTTCATAAAAGACGATCAAAAGAAGTTGGCATTGACGTGGGCGTGCAACAGGAATCTGTTACAGCTCATTTTAGTAACTACTTTTCAGCTACACATACATATTTCGTCAACGAATGGCCCGATCCATTGCTTTGCTGACGACAGCACTCTTGATTGCAGTTCATCTCAGTCTACTCATAATAGTAATCCACCTACTACCTCCAATCTTAAAGGTGAAATGCCCATTTCAATCAACAAAGGTATTCAACTTTTAATTCTAACAAAACTCAGTGTTGCCTTGTGTCCGCCAAAAAGGAGCGATCATTCCCAATTGTAATGATAAATATTCTCAGATCTTAAGTGTTCAGACTTTACTGCTATGCTGAGAATGAATATATCTTTAATTTTATCGTGGGTTGACCATCTTCTGTCAGCTATTAAAGTATCTGCGCATATCTAAGCAATACTTCACATTAAGAGAGCTCTTTATATAAGGTCCAAACTCGACCTCATCTAGAATATAATTCTCACCTCTAGGTTGGTTCTTCCCCATGCGCTCTCGATATCGTTGATTGCATTTAAAGAAGAGCGGTTAGGATCATAAATGCCTAGTCCTTAACTTCTGACGTACAGTTCCTTGAGCATAGAAGAATCGTTTCAATTCTTTCTTTGTATTATCGCTATTACAATAGCTATTGTGCTACAAAATTACATTCTTTGATACCATATAGGGCCACCTTTGTTAGGAATATTTGTGTTCTTATTCAAATGATCAATATGCTGTACAAATCTTCACTTGTCGTAAACAACGGGCGGAATCCACATTTTTTGGCACGGGTTCTAAACTCTAGATCGATCTTACTGTTGTGAGATGAAGAAATTTAAGGTAGCTATAAATCTCTTTGCGATCAACATCCCCTTATACATTCTGCTTAGTGCCTTTGCACGCTAGGCTAAACTTTGCCCGTTCAGGACCATAGTTATTTAAAAAAAATATCAACAAGGATCAATAGCAACTGGGTAGTAAGACATCAAAGAGGTTGCTGTTCTCTACAATTGTTACAATGCTTCCGTCGAAAAAGCTCGGTCCGTCGAGAAAGCTCGACGCAAGCAAAAAGATCGAAGGAGGTTTAAAATATATTGCCCAAGTTTGATGTGTTTTTACAAAAAATACGTAAGATGAGTGGATATCTCTGACTAAAAGGTTGGTGTCTACGACTTTGGTGGAAGACAGTATTTTGCCAGTTTTACAAAGTTCCTTGTTTCACTTGATAAAAAATGTAGGGCGGCCGGTAAACAAAATTTCCATGTAAACCGTAAAATATGCGCTGGTAGACCATCAAAGTCTGCAAAGATGGTGTTGATCGTAGGTGCACACCTGCCTATTGAGGGAGCTACGAGGAGAAGGTGCTCAAGACATGCCCAACGTAAGGTAGAAAAAGGCACCAAACTATGTACGATATGCCGAATTCCACTGAAAATTATGCTTTGCACCTTACCACACATCATATTTATTTTATAAGCATTCCCTGTAAATAATCTTAACAGAATACATTTTTGTAAGATATTTGTTGTTTTTTTTCACTTACCTAGAACACCAGTAGGACACAAATCTGACTCCCCTAAATTCCACTCCCTTCCTCATGATATCATTATGATCAAGGATGACTAACTTCAACAGAACCTATATCCATGTTGAAGAAGGCTCGAACTTAAAAAACAAAAAAATTGGTAGCCTACAAGTCAAATAATAAACATCACTGCAGACCCCAAAACATATAGATTTTGTAAATTAAAGATCATTCCGAAGCTAAAAAATTTGGTTTTTGCACACCGAGTAAATAGTTTTTGCAATTTAACTAATGAATTTGGTATTTCAATAAAAATTTTGGACATTACTGATCCTAAAAGATAATCAAAGTGGCAAATAAATAAAACACTTTTTCTCGTCTTCCTTGTGTATAAATAGAGGTTTTCGACATTACACATTACAGCCATGAAACGATGACCAACACTGTGAAACTATTTTCGTTCTTGTCCATCAAGCAAATAGCTTTAACCATTTTCTCAGTAAAATTGGTGTATAAATTAATATTTCAGGCATTAGAGACCCCAAACGATGATGAAACACTGTGAAACTATATAGTTTGGTATTTAGCCGTTCTACAAATCAGATGATTTCGATTGTTTTTCAAAAGAATTTTACAGAAATATAAATTTGCAATATGGCAGACCATTTCTCAGCCGTAAATGCATTATTTGGAATCATTATGTGGTGCATGTTCAAAGTTTGGCTTAAGTCAATTGTCGCCCGCAAATATTATTCAATATTCATACGTTATAACAGGTCTTCAGGGATAGATCTGGAATAAAACTTTCAACAGTTTAGGTCACTTCCCTGAGTAGTGAAGTTTGCCAGAAATGAACACAGATCAACCTGCGCAAAAGTAGGGTTCAAATATAGGGGTTTCACATCTTTAATAACCAACGCCATCGATTAGCGACAATAGGTTTTAAAAAAATTCAGTCGTTTTCATGTAACGGTGCCGCAATATCCTGTGTATATTATTCCAAATTTGCTAAAGTACTAATCACTTACCGACATACCCTGCTTATCCATTTGATCTTTTATATTGTCTAAAAGAGTTTGCAAACTATTACCTGAAGTAGAGAATGTTTTCAAATTAATTTTACATAGACCTTTTGTGTATGCAGAGTAGTTTGTAAATTTTACATACTCTGTTTATATTTGTTCTCTAGTGTTATTTAACCCTTTCGGCCCTGCCGGTGGCAATTGAGAAGACTAGTTTTATAAGGGCATTCATTTTTTGCAACTTATTATATTTATGCTACCGGCTATCAGAGGGCAGCAATACAGTTTCTAGGGTTCTGCAAATAAGGAATTTACAGTGTTCTACGGTTATTGCAGTTATTCTGACGACTTTTGTAAATGTCGACAACGTGTGCAGCCATGAATGGAGGTGAGTGTCCCATTTTTTATTTGTAATGTCACGAATATGTACTCTGTGCCGATTTTCCTGTGTGATATGTTTAGTTGGACCTATAGGGAATAGGTTCTTAAGGTTTTCAAAGCATATTGTCAATTCTAAAAATTTAGATAGAGGTTATAAAATGTTGTACGCAAATGTCACCAACAGGTGTGAATGTCACCTAATATCTAAAAATCTTTTTTGGAATAATTTTTAATTGTTGCGAGTTCTGATGTTTTTATATTGCAGTAGGAGACAATGGGATCCCTACTTTTCGGTTTTACCGAAGTGCACAACCCCGTGTTCCTTTGGAAGCACATTCAGAAGCCGCTAGTGCCCTAAATGCTGACAACTCAGACATAGAAGACGATGTGACAGAAACAACTTCCGCAGACATTGGCGACTGCGACCTTTGGGTTCCAGAGGATGACGAAGAAGACGAAGAAAATGAAGAAGAAGACGAAGAAAATGTAGAGAACAAAATTAGCGATAGCGAAATAGAAGCAAGTGGTAATTCAAGACGTACAAATAAAGCTATATCAAATCTAAGGTGCAAGAAGTATGTAATGTGAAGTTAGTTGTTTGGAATTTTTGAAATACAATTCAATATTTTTTATAGAAACACAGCAGATAAGAAGGGAAGGCTGACAAAAACAAACAAATCAGTTTGGAAAAGTGGACATCTTGTGCCACAAAATACTGTGTTTCAAAGACCAATGACGTCAGGTGATGATGAGGAATGCCTAGACACCCCATTTGAATACTTCAGTCGATACTTTCCATTACACATATTTTCTGAGCTTGCTGAGAAAACCAACATTTATTCTGTTTTCAAGACTGGAAAATCTATAAATACTAATGAATCAGAAATTAGGCGTCTTGTGGCATTGCATCTGGTAATGGGCATAATAAATTATCCTAGACTACGGTTATATTGGGCACGTAAGACGCAGTTTCCCCTAATAAAGGACATCAATATAAATAGAAATAGATTCGAAGCCCTTCGAAATAACTTGCATATTACTGACATAAACAATGATAAAGATGAGTCTGACAAACTGTGGAAAGTGCGACCACTTATCAAGAGTTTTGACAAAAGATGCGAGGAACTTCGAATCGAAGAAAACATTTGCATCGATGAAAGAATCATACCTTTCAAGGGACAATTGTCAATCAAAGTTTTTATACGAGGGAAGCCGAATCCCTGGGGCTTAAAGATTTTTAATTTATGTGGCCAATCAGGAATAATATACAGATCCATTGTATACCAAAGAGCATCTACTATTTCAGAACACTCTAAGGAAGAATTTGGTACTACAACAAACCTGGTACTTTACCTAGCTGAAAGAATACCAGAACATCAAGGGTATAAATTATACTTTGACAATTACTTTACTTCGATTGATTTGCTAAAGGAATTATTAAACAAAGGAATACTAGCGGCTGGTACCATAAGAACTAATCGCATGGAAAACTGCACATTAAAATCAGAAAAGGAGTTTAAAGACCTGGGAAGGGGTTCATCAGATTCAAAAGTAACTCATGATGGTAAGGTAGCTGTTGTACGCTGGTTCGATAATAAGGTTGTCAGTATGGCATCCAACTTTGTAGACGTTGACCCCAAAGATGAAGTTAAACGATGGGATAAAAAACAAAAAACCTATGTACATGTGGAACGCACAGCGGTCATTCGATTCTATAATCAGAGCATGGGTGGAGTCGATAAGCATGATTTTCTTGTATCTTTATACAGGACATTTATCAGATCTAGAAAGTGGACTCTGAGAGTGATCTTCCACTACTTCAATGCAGCTGTCTGCAACTCATGGCTTGAATATGGGAAACATAATGAAAATGCTTCTAACAGTAAAAGTATGGATTTGTTAGTATTTACATTCAACATTGCCTTCAAAGTTGCAAGATACACACCAAAAAGAGGAAGACCCAGTAATTCTCTCAGTAGTTCTCGAGCTAGTTCACCTAGAGAATCCCCTGCTCCAGAAAACCTTCCGCCAGCCGCAAAAAGACCCAAACAACCCACTCCTATAGCTGACATACGATATGATGAAGTCGCACATTGGCCTCTCCTAACAGACGGACACGAACAACGGTGTAATTTGGACGGTTGCAAAGGAAGTCTCGAACTATGTGTGAAAAATATAATGTTTTTTTATGCCTAAACAAGAAAAATAATTGTTTTAGAAAATATCATGTCAAATCTACTACTTGTTAAATAAAAGGGTTGAAAAAACTAACATGTTTGTTTGCATCATTATACCCCTGGTGGTGGCAAACGCCACCACTTCCTAGTTTGCTTATGGAAGGTGATAAAAAAAATTAAAAACATGTACGTCATTCTAAGACTCTCGTAGATGAAAAAAATACCATATAAAAATTTTTACAGTTTCAAAAAAAAAATCAGGGTTGAAAGGGTTAATGTAAAGTACGTCTCAGAATATCAGCGAGTAATAAATCATATTTAGTGAAATAGTGTCGTTTTTTGCATGGAAGGGATAAACAGAAATTAGTAGCAAACCAGAATAGTTTAAACGAAGATGCTGTAAATGTGCCCCTAGCAAAATATTGTGTTAATAAGAACGGTTCAAGTAAACGGAAAACAAAAGACTACCTTTTAAAATTTGGCTTAAACCTGAACATCAAACAACTCTTGGAAGTACGGTTGGGATTTCAGTGTATTAAACATTGTAGATTAATTATCAAACAATTGAAAGGGGTGAAAGTATTAAACATTTATTTTAGATATGGCTATTTCAAAATTCTGATGTTTTGATTCATGTAAAATAATTATAAATGTAGTTTACATTCATTTGTTTACATTTAATATTGTCATAAAGGTAGGTTTTGGAAAACAAATGCAACGTGCAACTAACAATCAGTCTTTATTATCCTCATCCGATTCGGAAGAGATGGCATCTTATCCTACGGATAATATGGCGGGTTCTATAGTTTCGTCCATTATCACATCGACTTCCCTCATACGCTGTTACTTTTTAATTACATGATCTACACACTCTTTCCACTGTTCTCCATTGACATTGTCTATGGCTTGCATTAAAAGTCGTCGCACTTCACTTAATTTAAAATTCGTATCGTTACGACCTACTTCACTTTTTATTTGAGCGCGAACTAACTCTATTGCTATAGCCAAAAGCTCTCGTTTGAGCACAGTTTCTTCAAATTGTATATATTTTGATGTTAACCATTATTTCCATGCAGTTGTTGGTAAGCGTTCGACTTGCCTAGAATGGTAACTTGCATTATCCAGAACAGTCACAGCTCCCCGTGGAATGTATACTATCATTCGTTCAAAATATTCTTTAAAAACATCAGCGTTCATATAATCGTGATATTCCCCCTATGTGCTTGGACTCAAATACAAATAAACCATTTTTTTAAGAATCCATTAGCACTACCTATGTTGTGTAATATTTAGTAGTAGTAGTGGTCTATCAACATCTTCTTTTGGTACTGCTACTATTTTCTTGAGGGTACGAATTTCTTTATTGAAGTAGAAAGAATGGATTTTTCTTTTAGTATGAACTTTTTTTTCTTTACTTAAACGGTTTTTTTTCTTCCAGTTGAGTAAGCCTCTTTTTGTTCTTTTAATAATTTGTATACTGTTGACTTCCCCGCTCCCGTCATAGAACACATTTGTACTACACTATCTACACTATTTGTCGTATTTTTATACTTTAAGGCATTATGTACATTCATAATGATAATTCTTTCATTCCCAGAGAGCGAACTAAGTTAAAACGCCTTTCTGGAGAAAATCGGAAGATGCCGTTTTCATCACCGTTTTCAACCAAAACTCGAAAATAACTGAGCATTGTAAAGTACTTGATTTGAAATAACAAATGTAATTGCATCTTAGTGCATCCCCCATTAAATGAGTCATATTTCTAATTTATATATAATTAGATAATAGTGTAATCAGTACTTTCTAAACTGATACAAAACACTGGCAGGTTACTTAGACAATGACTTAGATATTAAATCTGTTTTTTTCTTTTGTATGTATTAATAGGTCATAATTACAATTATTACAAGTATATCTTTTCTAAATATTTTATACTAACATAAGAAACTGAAAAGTTAATATATATTACAGACCTTATGGTACATGCCTTTAATAAGTACGCCACTGACCTGTCGGTGTCAAATGATTTATTGCTCTCTGATATTCTTAACCCTATGTGTTTGTTTCCTAACTATATTCATAACCACTTCATTTGAAAACCAACTGTATGCACCAATTTCTTCAATAGTGCGCAACTCGTTATTAAAATTTTGAACTGAAAGAGGAAAATTAAGCAATCAGTGAACCAAAAAATTAAAAGACGCGAGTTTATGCTGCTTACAGTGATTGGAGTCATTGGTTATGGGTCATTCAGTTTCCTTACGATAAATATCTATATCTAGTTTACTGCCATTTCTATTAGTTACCACAGTATCAAGGAACAGGAGACTGGCATTTATTTCATGGGTAGATTTGATTGTTGGAAATTTATAATTTAACGTTTCTACAAAGTTCTCAACATTACAAATTTTAGAATTTGAAAAATTGGTGGTTGATTTTGAAAAAGGTATCATACACAATTCGGTTACTTAAGAAATCAACTTAATTGCTTCTGGATGTCTTAAATAATTACCCATGGTACATGGGTACCTACAAACCAAAAATAAAGTATCACAATAATATATAAATAATTCTTTATCTAAATGTAAACTAAAATAAAGCGGATAAAAAACATCTAATAAAGTTAAACACTGGGAGAATTTCCCATTTATTTTCTATAAATAACGTTTAATTTTCAAAAACAAATTACTATTACATATTTTCCAATTATGATTACTTTACTAGAGGAAAAAATTAGTACTTTCAAATAAATAAAACCTTGACAGATGAAAAAGTAATACACTTTCACTTTGTCGCGAGCATATTGTAGGATGTACAACTACACTGTCTGTTTATTAATACCGTTATCTATCTTTGTATTAAAAAATACCAACATAATATGGAAAGTTAAGAGATAACTTAGTTCTAGCTTACACTTAACGAGAAATATTGAAATTAAGCAAAACTGCTGAACAGCTAAAATATTTTTTTTTCATAGTTGCTTTCATACGTATATAAATATTATATATATGAGGTTTTTTTAAAAACATTTATCTTTAAATAAAAACAGCACATGTGTTTACTTAACATTAAAATGGAGATTTGTGGTGGTTTAAATTGCTAATTAAGAAATATCAAATAAAAACCGTATCCAAAAAACCATGGCTGAAGATATAAGCAAAAATGTATGCTTTGCCGAGATAGCTATTTTAAATTTTATCTCAAGTTTACCCGAGTGAAGCCGTTAACGAGGCGTTTGATAAAATTACACAACTTTTATGCATTTATTTGGAAAACACTTTCCATTACACAAGCTTTCTCAGTGTAACGAATGGGTTAATAATGAAGTTAAGCTATCCAGTACTACCTTAAAAGAATTATGTCAATAGACTCGGATAATGTTGACGTCAAAAATGTGTGGGAAATTTGAAATTCTGTAAGTTGAATTTTGTTGTTCAGGACTGGACCCTTATGCATACATTAATTATTGTTCAATATTTTAACACTTAATTAACGCCACAATTTAATGGACTGTAAAAAATAAATAAGACTTCTTACCACTCAACTCATTAACGCTAACCTTTTAATTTTTTAAGAAACGAAATATGTACCTAAATTTTACGGTATTAATGATTGAAAATAGTTTTAAACATCGTGATGTTAAACATGCCGCATAACATTAATCTGCGCTGTACATTTATTGTTTACTAAAACATAACCTCCACTTCACCTCATATTTCCATATATATTCCGCTTTTGTGATTCCAACGCTAACCGTTCATTTTATTAATTCACTGTTCTTGTAATAAATTTTTTTACGCATGTACAACTTCCCATTCTGTAAATTACAACAGCTGGTTAAGTACAGAATACACGTATAGCACAGGTTATGCAATGCGCCAATATTTAACTCCTCGATGTTTAGAACCATTTTAAATCATTGATACTAAATTATTTAGGTACTTATAGTAGTTTATGTTTATTTGCTCATTTCTACAATGTTGCAAAGTATTCTATTTTACAATTTATAATTACTCTACTATTTCAATTTCTACATTTACAGCTACATATTTACATTTACATTTTTACATTCACATTTTTACATTTACATTCTTACATTTACATTTTTTATTTACATTTTTACATTTACATTTTTACATTTACATTTTTACATTTACATTTTTACATTTACATTTTTACATTTACATTTTTACATTTACATTTTTACATTTACATTTTTACATATACATTGTTACATGTACATTTTTACATTTACATTTTTACATTTACATTCTTACATTTACATTTTTTATTTACATTTTTACATTTACATTTTTACATTTACATTTTTCATCATTCTATTTACATTTTACATTTACATTTACATTTACATTACATTACATTATACATTATTTACATTACATTTCATTTTACACATTTACATTTTACAATCAACATTCATTTACATTACTTACATATTCATCACATTATTTACATACAATTTACATACATTTACATTTCTTTACATTTACATTTACATTTCAATTTACATTTACATATTTACATTACATTTACATTTACATTTTACATTTACATTTACATTTACATTTTATTTCATTTTACATCATTTTTCTTTAATTTACATTTACATTTTACATTATTTAATTTACATTTTCATTTAATTTACATTTACTATTTTACATTTACATTTACATTTACATACATTAATTACATTTAATACATTTTACATACATTTACATTTACATTTTTACATTTACATTTTTACATTTACATTTTTACATTTACATTTTTACATTTACATTTTTACATTTATATACCTCGTACTATCTTTATTCTCGCTTTTGTCCCATCTCCCATTATTTGTTTTCTCCCGTTCCAAATTGCCTCCATCTACTCTGCTTCCCTTCCCTTGTCCTTTAGTATTTCTTCTGGACTCCGGTCATCTTCCCTTAAATCCGTACACTCCTTTATCATGTCTCATATTCTCCATCCCATCTCCGCATAATCTACAATTTCTTTCTTCCTCTTTTCTCCAATACTTGTTTCCCAAGTCTTCATTACGGCATCTGAACCCAGCTATTATCTGTTTCTTTCCTTTTTTCTCTTTTTCCAGATATTCTGGTATCCCTTCACCTTTAATCTTTCTATAATTTACATTGTATTTTGTGTCCTTTGTGTTGCCCATCTTTCTTGCTTTTGTCCCTGTCTCATCTTATTATGTTCTCTCTTACCTGCACTCCCTCTTCTCTTTAATCTCTCTACTTCTTCCTTCGCGTACCCGTGTCCTTTATAGTATTCTTATCTATTACGTTGTCCGTATTTCACTCTCTCTTCCTTTATCTCTTCGCAACATGACTGTAATATCTTACATTCCGTTCTCTCTCATCTATTTTTCATACTTTGTTGTCCTGCTTCCCGACTCTACCTTTCTTTTTTCTTCACGCACTTCCTCTCTTATAATAAACCCCGGTGTTTCCTTATCAAGTCCCAATACCCATTTCCAATATTCTTCTTGTGGCCTTCCACCTTTTTCTCCTCCTTCCACCCCCATATTTTTGTCCTTATCAAGTCCCAATACCCATTTCCAATATTCTTCTTGTGGCCTTCCACCTCTTTCTCCTCCTTCCACCCCCATATTTTTGTCCCGTATAACATCACAGTTTTTATTACTTTATCAAATAAGAGCTTCCTTCTACCTAACTAAAAAATTGAAAACAAAAGATTTTCGGTAAAGAAATCAGTTGCCCCCCCCCCAAATGGATTGTTTCTGATGGCAATAAGAAAATCGTGTTCTCAGCGACCGGTTTGCCTTGACTTATACCAAGTTTAAACTTGTTACGTAGCGGTGTTTTTGAGATATTTAACAAAAAGGTCTCTAGCTCCCTTAGAAGGCATTTTTGGACTAAGGCAATTTAGGCTAAATCGATATAAAGTCATGTCTAGCATGTGTAGTTTCCGTTTATCAGAAGAATTTCTGGACACCCTGCACACACACACACACACACACACACAAACACACACACACACACACTATAAAGTGATCTCGGCTCCTGTTATACTTACGGCAAAGGTTAAATGAAAGTTTTAGAGGAAGCTTAGAGCATTCGATATCACGCAAACGCACGCACGCAAAACAAAAGTACGCACGCAAACGCAACGCAACGCACGACGAACACACACAACACAAACACACACACACACTATAAAGTGATCTCGGTCTGTTATACTTACGGCAAAGGTTAAATGAAAGTTTTAAACTTAGAGCATTCGATATCACGCAAACGCACGCAAGCAGCACGCACGCAAATGCACGCACGCACGCAAAGCACGCAACGCACGCAAGACACGCACACACACACACACACACACACACACACACATATAAATGATCTCGGCTTGTTATACTTACGGCAAATTAAATAAAGTTTAGAGAATTAGAATTGATATACGCACGCACAACGCAACGCACGCAGGACACAGCACGCCACAATGCACAACGCACGCACGCACGACAGACAGAGACGCACGAACACAGCACACACAAACACACAACACACACACACACACACACACATTTACGATTGGTCAATTGGTTTTGAAAATATCGGCGAAAAACCGAAAATGGCGGATTTCGTTTTTCGCCAGTAAATCCGAAATGGTTAATTTGACAGCTATCACAATGTGAGATTATTCGGGCAATTTCTTAAGACGAATAAGATGGCGTGTATGACATGTCACAATCATCTTTTGTTATCCCACAATCTGCCTCAACTTTCATTTTTCTTATGGCCGCCATATTGGATTTTTCGATTTTTGGAAAGAGCGCATATTTCCAGTTTAGTGATGTCTCACAAGTGCATAAAAGATTAGAGTTTCATCGAAATATCACACTTTCTAAAGTTAGGTCTTGTTTATTATTATTAGTAAGACATGATTTATTTGTCAGTAACATTGGGTTTCATTTTTTCCATATAAGGTGGCTCTGACTTTGACGTTAAATAACAAAGTAGTGTTTTCATAAGTAGGTACGCTTTCCTGTCATTAAAATCATAAACGTGACACAAATTGTAAAAGCCTGTTGAAAATAGCCGGTATTCCCTATTCAAATGAAGAAAAGTTTGACGTGTTAGCGCTTTAGTTGCATTCAAACAGAAACGCCGACATTACCTCAGCGAGGTATTTGGAGATGTACCCCCGAACGACGGCAGCCTCATAAAACCCACTTCAGAAAAATTGTAATTAATTTATTTAACTATGGGGCCTTCGAACAACCTAAAATCGGATACAATATTGATAATGAAAATCGTGACAGAAACATTTTACAAGCTGTCAACGAAAACCCCAGTGCATCGGTAAGAACGGTAGAACGGGAAATTTGTGTGTCATAACCAACGGTACAAAGAGTGTTAAAAAAGAATAACTACTATCCATACAAACCCACAATAGTTCAAGGACTTAAGGAAACTGATTTTCCAAGACGAATGCGCTTCTGCGAGTGGTATACTAGCATGTGTGTAATGAAAATCCCGATTTTGTTAATCATGTCTTGTGGTCTGATGAGAGTAGGTTTACGAATTTTGGAGTTTTTAATAACCACAACATTCATCATTGGGCTCTAGAAAACTCTCACGAAGTGGCAGAGAGACGTCTACAGACCAGATTTGGAAGTAACGTTTGGTGTGGAATTATTGGTAATTTAATCTAACTTACCTATTTTAATTGGGCACCTATGTATTATAAATTATTAATCATTGCAGGAAATCGACTTATAGGACCATTTTTGTTTGACTATAACTTAAACGGACAGAGGTACCTAGAGCTTTTGCGAAACCAGGTTGTGCCGGCTTTACGAGCTACTCTCACCGAAGATGAGTTCAGAAGAACCTGGTTTCAACAGGATGGATGTCCGGTACACAACACCATTCAAGTCAGGAACTTCTTAAGGGAGCAGTTTGTTGAAAGAATTATTGCATTAAATGGTCCAATATCTTGACCTCCTAGATCCCCTGACCTTTCGCCCTTGGATTTCTACCTCTGGGGTCACACAAAGAATGAGGTCTACGAGTGTGATCTTCCTGCGACCATAGAAAGCCTGAGACAGAGAGTTTTGCATACATTTAGAAATAGTGTTAACGGAAATACACTTGCTAGGGTTGTACGAAAAACAGTCACCAATTGTCAAAAATGTCTCGATGTACATGGACGTCATTTTGCAAATCTGTAAATTAATTGTAATTGTAATTTTATTGTAGGTTGTTCAAAGGTTCAAGTATTAATTAAATTAATGACGATTTTTCTGGCTTTATTTTTAACACACTCATAGCTGAATTTGTCCCAAAACATCTGTCTTGTTGAGAGGTCGTTATTTAATTTCATGTTTTATTGAAATTTCAAAGAATTTTATACATTATTTATTAATGTTATTTTGCGACAAATAAATCATGGCCTACTAATAATAAATAAGACCTAACTTTAGAAAGTGTGATATTTCGATGAAACTCTAATCTTTTATGCAGTTGTGAGACATCACTAAACTGGAAATATTGCGCTCTTTCCAAAAATCGAAAAATCCAATATGGCAGCCATAAGAAATATGAAAGTTGAGGCAGATTGTGGGATAATAAAAGACGATTGTGACATGTCATACACGCCATCTTATTCGCCTTAAGAAATTTCCCGAATAATCGCACATTGTGACAGCTGTCAAATTAACCATTTCGGATTTACTGGCGAAAAACGAAATCTGCCATTTTCGGTTTTTCACCGATATTTTCAAAACCAATTGACCAATCGTAAATGTGTGTGTGTGTGTGTGTGTGTATGTGTGTGTGTGTGTGCTGTGTGCTGCTGCGCTGCGTGCGTTGTGCGTGCGTGTGTTTGTGCGTGCGTGCGTGTCGTGCGTGCGTGTGCGTGTTGCGTGCGTTCTATCATTGTTCAAATTTTGGTTTTCTTTGAATTATGGTATTGTCTTCAATTATTTTATATTGTGACAAACACAACAAAAATAAATCAAATCTGTAATAAATAAACAGGAAGTGCCATTTAAAAAAAATGAAAAAAATACCATTGAGCAAGAGCAAAATGGACCACCCCGTGTATGCAAAGAAAAGAGTCTGAAATCTGAACGTAGAAGTTAAAACTAGCAGATTGGAAAAATAAATCCTAAAACTTCACTCCGATATCTTTCAAGATAGCGGAACAGGAGCCTACTTAATTGACTAATTTTTTTACATAGAAATGTCAATAACCGTTATTCGTAGACCCATACTACCTTATATCATTTTGCTCAGCGTTTAACAGAGAATTCAAATATATAAAGATAGTGTGTTCCATTAAAAAAACCACAAGTTTAGTGTAGTACTAAATAGACACTCTATATGAAGCATATACCAAATCGTTGGACACTGTATATATATATATATATATATATAATATATATATATATATATATATATATATATATATATATATATTTTTTTGAGTACCATTTTGGCATGACCATTACATGTCGTGTAGTTGTGCGTGTGTGTGTGCTGTGTGTGTTTGTGTCGTGTGCGTGTGCGTGTGCGTGTGTCGTGTGCGTGTCGTTGCGTGTGCTGTCGTGTCGTATGTGCGTGTGCTGCGTGTGCGTGTGCGTGTGCGTGTGCGTGGTGTACGTGTGTGTGCGTGTGCGTGTGCGTGTGCGTGTGCGTTGCTGTGTGCGTGCGTGCTTGCGTGTGCTTGTGCGTGTGCGTTTGCGTGTGCGTGTGCGTGTGCGTGTCGTGTATGCGTGTGCGTGTGTGTGTGTGCCTGCCTGCATGTATGTCGTTGTGCGTGTGAGAAAATACTACATACAAGATATTATTCAAACATCTAAATAACCAAAGTATTTATGCAAGAAAAAATAATAATAATCCTATATTCTACAATCAACTGAGGTTATTTAGGATAGATTTTAAAGTTGTATTGAAAATGACAACGAGGTTTTTTATACAGTTATAGTTATCACACATAAGATAAAGGTGAACATTTCATATCATTTGTTCTGCATATTGGTAGACGGATTGTAATTTTATGGCTGGATGTAGAGCGTGGTACAGTAAGTACTAAGGAATTGTTAAGAAAATTACAATTGATTTTATTATGTAACAAGTTGTATACCAATGACACAAAGATACGTTTTCTTCTGATATCTAGAACAATAAAACCGAGTCGTACAAGCGTAATTGTTTGTAGATAGCTTTTTTCTGGATAATATCCATCACTCCGAAATCATAAATATTTACGAAAACGTTTTTTACAAATTTCATATTATTTGCATACTTTTTAGAGGATGGACTCCAGATTATTGCTCCATATTCGGATTTGTTTCTAACCAATACAAAGTGCAATGATTTAATTGCCTGAGTGCGTGCGTATACGTGTATGTGCGTAGGTTCGTGGGTGCGTGCGTGAGTGCATAACTTAACTTAACTTAACTTAATCTTCACGCCATTCCCTTGCGGGGTAGGCAAAAACAATCCCTGCCTCTTATTTATTTTTCATTCATAATCTTTCTCCATGCTTTCCTATTTCCGCACACCTCCCAAGCTTCCGCAAGGTTCATACATAGTCTCTGACATGCCCTTTTGTTTTTAAAACTCCTTATCTTTCTTTCCTTTATCATAGATTCTACTACATTCAGCCAAGTTTTACGCGACCTACCAGGCCCGGCCTTTCCCCCAACCAACGTAATGTACTACTTTTATATCTATCCATCATCGTCTTTTCCTAACCACACTCCGTCGTTATGCATTCATTTTTTATCTTGTCCCTTCTCGTTTTACCACATGTGCTTCTCAGGAATCTCATACCCACGGCATTTATTTTTCTTTCGTGCTTTTTCTGACATACCCATGTCTCACTTCCATACAGTACTGACGGGACGAATACGCTATTATAGATTACTCGTTTCGCAGCTAGGCTCATGCTTTCATTTCTCATTATCGTCCACATACTTCCAATCACTTTCCTTCCAGCATTGACCCTTCGTCCAATCTCGCTCACAATTGTACCATCTGCAGTAAACATTCTACCGAGATATACCAGCTCGTCCACTTGCTCCACAATTTCATCTTGCAGAGTAAATACTCTACTCTCCTTTCCACCTTCCCGATTGAACACCACAATCTTAGTTTTGTTCACGTTTACCTTTAGGTCCATGCTCTCACAGACTGTATCAAACTTCCTCAGAGCGGTTTGCAGCTCATCCGCACTGTCACTTAATAAGACTGTGTCATCTGCATACACCAGGAGCCGTACATTTACGTCACCAACCATTACACCATTTGTATCGGTTACATGCTTGTCTAAGACATTTATCCATGTATAATTGAACAACCACGGTGACATCACACAGCCTTGTCGCACTCCTTGCTCAATATTAAAGTATTCACTCACACCTCCTCTCACCCTAACACATGCCCGACTACCGTTGTATACTGCCCTTATTCCATTTATTAGACCTTTATTTACGCCATATTCATTTAATATTTCCCACAGCTTCTCTCTATTCACTCTGTCATATGCTTTCTCCAGATCTACAAACGCACAGTACAACTTCCTTTTACCTTTAAACACTTTTCGATCACCTGCTGGAGAGCAACCATCTGATCGACACATGCTCTCCCTGGCATGAAGCCACCTTGCACATCCCACATCTTAGATTGTGTAGTTTCTCGTACTCTATCAATCAGTATGCTTCCAAACACTTTACCAGGTACGCTGAGCAAGCTTATTCCTCTGTAGTTCTTACAATCACTCTTGTTCCCCTTACCTTATACAATGGTACAATGATCGCGCTTTTCCAATCACTCGGCACTTTTCCACACATAAGGCATACCTTGAATAATTCACGCAATCTTCGTATAAGCTTTGCACCACCATACTTGAGCATTTCACCAGTGATTTCATCTACGCCTGCTCCCTTGCCGTTTTTCAACCTTCCTACCGTTTTCTCTACCTCATTTATTCCAATATCCTTCTCAGTTTCATTCATCATTTCTTCTATATTCTCCTTATTTAACCATTCAGTCTTACTTTCCTCACTACTGTACAGATTTCCGAAATATTCATTTCCTCACTTCACAATCGTCCCATACTATTTCGTTTCTAGCATTCATCACTCCTGCAGCGTTTTGTTTTGGGCCACGTTTTGTATTTTTGGCCCATTTCCACAAGAGTTTTTTGTTTCCCTCAAAATCATTCTGGATTTTCTCTCCTTCCACAGCCATCACTTCCTCTTTACTTATTCTCACTGCCTCCTTCGCTTCTTTGTTTCTTAATCTGTACACCTCATACAATCGCTTCTTGTCAGTCTCATTTTTTGCAGCAATCATTGCCATGTACGCATCTTTTTTCTTACATACTGCCTTTTTTACCGACTCATTCCACCAAGCACATTTTTTCTGTCTACCTACAGTCACTCTTCCACATATTCGCACGGCACAATTGACAACAGGGTTTTTCAAGCTTATCCATGCACTTTCAACGTCAGTGTCTTTTATTTGTTCGTTCCACACTGTTTCATTCACATTCAACTCTTTACACACAGCATCTGCGTATTTCATTCTCGCACCATTATCCACTAGTTTGTCAACCCTAATTCTGGACGTTCGCACTACGTTTGCTTTCCTTCTCCAGACCCACTTTTGCCCTAAACACACTCTTGATATAACCAAAAAATGGTCCGATCCACACTCCGCTCCGCGCATTACTTTTGTGTCTTTCACCAGGTTTCTAAGCCGTTCATCATACACTATCAAGTCTATCATACTTTTAGAATCACCTCTTTGCGATGTATACATATGCACATTTTTATGTTTAAACCACATATTGGATACAAACAGGCTTCTCTCCACACAGATGTTCAGCAGGTGTTCACCGTTCTCATTGACTCTTTGGTCTCCGAACTTTCCTAAAACGCGTTCACTATGTTCTCTCTGTACACCCACCCATCCGTTCATATCCCCCACTATAATCACTCTTTCGTTTGGCTTACATACGTTCAACACGTTCTCTACTTCATTCCTGAAATTCTCACGCTCCTGGTCTCTTTCTCCATTCACCGGTGCATAGCACGCAATAAGTAAGATTCTTCGAAACTCCACTTTCATTCAAACCCATATTACCCGGGGAGATACCAATTCGTACTGTTTAACACATCTTTTCGCTCTTTCACTTATGATCATCCCAACCCCCTTTGCGCCATGCACTTCCGTCTCAACTCCTGACCATAGTGCCAGGCTGCCATCCTCCATCTCCACAGCATCCTTTCCTTTGCGCTTTGTCTCCGATATACACAGAATATCAAGGTGTCTTTCGTACATTACATTCGCAATTTCAAATTCTTTACCATGCATACCTCTTACATTTCACGTACCAACTCGCCATTCATTCCTTGCACAGTCGTCAGCAACGGGGCCTGTCTGTTTCGACCTTGACCGCCCCTTGTAGCCAGGTCGATCCGAGGCAATTGTATTGTTTTCTTGAGTAATACCATAGCGAGCAGACCGGTTACTGGCCAAATCGTGCCCCGGACGATGTAGCATTCCCTACTAACGGTATCGTCCTACTACCGGACAGTTATTTGTCTACTGTCACGACATAATATATAGATATAAATAATAGATCGTATACTTACTGTATGAATCTCGAAATGTACATATACATGTACATTATTTTTTTTTTCTTACCTACTCTTCAATCACACCACGCGTTTCAACCATACTGATATATACGCGATTTCTGGTTCCGCGCTCTTTAACCGGACTTGGTATTTATTTTAGCGACCAAATGTTATTATGTTATTTCGCGCCTATTCCAACTAAAGAGCCTTTTACTGGTTAGATTATCATTATCTTTGTTCATTATTAGTATTCAAACCGCTCGGTATAAAAACCTGTTCAAACGCTTACCCTTATTTGATTGATTTAGAAGTTATCATTTAACATGTATTAACACGTATTTAACTGAAAGCACCGAAATAAAGCTAATTATTTAACTTAAAAAGTACGATAATCTTTTATGTTTAAATTTTTATTAGGACAAATTTACAATTTACCCGATTTCTTGTTTTGTTGTTTGTTTGTTATTAAACGAATTGAAAAGTATGTTAGTTATTTAACTTGGAACTGTGCAACTCTATTTAATTTACTCGATTCATATAATATGCTATTTACTATTTTAAATTTTTATTATTAAAATTTTCAGTTTACAATTGCTGGTGACGCATCTACCTGCTTTCCCTTTGCCTTTACCTGGTTTCTTGTTTTATTATTTAAGAATAAAAGAAGGTATTGTACTTCAATCGCTAATGTGGACTTTTAGCAAGACTAAATTTTCCTTAAATAGCTACATTTCTTATTTATAAAATGAATATTGTAAAGAAGCGAGGGATACTAATTATTTAAATTAAAACTATGAGGATCTATTCAATTTAGTATGTTTAATTTTCTACTAAAAACTGAATTGCTTTATTTATTGACTTAATTCATTTACTGTCGGATTTAAGATGTATTTATACTTCAATTTTTCAGAAACGTCCGGGTTTCCCCTAACGACTTGACCTTTCTTTCTTTTAACTACTGAAATGCGTTTTATTTATTTGATGAAAAGAAACCGTATTTCATTCAGAATTTCGATTACAAATTATTTGTTTATTTGTTTATTTATTTGCTTTCCTTCTGCGGATTCGATCTAGTCAAAAATTAAGTTATTTTATTATTTCTCTATAATTGATTGTCACTGCAAAAATGTTTACCTGTTTGAGTTCAAGACAAAGGGGCGGTATTTGCGCATTAAGCTTACTCCACAATTCTTCGAGTTTTAACAATAACATCTGGCATGGGTTTAAAAAGCCGTAATTTTTTCGTAGAAATTCAACCCTAGAGCAATCCCAAATTTTATTTACGCGCCTTTTTTTTGTACGCATTATAAAATTTTACTGGTTAGATTATTGTCTTTGTCCACTATTAATATTAAAACCGCTGAATCTAAAATATGTTCAAAAACTCACCCGTACCGTACATGATATTGATTTAGAAATTATCATTTTAATCCGACCTTGACTCACTAATCCAAGGTAGAAGCGGGAGCCATCACTAACACGTCCTATCGCTTCGACGAAAATACTAATTATGTATATGTATATGCATATGTGTGGTATATAAAAATACCAACGTATAGATCTTAAAATTGTAAATGAAATACACTTATTTGATAGAGGCGTAGTTTGGCAGCAAGATAATTCTAAGGTGGAATTTAAGTGTTTGTTCATATTTTTGAAATATCAGAATAGCGATTAAATTTATAAGAAAATGTGTAGACATATTTTTTATAAAGTTTCTTAATTCGAAGCCAAATAAGCCTTAAACATTAATTAAATAAAATTGAGAACGCTTAAATTGTATTTTCCATATTTTTATAGAAGCGGGTGGCTTTGGCATTAGAATCTATATGTATGTCTATTAACCTCTACCTGACGCAAATTACTGTTGTGTTTTTACAATATTGCGTGTTTTCATTATCAACGTATATAATAGAGGTTGCATAATAAACTTTAAAAAATGCATTAAATTTCATTTCTTTTAATTTCCACTTTATGGGTTGTTAGAAGGTAGTGTGTTGTTCTACGCCAGATATTTAAAGAAGCGGCGACTTTGGAATTTTTTTTAAATTTAGCATCTAGGTGTGTATTAACCTCTACCTGACAGAATATTTAACTAGATTATAGTCGTTTCTACAACGTTGCCTATTTTTATTATGAACGTTTTTTGTTTCTAAGTTTGAAGGTCGTGAGTTCCGCACCAAATATATTGAACGAGCTGTATTTTCTTCAAACTTCCCCTTATAAATTTCAATGTTCAGTTTTCAGCACATACCAATGAGCCCACAAAGTTCATACAACTTTATGCCGTATGTTTACCTTTTTTATTTTTTAAAAATTAGCAAAAACTCACTTTTTCCACGATGAAGTAGCGATGGTTCCATTTAGGCTTTTCATAGCCTAACTTAACTAGTTCGATCAGTTAAAACAAAGAAGTAACATTTCATATCGTTTACGCGACATTTATGTGGTAGATACTGACTGATAATATAGAGAATGGAAAGAAAATGGCATTACAAAATCCTAGATCGTTTCTGTGCTTTCAAAAGAGAGAGACAAATGAATAATTATTTTTTACCTGCCGCTTTAAATTTGTTTACCTTATTGTATTCACGTTTAGGAGAATTTGTAATAAAAAGTTTTGTTCACAAATAAAAACCAGTAGTAAATAAAACATCTAATGTATTTTTATCAATTTTAAATTAAGTTTTTCACTACTTTTCACGCTTACATCATAATTTGGTAAAATATGTTCTGTGATACTGACATTTTCCACTGTTGCCTTTGTCCGTAAGGAGTTGTTCTGATTTGTCATTTTCATTAATTAATTAAAGATATTATTTACTGAGGACTGTAACAGTAATTGTTCTCGAAACGTTTTAATTTATATAAAACATGAATAAAAAATATACTATGCAATATCCAAATAAAGATATTTCAATAATAGATTTTTGTTTAGGAGAATCTTTAATAATAATAATAGTAATAATGCCTTTTATTAGTACAATGGAACTGTAAAGAGATAGAGTGTTGAAGTTTAATTATTTTTTGTTTTTTTCTTAATATCTTCTTACAATGATGTAATAAGCGGACGAAATTTTGTATACAGGGCATTTTATCACGCAGAATTCAAATATGACCTTAGTTCTTTTATTACTGAAACATCTTCTAATAATGTGTTTAGGTTATTCCTTTTCTACAGTGAAACGAGTTCTCGAAACTCCCACTATTAACTTTTTTTTTAAACAGACATCTTCACCACCCATCTTCATCCAAACGCCTATGCACGTCAATAAATGTTCGAACATTAGGAACCTGTCCTAAAGGGTATCATTCTCGATAGATACGTTGAGCTTTGGAGAAATTTGACCGAGCTTCTCCGTAACACATAATCATGTCCCTGTATTCTTCAAAAGTATAGTGAACCATTTTAGGAACACAAAATAATATGTACTATTGGAGTGATGAAAATAACGGGCGATGGAGATTTACGAAAAAACAAACGAAATCTATGACACTTATCAAAATATTATTGTCTTGTTAGAGGTATTTTGTGTTCTTGATTAAGTTTTTCATTGATTCTCTTATTGATTTTTCAAAATTACTTTCAAAAATGGTTCACTACACTTTTGAAGAATACAGGGACATAATTATGTGTTACGGCGAAGCTAGATCAAATTCTTCCGAAGCTCAACGTATCTATCGAGAAAGATATCCATTAAGGCATATTCCTCATAATAGGACATTTATTGACGTGCATAGGCGTTTGGGTGAAGATGGCTGTTTTAAAAAACCAAAAGTTAATAGTGGAATTTCTAGAACTCGTCGCACTGCGCGAAACGAAGAAACTGGTTTACGAATGGTAGAAAATAATCCGAGAACAAGCATCAGGAAAACAAGTTCAGCGGTACGAAATGTTAACCGTGTGTCAGTTAGACAAATTTTCAATGAACAACTTCTACTCCCGTATCATTTCCAAAAGGTTCATTCACTATTAGAACATAACTATCTTCCTCGTGTACAATTTTGCGAATGGTTGCAAAATCAAAGACACGATATTTTTTCTTCAATCTTGTTTACTGATGAAGCTGATTTTAGCCGTGATGGTGTTCTGAACCTACATAATATGCACCGTTGGAGTGATGAACATCCTCATCAAACCGTAATTAGAATTCACCAATATGGGTTTTCTATTAATGTCTAGGCAGGTATAATTGACAATTACTTAATTGGCCCATTTCAATTGCCCAATCGATTGACAGGTGAACTGTATCGAAATTGGAGAATGAAATAAATACGTTATTAGAGGATGTTCCATTGGCTATTATTGGTAGAATGCGTTACGTGCATGGTGGCGCGCCAGCTCACTTTTCTCGATTGGCGAGGGAATTTTTGGATAGGAGATTTGAAATATGTGGATTGGTCGAGGTGGACCTGTACCTGGCCAGCTAAAATTATTCTTCGTATTTCGTTTCGTATAATCCCATCGTGTTTTGTAGTTGTAATAATTTATCTTTCGCTTCGTAATTTATTAGTTTCCATTGCATTTGTAAACAACAGTTTTTTTTCAAAACTATTATTATTAATATTCACTATTACGAGGTAAGTTTATAATGCAAAATGTATTTCTAATTGATTGAATGCATTTATATATTTTGCAGCAAATAATGATGTCATTAAAAAGTAAATCTTTGAAAATCCAAACTCAGGTAATGTTAATGAATGTATTTGCATTATTTTGAGATGGAACGCGGTAACGGGGGGCTAAGGTACGCTAATCATTTTCACTATTTAAATTTATATTTATGTAATATTATGTTGCAGCGAACTGCTCTCGCATGGGGCATTTCCGAGAAAACTGTAACTCGGACAAAGGTAAGAAAGGCTCTCGCTTTAGAATCTGGGAAATCGGCGCCGGATTCATCGCAAAAACATAGGCTGCGTTTGAAGTCGAAGTCAGAGGATGTCGACGAATACGTTTTGAAACGAAGAATTTACACCATGCATGCAACTGGTAAATAATTCAGAAATCATTGTTGAAATAGAGTTAATCACTGTTTAATTTTAGGCTCTGATATTACTCTCGAAAAACTCCAAACTGAACTTAAGGAAGATAAAATATTTACCTTCAGTAAAACGAGTTTGAAACAATTGTTACACAAAATTGGTTTTGAATTCAAAGTTGACGATGGAAGAAGTCGTTTAATGGAGCAGGTACATATTGCTTGTGCTCGAGCAACATTTTTGCGAAAATATTTTGCTAATAAAAGTTGTGAAATTAGTTGCGATCCTGTCTTTTTGGATGAGACGTGGATTTTTAGTCGAGGAAGCGTTCGAAAACCATGGCGTGATAATGATTTGAAAAGCACAAAAAACAAACCGCTAGGAGAAGGGAAACGGTAATTAAAATAGTCCGATTTGTTAAAAATATGTTTAACTGAACAAATTTTAGTTTCATCGTACTGAGTCGTGGCAACAAGGATGGTTTTATACCTAATTCATCATTGGTATTTTCCAGTAAAAGTAAGATAGCAGACTACCACGATAATATGAATGATTTATTTCAAAAATGGTTTCAAGAACAGCTTTTACCAAATTTAGGAAAACCAAGTTTGATAATTCTTCACAATGCCAGTTATCATTCTACATTAGTAGAAAAATTACCTTCAAGTAGTTGGAAGAAAGAAGATCTTCAATTTTTAAGAAAACGCAACATTCCTCATTCGAATGATATGCTGAAAGTGGAATTATTTCAAATTGCCAAGAATTTACAAGTTCCAAAAATATATGCAATTGATGAAATCACCCATCAATGGGACATCACATTTTACGTTTACCTCCGTACTACAGCCAATTCAACCCTATCGAGTTAATATGGGCAAATTGCAAACAGTATTACAACAAAAACGTTGGAAGCCAGGGCTTCAGGGACGAGAATGTTTTATCGCTATGGAAGGATTCATTAAACCAAGTAACTAGAGAACTGTGCCAAAATTGTATTTTACATGCTGAAAAGGAAATGAGCCAGTGGTGGGACGTTCAAAAAAGAGCTGAGGAAATGGTAAAACCTCTAGTAATCTATGTTTGAGAGTCGAGTGAAGATGATAGTGAAAGTGAAGGTGATGACTATTAATTATAAGATGTCCAATATTTGAATTTAAAGCAAAAATTAGAATCTTAGTTACTTTATAACATTGTAAAGAATTATTATATTTAACATATACCTCTGTAGCTGTACTTAGGCATTTTGGACTAGGGCAATTTAGGCTAAATCGATATAAAGTCATGTCTAGCATGTGTAGTTTCCGTTTATCAGAAGAATTTCTGGACATGCACACACACTAATATATATATATATATATATATATATATATATATATATATATATATATATATATATATATATATATATATATATATGTATATATACATATCAATGTGTCCAAATTCGCTTCTCCATAAAGTGATCTCGGCTCTGTTATACTTACGGCAAAGGTTAAATGGGGAAAGTTTTAGAGGAAGCTTAGAGCATTCGATACCCGGTTTCAGATTTACGATCGGTCAATTGGTTTTGAAAATATTGGCGTAAAACCGAAAATGGCGGGTTTCGTTTTTCGCCAGAAAATCCGAAATGGTTAATTTGACAGCTGTCAGAATGTGAGATCATTTGGACAATTTTTTAATACGAATAAGATGGCGTGTGTGACATGTCACAATCTTCTTTTGTTATCCCAAAATCTGCCTCAACTTTCATTTTTCTTATAGACGCTATATTGGATTTTTCGATTGTGAATGGCCGGTATTCCCTATTCAAATGAAGAAAAGTTTGACATGTTAGCACTTTACTTGCAGTCAAACAGAAACGCCGACATTACCTCAGCGAGGTATTTGGAGATGTACGAACGACGGCAATCTCATAAAACCCACTTCAGAAAAATTGTAATTAATTTAATTAACTATGGGGCCTTCGAACAACCTAAAAGCGGATACAATATTGATAATGAAAATCGTGACAGAAACATTTTACAAGCTGTCAATGAAAACCCCAGTGCATCGGTAAGAACGGTAGAACGGGAAATTCGTGTGTCAAAACCAACGGTACAAAGAGTGTTAAAAGAATAACTACTATCCATACAAACCCACAATAGTTCAAGGACTTAGAAACTGATTTTCCAAGACGAATGCGCTTCTGCGAGTGGTATACTAGAATGTGTAATGAAAATCCGATTTTGTTAATCATGTCTTGTGGTCTGATAAGAGTAGGTTTACGAATTATGGAGTTTTAATAAGCACAACATTCATCATTGGGCTGTAGAAAACTCACGAAGTGGCAGAGACGTCTACAGACCAGATTTGGAAGTAACGTTTGGTGTGGAATTATTGGTAATTTAATCTAACTTACCTATTTTAATTGGGCACCTATGTATTATAAATTATTATTCATTGCAGGAAATCGACTTATAGGACCATTTTTGTTTGACTATAACTTAAACGGACAGAGGTAGCTAGAGCTTTTGCGAAACCAGGTTGTGCCGGCTTTACGAGCTACTCTCACCGAAGATGAGTTCAGAAGAACCTGGTTTCAACAGGATGGATGTCCGGTACACAACACCATTCAAGTCAGGAACTTCTTAAGGGAGCAGTTTGATGAAAGAATTATTGCATTAAATGGTCCAATATCTTGGCCTCCTAGATCCCCTGACCTTTCGCCCTTGGATTTCTACCTCTGGGGTCACACAAAGAATGAGGTCTACGAGTTTGATCTTCCTGCGACCATAGAAAGCCTGAGACAGACAGCTTTGGATACATTTAAAAATAGTGTTAACGGAAATACACTTGCTAGGGTTGTACGAAAAACAGTCACCAATTGTCAAAAATGTCTCGATGTACATGGACGTCATTTTGCAAATCTGTAAATTAATTGTAATTGTAATTTTATTGTAGGTTGTTCAAAGGTTCAAGTATTAATTAAATTAATGACGATTTTTCTGGCTTTATTTTTAACACACTCATAGCTGGGAATTTGTCCCAAAACATCTGTCTTGTTGAGAGGTCGTTAATTAATTTCATGTCTTATTGAAATTTCAAAGAATTTTATACATTATTTATTAATGTTATTTTGCGACAAATAAATCATGGCCTACTAATAATAAATAAGACCTAACTTTAGAAAGTGTGCTATTTCGATGAAACTCTAATCTTTTATGCACTAAACTGGTAATATTGCGCTCTTTCAAAAATCGAAAAATCCAATTGGCAGCAATAAGAAAATTGAAAGTTGAGGCAGATTGTGGGATAACAAAGACGATTGTGACATGTCATACACGTCTTAAAAAGTGTCCGAATAATCTCACATTGTGACAGCTGTCAAATTAACCATTTCGGATTTACTGGCGAAAAACGAAATCCGCCATTTTCGGTTTTCGCCGATATTTTCAAAACCAATTGAGCGATCGTAAATCTGAAACCGGATATCGCATGCTCTAAGCTTTTCTAAAACTTTCCCCATTTAACCTTTGCCGTAAGTATAACAGAAGGCGAGATCCCTTTGAGAAACGAATTTGGGAATTGTATATATATATATATATATATATATATATATATTATATATATATATATATATATATATATATATATATATACAGTGTCTCAGAAACTTGTTCAAACTTATTATAAAGGCCGATGAATTAAGTACTTTTGCTTATAAACGTATGTCCGGAAATGAGTCGTTAAGGCACTAGACGAAGAAGTGTTAAAAAAATTGCGAATGTTCGCATTTACGACTTTTGTATTTTTAATATTTATTAAATAAGAAAACAATAAAACATTATATTAGTTGTTCAAAATTGCGGCCATCGACACGATTTTGGTTGCTCCAAATATGAGTATTGCGGTCTTTGAAGTAACTGTCTCTAGTAAAACAAGCTTCATTGATAAGCTTTTTAAATTTTGTTTTTCTTCCATCTCCACTGATCGAGTCGTTCTTGCTGACTTGTACTACATTTGGTTTAAAATTTTTTTCATTCCTCAAAACTGAAATGTTTCATAGCAAAAGAACTTTTTCTTCAATTATCAAAAATTGTTCAAATTTTGAATGACGTTTTGAATGTCACTTTGATTTTGTAAATTTCAAATAGTTGTTATTTTAAAGTGATAATTTAAGTAAAGAAAATTCTTTACTATGGAACATTTTAGTTTTGAGGAAATGGCTGATATGCATCTGATTTATGGAAGCAAGATGCAATAGCAGGAAGCTGCACGGATCTACGCTGGTCGGTTTCCCAATCGTCGCCATCCATCTCGCAGATTATTCGTTTCATTACACCTTCGTTTAGAGAAAGGAAATTTTAAACGAAATGGAGGTACGGGTCAGAAAGAACGGCTCGTTCGGTGGAGATGGAAGAAGAATATTGCGACGAGTGGAAGAAAACCCTCCACTAGTGTGCGAGCAATAGCAAATCAAACTGGAAATACAAGGGCATCAGTATGGCGTGTACTTCATGAACAATTGCTATACCCTTATCATCTTCAAAAGTACACAGTTTGACCCAACGGATTACGGTCCAAGAGTAAACTTTTGTCGCTGGTATTTGGAAAAATGCGCTCGACAGTTCGATTTTAGCTCAGTTATTCTATTTAGCGATGAAGCTTGCTTTACTAGAGAAGGTTACTTCAATAGCCGTAATAGTCACATTTAGCGACCAAAATCCTCATGGAACATTTCAGAAGTCTAACCAGTATCAGTTCTCTATTAACGTGTGGGCTGGCATAGTAGGAGATCATATTATTGGACCGTACCTACTACTTCCACGTTTAAATGGTCAAATCTACCTAACATTCCTACAAAAGTTCTCCTGAGTTGCTTGAAAATGTTCCATTGGACATTCGTCGTAGAATGTGGTATCAGCACGACGGACCTCCGGCGCATTTTACTCGCAACGTGCGGGACCACCTAACTTTACAATTTCCTGAGAGGTGGATTGACGAGGTGGACCTGTTAACTGCCAGCCCGAAGCCCAGATCTGACACCTGTCGATTTTTTCTTCTGGAGTTACCTCAAATCATTAGTGTATGAAACACCTGTAACTACAGAAGGAGAATTGATTGAAGGGTAATGGCTGCGAGTCAAGTTGTTCAGGAAGATCCGCACATCCTTTATCGAGTTCGCCAATCAATGGTTCGACGTACGACCGCATGTCAGCAAGTCGATGGCCGCAATTTTGAACAACTAATATAATGTTTTATTGTTTTTCTTATTTAATAAATATTAAAAATACAAAAGTCGTGAATGCGAACATTCTGCAATTTTTAACACTTCTTCGTCTAGTGCCTTAACGACTCATTTCCGGACATACGTTTATAAGGCAAAAGTACTTAATTCATCGGCCTTTATAACCTAAAGTTTGGCAACATGTTTCTGAGACATGTATATATATATATATATATATATATATATATATATATATATATATATATATATATATATATATATATATATATATATATATATATATATATATTGACAAACTGTAAACTGTAAGATCGGTTATATTATTAACTAATAATAAATCTCATTTTTAACATCTAATACAGTGTATTTATTTATGACAAAATCAGTTATTTATAAGTGGCTTCGATAACCAAATTACAGTTTTGACTCTTTTGACGCAGTGAGATCTGTCGGTTAAAAACGATCCTCCGTAATTAACCAAACTTTTCGCACTTTATTTGGGCACTGCCAACTGCTGGCTAATTCGTTTCTTATTGAAAATTATTGATATAATTAATTTGTAAAACAAATCCAAAACGAAATTTTGTTGACCCGGTCTCGGTTCTGATAATCGTTTACTGTTGTACAATATATTTTTAGCATATGACTACTCACACTCGATGGGCCTTGCATGCTAGAATAAGTGCCAACACACCTTAAACGAAATTCGACTTTATTTATACGAGTGGATGGGGATTTTTAAGTCCTTTAGGATGCTAAATCCCGAGATATTCGAACAATAATTTTATTTAAATTTGACAGCGGGGCTTAAATTTAAAAATAACCTAGAACCATTGACGATGTTTTGTTGGTATTGAAAATTACTAACCACATGAACCAATAACGAGATACGTTTTTAAAATCTTAAACTATGCTTTACTAAAAGATGAGTCATAAGACACCTCTGGCTGGCCCGACTATACTATTTTCTCTGTTTGGGGTAATTTCATCTTATTTCTTAATTATTGACGACTTATAAAATCAGGTTGTAAAAGAATTAGGTTGGCAATAGTGAGTTAATTTGATAGTTTCCGTGGCAACTAATAAACAACTTTTACATTTAATTTTCTAATAACGTGTATAACGTAAAAAGCTACTAAAAATCGTTTAAGAATTGAGTTCATTCCAACATCAAAATGTGTGCGGGAATTGTGCATTCTAATCCCGAAACAGAGAAAATATATGACACTAAAAGTAAGTAAATACATCAGTGAAGTAAACCTACGTAATGTACAAAACAACAATTTATAAAAGAACTGGTGACTGCATATAATCCTCCTATATGATGAAGTTTCCGCGCTTTGGCCATTATCGACGTAATGGTCCAACATTAAAATTCGACGAAATTGTCCAATACTAAAATTCGGCGAAATGGACACAGTCGCCGAAATGGCCGTCGGCGTTTTGGCCACGTTTGGCGTTTTGGACTTTGTCGGCCTAATTATCAAACTCTAAAATTCGACAGTCGGCGTTTTGGGAATTCGGAGGAATGTCCTAGATCTAAAGCTACTACAAGATTTTTGGCGTCTCCGGTGTTTTGAAGCAATTAGAATTACAAAAACGTAATAAGTGGCAAACGGAAGAAGAAAACATTAAGAATCGAACAATGGGAATAATCTTGATAATAATTTTCCTCCTTTTAAGTGAAAATTAGGAAGAGTTATCGCCTTATATCCTGGTTCTGATGTTAAAACGGGAGTTATGAGTATTGATGAAATGAAACGTGAAGCACAAGTGGTTGTGTTTTTTGAATGATTGGTAACATAATCCTTATCTTTAGTATATATTTAAGTGGGGAGGGGGGCGATGTGTTAAATTTTTAATAGAGATCAAGGTTGTGCTGTGGTGAATATATTAGTTTGTCATTGCAGGTATAAATGAAACATTATAAGTAATCTGTAACACAAATAATAAATAAGTTTAAAATGGTGGTATTTTGTATAATCTAAAAAAAGTTCTTTAGTCACAATGTTTACAATAACTATTATCTCTATCGCTCACCCACAAATACGAAAAAGGAAAATTTTTGTATGATTACACACAGAAAAATATTTATGTATTTAAGTGAGTAATGTTCGAGTGTAAAGGAAATATCCAAGAACAAATAAGGAAATACCCTACAAATGAATGCAAATAAATAAATATCAATCATTATAGACCTAATTATTTTAGATTTATAAAAGGATAAAACGTAACTTTACAATATTTTTTCCGATTCAATGGAAATTCTCACTTAGGAATTTTATATATTAAATTATAATGATGTAACAGAAACGTACGAAATTGCACTACAAACCTAATTTAAGAGGAGATGTAATAAAATAATTAATACAAAAAATAACTGAAAAACCTCAAAACTACTTTCCGTTACATTATTGTGTAGGAGAGAAAGGAGTATACCACCAACCAACATCAAAACTACATTTAAAAAGTGAAAATAATAGAAAACCTCTCTTATATAACCAAGCAAGACTCACATAATAAATCGAATCGAAAAAGTGGTATCTGTGCCAAGGTAGGTAAGCTTGCGCAGGCTCTATAAAATGCACTTTCCACAAGTTGAGTATTCGGATTAGACGGATTAACTTGAGTGGATCATGACTTTAATGAATGTAAACATCATTTACATTTACCTATAACATACAATATATGGGATTTATCACCTTCTATAAACTTGGTTTTAAAATATCTGAATAAGATGGATGATTTACAGAGGAAGTTGTAATTAATACACTATCAAAGCTTAATCAGGCCAGCTGTTATATAATATTAACAAATTACAAAATTTAGTAAATATTATTTTGCGTCCTGTTCATGCATTCTAAGTGTTAAAAAATTGTGTAAAATATTAATTCAATTATGGATTAAATAAATGATTGCCTGCGATGTGCAATTACAATTCCCAATTATTCCCGTATAAAATTGCTGTACACAATCTCTAGGTGAGCCATATCAGCTTCAACAGCAGATTCATGCAAATTATATGCTGCTAATTAACAAATTTTAATATTATTTAAATCAAATTATATAATTCATCAATTTGGAACGAATGAATACTAATAGAATTTTAGTGCACTACACATTACAAATTCTAATTCATAAACTTTGGCCTTAATATATTCCATTGAAATTAGTAATTTCAAATTAATGGTATTTTTAAATGGCAATAACCTCGAGTTTATTTCTCTTTTAATGCTAATATTTTAAGTAATTTAACCTGCATTTTCTATCAATTTTTAAATAGGAACCAAAACTAGTCCAATTTTGGAGCAGTAGATTGGTTGATATTATTGTACCGTTTTACATTACCTATGGTGGTTATGAGACAAAAATTAGAAATGATATCTAGATTGCGCCGGTATTGTTCTTGCCAGCTCTGTAACCCATTGATATATTTTTATGTACAATCCAAGGTCAGCGTTCATTAAATTACTTATATAAGATCTGATTAATCAACAGTTAAACAAGAGTAGGGCACTATTTCCTAAATCGTTATAGATACATCTTTAGTGAGCTCCACGGAATTTGGAAAACTTTCCCACAAAAACCATAAAGGAGATCAGAGTTGAAATAAGTAGTAAAAGTTAGGGAGAGTATAATTTAAACAAAAACTAATAGAGTATGCTACTTGAAAGGGAAGCATTACTACATCACTGTCATTTTACATTAATTTAGTACAGTCTCGATAATCCGAACATCCAGTTATCCGAGCAAAAGAAGAAAAACCCAATAGTTCGCACAAATAGTTATAATACGAACACAACTAATAAAATGTTCGAATTATGCAAAAATGTAGGTAGGATAAAAACTATGTACCTATGTAAGCAATACATAAGTACAAAGATACGTATTATGTATTCATTTTTGCACTTTTAATTTCCTTTAAATTTTGTTTACAAGTCAGTATTATGTGTTGTTTTTTTTTTTGTAACTACACTTACATTTAGAAAACAGCAAATATCTTCTAAAAATTTTAAATATCCGGAAAATGAAAACACACCACGCTAACTTTAGGTCAAAAAATGGAGATCGCAAACAAGCGTAATGAAAATCAAACTGTTACAACCGTGCCGAAATTATACAATGAGGAGAATAGACAGTGCGCGATGTTAAAAAAAATAAAAGTAAAATTATAGATCTTATGGCTACCACGGATAAAGGTCAAGGTAAAGAAAAGTGACTTTAATGACAGCATAGGTTGATTAGAAAAGTTTAAAAAAACGTCATGGAATTCGTCAATTGACTGTCAGCGGAGAAAAATTATCCAGTGATGTAAGCGCAGTGAAGGGAGCCCTTTAACCCGCCTATTGTGTTCGGGTCAATATGACCCAATCGTGTTCTTCTAATGTGCATAGTTCGTTAATTTATTTAAATATTTCGTTACCACTACATGACTTTTATTTCATCACTCTAATAACGGTGTACCTAGATTGATATTAGAAAATTATAATTAGTTTTCTTTATTACACTCACTGTGTTTGGGTCTGTATGACCCGATGATTTGTGTGCTTCAAATTAGAAGAACGAGAAGCATATTATTAGCATAGACGAATGTATTTTATTGGTTTTGTTTTATTTTCATAAATATAAATAACTTACATAATATTGCCACATTATTGCGCAATATTGCGCATATTGCATGCGTTATTTGCGTACCGGTAAACAAGTTTATTCCTGTTGAGACTTGTCTGTGGCTCCGCGTATAAATGCAGCCAGTGAGCATCTGTGTGTTAGTTTCGTAGTAAATATCAAACTTGATGCTATACTCTAAAAAGAAATACCTAACAATTGAAATTTATTACTGAAAATGTGTAGTGAGAGAGTGCTTACGGATAGTGAACTTGAGAAACTTTTGTGTTTCTGATAGTGATTCTAATGCTTGAAGAAGACCATTTGTCAGAAACCGATATATATATATATATATATATATATATATATATATATATATATATATATATATATATATATATATATATATAGCGAATCGAATGATGAAGTGGAAGCTACGATTTTAGATGAAGCTGATACGGATAATCACGTAACTTCAAAAGACGGCACTATAGTATGGAATGAAAAGACACATCAATCGGGAAGGTTATCAACAGCAAATATTATTTCGTTGATTCCTGGACCAACAAGGTATGCTACGTCGCGAATAATTGATATAAAATCCGCATACTTCTCATATTTCACACCCAAAATTGTAACCCTAATTTTGAAAATGTCAAATTTAGAAAGCAAAAGGCTTTGTGGCGACACGTTTCAAGAACTAACATTAGTTGAACTAGAAGCATATTTTGTCGTACTGTTTCTAGCTGGAGTGTATAAATCTCATAGAGAGGCAACAGCCAGTCTATGGGATGGAAATAATTCGCTTTGACGATTAAAAAACTCGACCACAACGACGCCAAACTGATAAATTAGCTCCCATACTGGACTTGTGGGATGAATGGGTTGCAATTCTACCTAAACTTTATAATGTTCACGAAAATGTAACAGTAAATGGGCAACTGGTGAATTTTAGAAGCCGTTGTCCTTTTAGACAGTACATCGCGAATAAACCTGCTAAATACGGAGTCAAGATTTGGAATTTATGCGATTCTGTAACTGCTTATGCATATAAAGTTTACCTCGGGAAAAAGAAGGTGAACCTCCAGAGAGAGGTCAAAGTAAAAGAGTTGTACTATATCTTACTTATGGTCTAAAAGGTCACAACGTTACGTGTGATAATTTTTTACCTCGTACGATCTGGGATAAATGCTATTGAAAATGTTGCAACAAAACTAAAAGTGCTGTAGACAAGTTAGACAAGTTAATAATAATATACACATGCAGACGGCAAACTAAACGATGGCCAATAACTATCTTTTACAATATCATCTACGTTTCAGCTTACAACGCTTATGTTCTGTGGTACGAAGTAGAATGCTGGAAAACTTACAAAATGCTGACTATTTCTTGAAGAACCGGGTAATTGCTTGATCACTTCATTATTGCAAGAAAGAAAACGTCTCCCTCAAAGTGTTCCTACAGCTGAAATGGTTATAAAGTCACGTTCTTCAGCCGGTAATGCCGAAGTAAGGGAACAATCAACCACAACCAAGCGTAAAAGATGTAATTTTTGTCCCTCTTCAAATGATAATAAAACTAATATGGTATGTTGTAATTGCTCAAATGTAAATCTCATGTATATTACTACTGTCAAGACTGTAACAAATAAATGTATATACCTAACTACAACGTTTTTCAGATGTTTTTTACGTACCATTTATAATAATATGTAATAAAAATAAGACAACGTAATAAAATGTAATAAATCATAAATACTACATCTTCTTTCTTATTATTATTTACTGTTACATCCATTTAACGACAATAAAACTATAGGCTCCTGGGTCATAATGATCCGAACACAACAAGTGAAACCAAAGTGTTGACACAATAGGAGGGTTAAAGGGGGGTTTCTAAGAGAAATAAAAAATTTTAATCTGACGTGATCAAGTTTATAAAGCAGACGAAGGTGGATTATTTTTCAGACTTTTACCTAAAAAAACTTTGGCACACAGCACTGAAGATTCCGCTCCAGGCCGAAAATTAAGTAAAGAGAGGATAACTTTTACATCTTGTGCAAATGCGTCAGTCAACCACAAATTCAGGTTAATGGTGTTAGGAAAAGCAGCAAAGTCGCGTGCATTTAAACACTTGTTTTCTACAATGGGCAAAAGAAAGCGTAGGTAACAAAGGATATTTTTATAAAATGGTTTCATAATGAGTTTGTGGTATCGGTGAGAGAGCATATGGTTGAGTTGGGTTTGCTCAGAAAAGTTGTTCTACCATTACACAATGTACCTCCGAATTGTATGCTGTTATTACAACAGATGACCTAAACTGTTATTATTCGGGCTATAAAACTACATTATTAAAAAAATCTTGCAAATCAAATTATCTAACCAGAAGAAATACTTTATGTTTTAAAGAAAACAAATTTAAAAGACGTGTTCCTCCTAGATCAAACTTGGTAAAGAATTACATTCACCTTAATAAAAAATCTTGGCAGAAAATATGGTAAGGCGAGCAGTTCGACGATGAAGACATTTTACCATTAAGTACATTTGTGAATAAAAAAGAAAAACAAGAATTAAGTCTGAGTTTAAATGAAATAGCCGATCTTGTAAACCAACTTAGTTAAAAAAACTGTTTACAGGCTGAAGTAGAATAGTGAGTAAATGGAGGAAATCAGGAAAAGAATAATTTAACTAATGCAGAAATTAAGAGAAAAGGCAGCTAACAAGGAAATGGATGCGATGAAATAAATCGTAATTACAAACTATTTTTCTAAAAAATAATTTTACTTTCCAAAGCACAGTAGCATATGTATTTACATATTTATTTTGAGGTTTGCTTATTTCTAAAATCAAAATTATTTAAAAAATTTCTATTGTCCTGTATTGTACTTTAAATATTTCTAACACTCTTCTATTTTTACGGAGAAACGTAGCTGCAATTGCTATTAAAACGTTTAAATCTTGTAAAATTTGCCTACACGACTTTTACCCAAAAAAGGTGAGTATTTTAATTATGAACGTTAGTCCTGAAAGCTTTCATTTTCGTATTGTGTTATTAAATACATCTTGAACCTTTCAGTTTCAATAAGACCTGTTTAAATTACCTTTTAGAGAACATAAACCATCAAGTAGAAAAAGAGAATATTTGCGACATATCCTCTTGCTTGTCTAACCGAGACATAAATGCGTCAATGACTGGTAAAGGAATGTATGCCGTTTACGGGGAGAACGAAACCAGGAAAACTGTCATATTCCAAAGATGGCTATGTTGACTTGAATAATTATCGACATTGAGGAAGCCCCGCTGACTTCGATTAAGATCGTTTCAAATGTTTACTGTACGATAATTCCCGTTAAACCACTGGAACGAACTATCAATTAACTGTGATATGGTACTGGAACTCTCTGGGAAAATTGTAAAACTTCAAGAGTTTAAGAGAAAACAACAAAAATATTAGTATTAGGCTTAGCACTTGTGGATGTTATGTTGTCAATTGTGCCGTGCGGATATGTGGAATAACGACTGTACGTAAACAGAAAAAATGTGCTTGGCGGAATGAGTCGGTAAAAAAGGCAGTATGTAAGAAAAAAGATGCGTACATGGCAATGATTGCTGCAAAAAAAGAGACTGAGAAAAAGAGATTGTATGAGGTGTACACGTTAAGACACAAAGAAGCGAAGGAGGCAGTGAGAATAAGTAGAAAGGAAGTGATGACTGTGGAGGGAGAGAAAATGCAGAATGATTCTGAGGGAAACAAAAAACTCTTCTGGAAATGGGTCCAAAACACAAAACGTGGCCTAAAACAGAACGCTGCAGGAGTGATGAATACCAGCGAAGAAATAGTATGGGACGATTGTGAAGTGAGAAAATGTTGGCAAGAATATTTCGGAAATCTGTACAGTAATGAGGAAAGTAAGACTAAAAGGTTAAATAAGGAGAACGTAGAAGGAATGATGAATGAAACTGAGAAGGATATTGGGATAAATGAGGTAGAGAAACCGGTAGGAAGATTGAAAAACGTCAAAGGAGCAGGCGTAGATGAAATCACTTGTGGAATGCTAAACTATGGGGGTGCAAAGCTTGTACGAAGATTGTGTGAATTATTCAATGTATGTCTTATGTGTGGAAAAGTGCAGTTGGATTGGAAGAGCGCGATCATTGTACCACTGTATAAGGGTAAGGGGAACAACAGTGATTGTAAGAAGACCAGAGGAATAAATTTGCTCAGCGTGTCTGGTAAAGTATTTGGAAGAATACTGATTGATAGAGTACGAGAAACTAAGATTTGGGATGTGCAGTGTGGCTTCTTGCCAGGGAGAGGATGTGTCGATCGGATAGTTGCTCTACAGCAGGTGATCGAAAAGTGTTTAAGGGTAAGAAGGAAGCTGTACTGTACATTTGTAAATCTGAAGAAAGCATACGACAGAGTGAATAGGGACAAGCTGTAGGAAATATTAAATGAATATGGCGTAAATAAAGGTGTAATAAATGTAATAAGGGCAGTATACAACGATAGTCGAGAATGTGTTAAGGCGAGAGGAGGTGTTCGTGAACATTTTAATAGTGAGTAAGGCTGCGTGATGTCACCGTGGTAGTTTACTGTATACATGGATAAATGTGTTAGACAAGCATGTACCGATACCAATGGTGTAATGGTTGGTGACGTAAATGTACGACTTATGGTGTATACAGATGGCACACTATTATTAAGTGACAGTGCATATGAGCTACAAAGCGCTTTGAGGAAGTTTGATACAGTCTGTGGGTGCATGGACCTAAAGGTAAACGTGAAGAAAACTAAGATTGTGGTGTTCAACCGGGAAGGTGGAAAGGAGAGGAGGGTATTTACTCTGAAAGATGAAATTGTGGAGCAAGTGGACGAGCTGGTACTTCTGGTTAGAATGCTTACTGCAGATGGTCCAATGGGGGTGAAATTGGAAGAAGGGTCAATGCTGGAAGGAAAGTGACTGGAAGTATGTGGACGATAATGTGAAACGAAAGCATGAGCCTAGCTGCGAAACGAGCAATCTGTAGTAGCGTGTTTGTCCGGTCAGTACTGTATAGAAGTGAGACATGGATATGTCAAAAAAAACACCAGAGAAGAGTAAATTCCGTGGGTATGAGATTCCTGAGAAGCGCATGTGTTAAAACGAGAAGGAATAAGATAAAGAATGAATATATAATAAAGGAGTGTGGCGAGGAAAAGACGATGATGGATAGATATAAAAGTAGTACATTACGTTGGTTTGGTCACATTGAAAGAATGAACAACGCAAGATTAACGAAGCAAATATATGTGGGTGAGGTTAGAGGAAAGGTCGGGCCTGGTAGGCGGCGTAAAGCTTGGCTGAATGTAGTAAAATGTATGATAAAGGAAAGAAAGAAAAGGCATGTCAGAGACAATGTATGAATTTTGCGGAAGCTAGGGTGGTGTGCGGGGATAGCAGAGCATGGAGAACGATTATAAATGAAAAATTAATAAGAGGCTGGGATGGTTTTGTCTACCCCGCAAGGGAATGGCGTGAAGGTTAAGTTAAGTTAAGTTAAGTTGCTTGTGGATAGCCGATAATTGTGTCTTAAGTACATCTTTTAAGTACATAAGATATCTGGTACTCGCACTTAGACCGTGTAAGTGTGATTTTTTTTTATTAGAAAACACATAAAATAATCAGTTTTGAACGAAAAAACTACATTTAATTTGTTAATCCGAGCAGTTAAAAATATCAACCTTGTAATGAATGTAGTTACGTAGATTTTTAAATAAACTTTGTTTGCAAAGTTTTTTCTGTGGGAATTTTAACCGGGGACGAATTGTTCGGAAGCACAATGTCCTGTGTATGGATTGTCCGGGCACGAATTGCACAGGGACAATTGGGTTGATTGTTACTGAATTAGCTACTGTGTGAAAGATCAAAGATGATAATGGTAGTGCGTTAAGCTCTATCGATGTTAGCATTCACACGAGCATAGAGAATAAGTGGTTGTATGACCTTTTGTACGTTAATGTTGAATGTGAATGGAAAATTTAGTAAAATACATGAAGGACATTGATATTGAAATGTTTACGAAAAAACATTAAGTAACATTCAGTCATAAGTTTAGAAGTATATGGGGTAAAATATGTTTTATAAAAATTGAATTTGTTAATGAAAAGACTATTGTTGGAGTTGGAGAGTAAACATGTCGCATTTGGCGTAAGGTATGTTGCCTGGAGAGTTTCCTGAGTAGTTATTTTTCAATTTACCGGGTCAAAAAGTCATGACGTGAGTGGAAGTATAAAAGGAAAATTAAAGGTGAAGAATGGATCTTTTGCTATCGATTCCGGTTAATAAAGCGTCAGACGCCAACCAAGCTGGCAATTTACATGGAATGTTGGGCGTTGTATCCAGTTAATTTTAGCAATTTGTGTTAATCACTGGCCACTCTGGTAGGCAAAAAATTCATCTTTGAGATGGCACTAAATAATTTTTCACCGTTTTCTTTCATTTACAACAACAGTTTTGCTTTTCTTGATCAGTTTAAATATTTGGGGCTAGTTATAACACCGTATATTGTTTGACTATTACTAATATGGGGATTGCGATTTCTATAGTTTGTAGTGTGTTATAGGTGAAACAGATTGCTGCAGAGTTTATTACAATAATATACGAATAATATAAATATGGTTTAACGCATTGCAGTTGAAGTCATATCTCTCCAGTTGAATTCAACATTGTAATCAGTGGCACGTACAAATATTATTTCTTAATTATTAACTTATAAAAGTATTTTATCGAACCTGTTCTGTTAATACTTAGTGCTTTATAGAAATGGTAAAAAATGTATATTACATTATTTGTTGTGGCTGGCCGAGATCTAGACACAAACGGAAATGTCATGCACCTCTATGCGCATCAACTACTAATGGTTATTAGCACTACCCGTCACTAGAATTTTGACCTACTAAAGGAATTCTACCTTTAGTAAGGGATCTTTAACGTGTCAATCATCGTATTGCCAAGGGACCTACAGGTTTATTTCCTATCTGAGAAGAAGGAGTGCTTTGCTTTCCTACGATTTAGAAAAATGGCTACCTTGGTCAGGTTTGAGCTCGCGCCGCACAGGTGAAAGGCAAGCACTCTAACCATTCCATCACTGAGGCAGCCATATTAAGTGTTACAATTAACTTAATGTAATAAGGAATTTCCAATTTTGCCAAATAATACATTAATGCTACGTCAATAGCGGTTAGTAAGGACTCAATGGATGGTTACCAAGGAGACCATTACACAATTCCAGAATTTTGAATATAATTTCACATTTACAATCATGTAATATGAAATAAGTAGGTATTCCGGCACTTGGGCGTGGGAAAACTTTTAAAGTCCGTGGGACAATTTTGCGGATCGTGGGAACTATATTTTGGCAATTGGCCCCGGGCCAAATCCTTCCAAGTCTTCAAGGGGCTTCAACGGGTTGAAAGTACGGCTACATCTTGCAAAATCACTAAGGAACAGGGGAACATACATATAGGGAAACCTAATGGAAAATTTTCTCAGGAACCAAAAAAATTAAATAATACACCAGGCGTTTCATTTAAAAAAGAAAGTTAATAGCAACTTCCGGCATAACCAGAAGTGGTGTGACCTTGAAATTGATTTAAAATGAAAGAGAATCGTGAATAACCCCCGAAGTCCAAAAATTCAGAATTATGCGTTTTTTTACAACCATAAAAGCTTCTAACGAACGACTACCCTGGTAAACCCTGTATTATTTCTATATCATTGCTTTATGGGCATATATAGTATAGTGTGTACAACAAATTAACAAAAATAATTTACTGTTACTGTTTGCCTGATGGATTGCTTATTTTAAACATTTAACTGGGTTATGCGGAAATGTAATTCATACAACTTACATAACGTCGCGGATCGTAACATAAAATTCTGCTGCGTTTATAAATTTTTTTCGCAGAGGTCGTCATAATGGAAATAAGTAAATGTAGACTCCGCTCCATATAGATGTCTGTTAAAACGTACGCAAGGACTGATACCTTACCCTTATGATGAATCTGAAACTGTGGCGCGTTAGGCACATGAAAACAGCTCAATATATATATATATATATATATATATATATATATATATATATATATATATATATATATATATATATATATATATATATACATCTGAAGTTTTATTATTTATTTCTAATTTACACAGCTTTTAAACTTCATCCTCATTATCAGAATCGCTTTCGAAAATGGAAAGGAGGATACAAGCTAATTTTACTTAATTGCAATCCTAAATTAACCCTTAACAAACCAGTATGCAATTGAACCTTAACTGCCCAGTAGTGTCCGACAGACACAGCTCTTTTACTTCTTAACTTTCCATTGGTTTATAAGTAAACAACTAAGTTTTTAATAGATTTAGTTTTTACTTACGCAGGTAAACACTTGACACAAATTATTTTTTTAGCAGAATGTTCACCGCATAACGTCAGATTGCACTTGTTGCAATACTGCTTGGAAGTTCTAGATATATTTGATGGACAAATGTGATATCGTTTTTTTTCTTTTGGTATATAATTCTGATGGTTGAACTGCTAATGGCTGCTGAAGTATCCCCACAATATCCTGTATTGCTGCGGTATGGTATTTAGTTAACCCTTTCTTCCCAAGTGTTGTAATATGAGGCTTTATCAGTTCGGTAACAATTTCTGTCAAAAATATTTTTCCGTGAGGATAGGATTTTCGGATTCCAAGATGGATATATATATATATATATATATATATATATATATATGTATATATTATCAGTGATGCAATTCCAACAACATCAATAATATTCTGGAAAAATGCTACTGGCCACCAATTCGTTTTACGTCGGACCGTGTATTCATGTGCCATTTGATCAAGCTTATCTACGTCACCCTTCGTTCCGTTATAGTAAGACTTACTTCTGATATATCTTTTCATTTTCTACTTTGTTAGTATGGTGCGTAATAGAAAGGAAAATGACAGCTCGATATTTGCGTGTTACGTAGGAAACTAATGTTATATTTTTACAAAACCCAAATATGCAAGAATGCATCGCTTGTTTTTTTTTCATAGTACCGATTTTACAACTTCCAGGCTCGTGAAGTAATTATCAAATGTCACATTACTGTTAGTTCCATGGTATGGTTCACACAGTTTAGTGGCTACATTAAAACCTAAATTTTCTGGTCTGATGGCTAGCCCTAATTCAAAAACACTTGTAATTCAATGGAATGGATTGGTTTTCATTTATTTTGCAGTATTCTGTAAGCTTCAGAATTTGAAAGTTGTGCAATAAGTTATAGTGCACTTCTGCCAAAGAACAAATTGTAGCTATCAATTGGGTCTTGAATTACTTTCCCTGAAGGAAGAACCACTTCATGAATGTTTACTCACGTATTCAATAATAGTATTATAATTGCTATTATTTAATCCATCCTCGATTTCATTATCGTTACATACTTGATTATCATCAGCCTACGATGCACTATGTACAGCAAAATCCCCGGTTTGTCATCATTTTCGCTAAATACGTAACTGTCATTATCACTATCTTCTAAAGCACGCCTAAGTTCTTCCTCAGTTAGATAATTACGTTTGGCCATTTTGGTACATATCCAAAGAGTCTTGTAAGTAAAAATAAAAATAACGCTATTGCTTTTTACCTTAGACCTTCCTGTAGCAATAAAATAATAATTGTTATTTCTGGTTATTTTTGTATGTGTCACCTCACAAGCACAAATAATACAAAGCTAATTAAAAAACAATAATGTCTACATAAAAACTTGCCACTTAACAACAGTACGTCTGCAACTAACAACAAGCACATAAATGCTTTTATGATAATACTTCACATGCAACACAAATATTGCAAGCTGTAACATGTCTAGACTCGATAAACCACTGGAATATTGTCACATCTCGAGGGTTTTAAATTGGAGTAGCTCAGATGTTTGGTATAACGAGATGGATGTGACTTTCAACCAATATCTTTAATAGGTAAAAATGAAAGGTAAGCAAAAGAGGTGTGTTCGGTTTAGTTATTACATGGTAATAAATAAATATAAATAAGCAAAAATAATAATAAAAAATATAGAATTCTTATATGGATTTGAACATCTTGCACTAGGAAGAATAATCGTACTCGACAATCTTTATCCTTACTCTACTAGCTAACAAGGTCTACTTTAATCTCCTAACACAACAATAATCCCCGCTAACACTCTTTCTATTCATATTTATAGGGATTGATAATTTACGTATTAACGCCCGGCTGCGCCTTTTAACTAGGAAACATCTTGGCGCGTGTGGATATTAGTTAACATGTGAAAAAAATCAATGTGTGGTTATCTGCCCTACTATATATTAATTTAGTACTGGCTTACGTGACCCGTTTTTGAGGGCAAGAAAAGAAAGCGCGTGTACCGTGGTTAATCTTTGAATGACTAAATTAATTAAAGGAAATTATTCATACAATAACAAACAAAATACACGTACGTACCATACAAAATTAAAAAACACTAAACGCGCTTCAATAGCCACGCTATCATCAGCGGTCGACTAGATAAGATAAGGGTATCCTTAATCAAACATGTTAGTAATAATCACGAACTTGATTGTTATGAAAGTTTAGAGATCTTCCAAGACAAACAAATTCTAATGAATAATGACGATCACGCGCATTATCCTGTTGGAAAATGGGATTTTCCAGCCCCTGAAGATATGGAAGCGCAACGGGTTCTAGCACATTGGCAATATAACCAGCGGTGTTTAAGTTGATATCAATGAAGACCAAGGGCGATCTGCTACCATAACATATTGCACGCCATATCATCACTCCTTGTGCCATTCTTGTGCCCAATTCGATCTTTTGTTGCTCCATTCTAGCCTGCGTAGACGGTGAAGTGGTGTGAGAGGAAGACATAAAAATGTACGATATGAACGCAGCCCATAAGACCTTATCCGGAGATAAACAGATGACATTGATATTCTGGGTCTCATCCAATCATTTGCAATTGATCGAGTTGTTGAAAATCTGTCTCTTGTGGCCAAAAGTCTTAAGCGACGTTCTTCGCGATCTCTAGTCCTGCGGGAACGTCCAAATCCACACACGACGAGCAATTTCTCTTAGCGAAAGTCCGGCCTCTCTCATGCCAATAATACGGCCACATTCAAAATCAGTCAATTGGGAAAAATGTTGATGTTGACGCACTCTTGGCATTGTTCCCAAGTTCAGAACGAAATTGTGAACAAACAATTTGCAAAATTGACGGTTAATTACACACTGATTGGTTTATTTCTTCAAATTTATTGTTACTAAGTGCAAAGGAAAAAAAACTACTAGCTAGATTTTATTCAAATTTTAATCGTTTGTTTGTTCCAATGAAAGACATCGTTGACGAAAATTTCAATAAAATCGTTCAACAAATTCTAGGTGTTGCAATTTTTATGGAAGTCAGTATATAGTAGACATTTTATTTAGTTCGCTCTAGTCAACCTCCGGTGATGATAGCGTAGCTTTTGAAACGCGTTCGGTGTTTTTTAATTTTGTATGGTACGTGGGTGTATTTTACTTTTTACGAACCAAAAGGTATTGAAATTTATAATTTAAATTCTCCTGGTGACAATATTCCAGGTGTCTATGGGACACATCTGGGTTTTTACGCTACGTTTTTGAAAAAATGTCTAAAACAAAATAATTATTTTTAAAAGTTTTGCTGAATTGTGTGAACAATAATGTAAAGTATGAAAATGTAAACTTTCACCATTAACACTCATAATAAAATACTTATCTTTTTGGGATTTTTAATGGTGTACTTTAAATTATACAATCTAAACGTTTCGATAACACTTACAGTTATCTTCGTCAGTAGTAAGGTTTGTTAAAAATTGTTAAAGATGTAGTAAACAATTTTGTCAAATTTGAAAATTCAAACATAAACATAAGCCTGCTATTAATATAACAGTTTGAGAAACGTATACCAACTATAAAATTGTAGTAAAGAATAACTAGGTCATTAAAATTAAATATTGTTAAACTGCCTCAAAGATGACAAACCAGAACACTCTCTACGACGAAAGCTAACAATGAAATTTGCCAGCCAAAAACACATTTAACAAAATTTAATCGAGTTATGATGTATTAAAGTTGTGAAAAACTTCAATTTTAAAATGATAGAACATTCACATTTCAAACATTACATCATATAAAATAACCCAGTTTCTTGATCAGTTTAAATATTTGGCTAGTTATAACACCGTATATTGTTTGACTATTATTAATATGTTTGATTTCTATAGTTTGTAGTGTGTTATAGGTGAAACAGATTGCTGCAGAGTTTATTACAATAATATAATAATATAAATATGGTTTAACGCATTGCAGTTGAAGTCATATCTCTCAGTTGAATTCAACATTGTAATCAGTGGCACGTACAAATATTATTTCTTAATTATTAACTTACAAAAGTGTTTTATCGAACCTGTTCTGTTAATATTTAGTGCTTTATAGAAATGGTAAAAATGTATATTACACTATTTGTTGTGGCTGGCCGAGATCTAGACACAAACGGAAATGTCATGCACCTCTATGCGCATCAACTACTAATGGTTATTAGCACTACCTTTAGCAAGGGATCTTTAACGTGTCAATCATCGTATTGCCAAGGGACCTACAGGTTTATTTCCTATCTGAGAAGAAGGAGTGCTTTGGTTTTCCTTCGATTTAGAAAAATGGCTACCTTGGTCAGGTTTGAACTCCTGGTGACAATATTTCAGGTGTCTAACGGACACATCTGGTTTTACGCTACGTTTTTGAAAAAATGTCTAAAACAAAATAATTATTTTAAAAGTTTTGCTGAATTTGTGAACAATAATGTAAAGTATGAAAATGTAAACTTTCACCATTAACACTCATAATAAAATACTTATCTTTTTGGGATTTTTTAATGGTGTACTTTAAATTATACAATCTATACGTTTCGATAACACTTACAGTTATCTTCGTCAGTAATAATGTTTTAAAAATTGTAAAGATGTAGTAAACAATTTTGTCAAATTTGAAAAATTCAAACATAAACATAAGCCTGCTATTAATATAACAGTTTGAGAAACGTATAAGCCAACTATAAAATTGTAGTAAAGAATAACTAGGTCATTAAAATTAAATATTGTTAAACTGCCTCAAAGATGACAAACCAGAACACTCTCTACGACGAAAGCTAACAATGAAATTTGCCAGCCAAAAACACATTTAACAAAATTTAATCGAGTTATGATGTAAGTGTAAAGTTGTGAAAAACTTCAATTTTAAAATGATAGAAGCATTCACAAATCCAAACATTACATCAAATAAAATAACCCAGTTAAATCTAACAAAGAGATATCTTTATCAATAATTGGAAGTGTTATTAACAATGAAAAGCACAATGCAGAACGTTCTTTGTAATTTTTAATTTCAATTTAATTTCAACTACTTATGTTAAATTATAGTGCTGTGGAAATTTAACATATAATTGGTAAAGCATTTGCTTCAAGGTCTAGGAAAACACAGCAAAAACCTAGACATACCAAAAGTTGAAAATAAATTAAAATCAAGGCGTATCATTATGCTCTTTTTAATTATAAGATGCCAAAACCTATTTAAACGGAGATTTTCTTCTTGTCTATTAAAATTATTCGGTGTTTATATATTTCAATAGCTTCACGTTGCAAACGAACATAATAATGGTTTGTCTTGACAATATTTTCATATTGTCAAATTGAATGTCATGATTTAGATTATTCAGGGCATGGTCAGCCACAGCAGACCTCTCTGGTTGACCCAATCTACAAAATCTCATATGTTCTTTGCGTCTTGTATCAAAGCTACGTTTTGTGGTCCCGATGTATACTTTTCCACATGAACAAGATAACTTATACACTCCGGAAGATGATAAAGGGTTTGACACATCTTTAGGTGATCTTAAATGTTCTTTAATTTTTCTTGTAGGTTTAAAAATAGTCCTAATGCCATATTTGATTAGGATTTTTCAATTCTATTTGTAACATTAGCTATAAAAGGAAGAAAAGCAGTACCAACATTAAGAACTGGTTTTCTTTAAGGTTACGCCTAGAAGGTGTAATAACATTATTAATATCTGTAAGTGAATATCCATTATCTTGTAAGGATTTTCTTAAATATTTATATTCATCATTCAAAATTCAGGGTCACAAATTCGTTTTGCTCGATCTACTAAAGATTTAATTACACTAATTTTTTGACGTGGATGGTGGTTGGATAATTTATGAAGGTATCTATCAGTGTGTGTCGGCTTTCTGTAAACCTTAAAAGATAGTGAATTATTATTTTTAGATATTAATATGTCAAGAAATGGTAAACTTCCATTAGTTTCTTTTTCCATGGTAAACTGAATACTAGGATGTATACCATTTATAAAACCAAAAACTCATGCAGTGCTTCTTCTCCATGTCTCCAAATAACAAATGTGTCATCTACATATCTATACCAAACTGAAGGTTTTTAGGTGCATTTTGTAACGTTAATGTTTCAAATTTTTCCATATAAAATTAGCTATAACAGGACTAAGGGGACTACCCATTGCTACACCTTCAATCTGTTCATAAAATTTATATTCCACTGAAAATAAGTTGTAGTAAGACAGTGCTGAAAAAGAATGGTTATGTCCTTTGGAAAAAGATGATCTATGTATTCAATAGTTTCTTTTAGAGGTACTTTTGTAAAAGTGAAATAACATCAAAACTAACCATTATATCACCCTCTTCAATTTTGAAACTATGCATTTTTTCAACAAAGTCGGCAGAATTTTTAATGTAATGGGGTGTTTTTCCTATATGAGGTTGTAATAACAATGTAAGATGTTTTGCAAGGTTATATGTAGGAGAACCAATTGCACTAACAATAGGCCTTAAAGGAATATTAGGTTTATGAATTTTGGTAAACCATATAGTTTTGGTGAAATAGCTTCAGAGTTAGATAGTTTCTTCTTTATTTCTTCAGGAATAGATGATAATTTAATCAGCTCTTTAGTTTTTAAAAGAAACTTTTTGTTGGATCTTTTGGTATTTCACCATAAGTTTCTGGTCCCAACAATTGTTCTATCTTAGTGTTATAATCGTTCATATTTAATATAACAGTTGCATTACCTTTATCTGATTTTAATATTATAATACTTTCATTGCGTTTAAGATCAAGTAAAGCATGTCGTTGACGAAAGGATAAGTTGCTCTTTGGAGGTTTTGTTTTACGTAATATGTTAACGGTGTTATATCTAACTTCATTAGCAGCATCAAAAGGTAATAATCTAATGGAGTTTTCGATGTTGGAAATTATATCTTCAAAAGGTATTACTCTTGGTGTTATCGCAAAATTTCCTCCTTTAGAAAGCGCTTCAATAGCATAATCTGAAACAACATTATCAGAAAGGTTTATAACTGTTTTCTACAATCAATAGATGGTCTATTATTTTGTTGTTTGTATAATTTATTAATTTTTCAAATTTGACAAAATTGTTTACTACATCTTTAACAATTTTAACAACATTACTACTGACGAAGATAACTGTAAGTGTTATCGAAACGTTTAGATTGTATAATTTAAAGTACACCATTAAAAATCCCAAAAGATAAGTATTTTATTATGAGTGTTAATGGTGAAAATTTACATTTTCATATTTCAGTCCTTTATGGGAGGAAACTTATCGTTTTATCAGACAATTTGAAAAATTAAGGAAACGTAAAGCACAATTATTATCGTCACTCACTTTTTATACGATGCCGAGACCAAAAGATTATCCCAAAGTTTATCTATATTAAAAGAAATTTTAATAACAACAAGCGAATAATATTTACAGAAGAACTGAAAATGCTCTTCTACGTAATCAAATACATATTACTAGGAAGTTACTGGATAACACCGATAAAAATCTTTTATATTTACATTTAGAAATTTCATCTATTTTGAATAAAGAAGATTGGGATAAAATTGATTCTATAACGTTTAAATCTATGAAAATAAATTTTGACATCTCATGTCAACGTCAGAAAGAAAAATTTAATAAATTATACAAACAACAAAATAATAGACCATCTATTGATTGTAGAAAAACAGTTATAAACCTTTCTGATAATGTTGTTTCAGATTATGCTATTGAAGCGCTTTCTAAAGGAGGAAATTTTGCGATAACACCAAGAGTAATACCTTTTGAAGATATAATTTCCAACATCGAAAACTCCATTAGATTATTACCTTTTGATGCTGCTAATGAAGTTAGATATAACACCGTTAACATATTACGTAAAACAAAACCTCCAAAGAGCAACTTATCCTTTCGTCAACGACATGCTTTACTTGATCTTAAACGCAATGAAAGTATTATAATATTAAAATCAGATAAAGGTAATGCAACTGTTATATTAAATATGAACGATTATAACACTAAGATAGAACAATTGTTGGGACCAGAAACTTATAGTGAAATACCAAAAGATCCAACAAAAAAGTTTCTTTTAAAAACTAAAGAGCTGATTAAATTATCATCTATTCCTGAAGAAATAAAGAAGAAACTATCTAACTCTGAAGCTATTTCACCAAAACTATATGGTTTACCAAAAATTCATAAACCTAATATTCCTTTAAGGCCTATTGTTAGTGCAATTGGTTCTCCTACATATAACCTTGCAAAACATCTTACATTGTTATTACAACCTCATATAGGAAAAACACCCCATTACATTAAAAATTCTGCCGACTTTGTTGAAAAATGCATAGTTTCAAAATTGAAGAGGTGATATAATGGTTAATTTTGATGTTATTTCACTTTTACAAAAGTACCTCTAAAAGAAACTATTGAATACATAGATCATCTTTTTCCAAAGGACATAACCATTCTTTTCAGCACTGTCTTACTACAACTTATTTTCAGTGGAATAGTAAATTTTATGAACAGATTGAAGGTGTAGCAATGGGTAGTCCCCTTAGTCCTGTTATAGCTAATTTTATATGGAAAAATTTGAAACATTAACGTTACAAAATACACCTAAAAACCTTCAGTTTGGTATAGATATGTAGATGACACATTTGTTATTTGGAGACATGGAGAAAAGGAGCACTGCATGAGTTTTTGGTTTTTATAAATGGTATACATCCTAGTATTCAGTTTACCATGGAAAAAGAAACTAATGGAAGTTTACCATTTCTTGACATATTAATATCTAAAATAATAATTCACTATCTTTTAAGGTTTACAGAAAGCCGACACACTGATAGATACCTTCATAAATTATCCAACCACCATCCACGTCAAAAATTAGTGTAATTAAATCTTTAGTAGATCGAGCAAAACGAATTTGTGACCCTGAATTTTGAATGATGAATATAAATATTTAAGAAAATCCTTACAAGATAATGGATATTCACTTACAGATATTAATAATGTTATTACACCTTCTAGGCGTAACCTTAAAGAAAAACCAGTTCTTAATGTTGGTACTGCTTTTCTTCCTTTTATAGCTAATGTTACAAATAGAATTGAAAAATCCTAATCAAACATGGCATTAGGACTATTTTTAAACCTACAAGAAAAATTAAAGAACATTTAAGATCACCTAAAGATGTGTCAAACCCTTTATCATCTTCCGGAGTGTATAAGTTATCTTGTTCATGTGGAAAAGTATACATCGGGACCACAAAACGTAGCTTTGATACAAGACGCAAAGAACATATGAGATTTTGTAGATTGGGTCAACCAGAGAGGTCTGCTGTGGCTGACCATGCCCTGAATAATCTAAATCATGACATTCAATTTGACAATATGAAAATATTGTCAAGACAAACCCATTATTATGTTCGTTTGCAACGTGAAGCTATTGAAATATATAAACACCGAATAATTTTAATAGACAAGAAGAAAATCTCCGTTTAAATAGGTTTTGGCATCTTATAATTAAAAAGAGCATAATGATACGCCTTGATTTTAATTTGTTTTCAACTTTTGGTATGTCTAGGTTTTTGCTGTGTTTTCCTAGACCTTGAAGCAAATGCTTTACCAATTATATGTTAAATTTCCACAGCACTATAATTTAACATAAGTAGTTGAAATTAAATTGAAATTAAAATTACAAAGAACGTTCTGCATTGTGCTTTTCATTGTTAATAACACTTCCAATTATTGATAAAGATATCTCTTTGTTAGATTTAACTGGGTTATTTTATTTGATGTAATGTTTGGATTTGTGAATGCTTCTATCATTTTAAATTGAAGTTTTTCACAACTTTACACTTACATGATAACTCGATTAAATTTTGTTAAATGTGTTTTTGGCTGGCAAATTTCTTTGTTAGCTTTCGTCGTAGAGAGTGTTCTGGTTTGTCATCTTTGAGGCAGTTTAACAATATTTAATTTTAATGACCTAGTTATTCTTTACTACAATTTTATAGTTGGCTTATACGTTTCTCAAACTGTTATATTAATAGCAGGCTTATGTTTATGTTTGAATTTTTCAAATTTGACAAAATTGTTTACTACATCTTTAACAATTTTTAACAAACATTACTACTGACGAAGATAACTGTAAGTGTTATCGAAACGTTAGATTGTATAATTTAAAGTACACCATTAAAAATCCCAAAAAGATAAGTATTTTATAATAATGTAAAGGATAAAATACACGAAGCCATGTCGCAAAACAACCAGTAAGTTCGATTATGAATACGACTAAATTTAAAAAATGTGTCCTACACTACTGGTTCGTTAAGGGTTAATAAAATACAATAGCCGCTGTCTGTTAGAACACTACGACTTATTTTCATAGAAAAACAAACAAAATTTCACTTATAACGTATTACCTTAGACAATTTCACATCTAGGAAGGCATGTACTGAGAGTAGAACACGGGGAACCATACGCCATTTTGTTTTTTGTGACATCGTTTTCGACCTTGGGAATTACCCAAGGCCTGCTACATGGCTGACCTCGGTTTGACCATGGGAATTTCCGATGACGTAATTCGACCTGGAATTTCCGATGACGTAATTCGGCCTGGGAATTTCCGATGACGTAATTCGGGACAGGGGAATTTCCGATGACCTCGCCTTTCACTTTTGACCTTGATAAAGTGGTTGACCTTCAGAAACTGGTTTATCTTGGGAAAGTGGTTGACCTTGAGGTAGCTGTTGACCTTGGGCATGTATTTGTGCGGAAAATTTGAAATTATTTTAATAAGAAGGAGGTTCTTGTAAGACAAGTATAGGAGCCATCTCTTGGATCTGTTTTGGTTTGTCTGTGGTGGCATCTAGGGTTGTATGGACTAATGAATGTTTTTTTGTAACCTTGAGAAAGTTGTTTACCTTGAGAAAGTTGTTTACCGTGAGTAAGTTGTTTACCTTGAGAAACTGGTCTACCTTGAGAAGCTGGTTTACCTTGAGAAACAGGTTGACCATGAGATTTTTGACCTTTGACCTGGCATGGCCTTGGAAATTTTCAATGACTTAAAATGACCTTGGAGAGATTCTATAAACACCTACATTTGGGTTTAGTTAATTTGGTTCTTGTCTGAAGAGCATTTTATATAATATCATGGAATTTTTAACCAGATTCTCGGTTTATTCCGTGATGGAATATTATTAACCGACGAATTGTTGATAAAGGTATACAATATTGTTAATAATAAGATTGTGTTTGAAAATAATACTGTCGATTCGCTGAAAGAGTACGATGATTTTGTGGAGGTCGTGGGGATATTTGATGGAGTGTAAGTATATGTCTGTTTTGTTTTAAGCTTTTAATAATTAAGTCCCGCTCAAGTAAATATGGAGGAAATGTTTTATGGCGGTGATGAAGAAGTGATATAAACCTCTGCAGCGGAGGATTTGATAACGGCACGTCTTTTAATTTTCTATTGTTTCGCTTACTGAATGAGTACATTACAGGGACTGCAAAGCCGATCGGGCTAGACCTATCAATCCAGCAACAACAAGAGGCCGGACGATCCTCTTCTGAGATGAGATTCAACCATATAAATATAATTGGAGAGACACTAAATTCATAAAAAAATTCACATATAAATCGCTGAGATTTGCTTTCAACGATGAGACATGCAAGGATAATCTCCTAACATGGTTTCAGGTAAAAATATACAATTTCCTAATGTTATTTATCCAATACATATTTTCTGCAGAGTGCATTCAAGGAACTGCATACATGCATTGTGAAGGATGCGGCTCCTTCAGATCATGCCGGCATCACATTAAGGAATCTAAATTTCACAGACAAACCAATTGGCGTGTCATTTAGAAGAGTGGGCCAGTTGTCGGTGAGAGTGATAACGTTGTTACTGGAAAAGGTAATGCAGAGCAATGACAGCTTTTTTTCGAGCGACTTGTTAGTTCTAAATGGGGATCGAGTGACGGTAACTGTTGGCTATGGACGCAAAAACTTGACAGGTATAAATTTGAAGCCTTTTGTAAAGCTAAAAACAGGGTATTGTTGTTGTACTGACGACAATGAACGATAATAATTGTTTAGCTCGCGCACTAGTCTTAGCAATAGCATTTAGAAATAACGTTACGATGCGCAGTAGCATGGCGAAGGGTTACCCCTTACTTCAAGAGCGTGCTAATCAACTTTGCAAAAACGGCGGGTTAGATCTTAGTCAGGGTGGTAGTTACGTGGTTATTCAAGAAATTGAAAACCATTTAACCACATATACCATTGTAGTTTATAATTCGCGAATAGGTGATTCGGTTTATTTTGAGGGTCCTAGGGAACAGGGTAGGATAGTTTTAAATTTAATACTAGAAGACGAACACTATAATGTCATTACCAGCCTCACTTCAGCATTTACCTGCAGTTATTACTGCGAACAGTGCAAAAACGTTGTAATGACAAAAGCAAACACGCGAAATGTATGTATCCGTATCCTTCAGAAACCGCCATGTTCTATTCAAAATTCGAAAATTGTTTGCAATGATTGGAAGAGAGTTTTTTATGGGCCTGAATGATTTAGAAACCACAAGGACAGTGAGATATGTGAAAAATTACGTAGATGGACCGGTATTTCTACCAGACTTACGAGATGTATCGCAACTTTTTGGAAAACACGCTCCTGGATTTCTGGAGGACGTACCATTAGCAATTAGAGATGCAATGTGGTATATGCACGATGGCGCACCAGCCCACTTTAGTCAAGTAGCTCGTGATTTCTTAACACAAGCACACGGAAATCGTTTGATTAGCCTTGGACCTCACTTATGGCTCACGATCCCGGACTTAAATTTTGATTTTTTCCTTTGGCCATTTGAAGTCCTTGGTGTACGCTACTCCATTGAAAACGTAAGACTTAAGAAATCAAATCATTGCTGGGTGCAACTCAATTAAAACAGATCCTGGTGTTTTTAGAGAGTTCGCCAGTCAATGAGGAAATTAATTCTTGCATCCGAGCTTGAGGTGGTCACTTTGAACAGTTTTTGTAATTTTGGTTAGTAAAATTTTTGGTTTGGTGAAATATTTGTTTTTGCCCTTGAATGAAACCCTTGATTTTTAAAACTTTTTTCTGTAATAAATGGACATGCACTAAAATGTTTTTTTACTCAAAAACGGTACGTCGTACGATAAAAGTCAAGAGAGCTTTTTCTTTACAATTGAACACGAAATTAAAAATATTTTTATTTTTAGAGAATCAGCGGCATGCTACTTTTCTTGAAAAATAGCCTGTGACGTGCCAATACGCGTGCCAATGGTAGACTGAAACATCTTATTATTGCAAAGCATGCATCTACATCTATTGACACGCGTAAAATTTCATTATGATATCTCAAGCCGTTTTGGAAAAATATAATTTTGACTGTTTTTTCAATTAAACTGCAACACGCTGTAGATCGGTAACGAAGCATTTGCGGACATATGTTTATAGGAACTTTATTGTATACAATGACGTGCAATCACTTTAATATTGCCAACATGTATATAGTGGGATGATAGTATTAAATGGGCAAAAGATACCTATAATAGGCTACATTAAATTTTTCCATATCATAAATGTGAAAATCAGGAACTAAGAGTTTAAGTCGTGAGAAGAATGTATTTCGTCATTTTGTGCGATTGAGTTTGTACTACATACTGGTGATATGAATCAGTGAACCGAGCAAGTCGAATGGTATCAAAGAATGTAATTTAAAAAACTTCAATTGCTGCTTTGTAGATCTTTCAAAGCTTTTGATGTATTTCTCATGAAATTTTGGTAACTAAACTAAAATCTTTCTACAAGTTTAACAGCTAGTGCTATTAATTGCTCATTTTAAGAAACAGACATCAATGTGTGTACATAACAATATCCTTTCTGATAAACTACCTGTTCATCATGGAGTACGATTCATATTACTTTATTTTTAATTTATATAAATGACATGCCTAGGTATCTTCCATCTAGCATTAACTATCTTGTATGCTGATGATGCAACCTATTTTCAACTGGTTCTGATTTTAACCTTGTTAACAATAAAGTTGCGAAAGTATTGATATTGTCAAACAGTGGTGTGGTTTAACAACTAATGCTCAATGATTCAAAAACGATAGTTATGCCTCTATCATTAAAAAAGCTAGTACAGATTCTTCCTCAAAGTATTATTCTTTTGTGGTATAGACTGGCGTTTAAATTTTGATTATCATGTTAATTAGTAACAAATAAATTAAATAAATATTTATTTTTAAAAGCTTACATAAAATACGTCCTTGAAGTAATTAAAACAGCTACTTTGCTAATACAAAGTACTCTACTTTATGCAATATTGGTTTGTCATAGTGCAAGTGAAATGTTTTCGATTGCACTAAGGCAATCAGAATCATTGTGTCTTGAATATAGTGACTGTGCAATCTTTTATTGGCTTAAAGATTTAACTTTTCCATGCCTATATCCTCAAGTTCTGTTTTGTTAAACGGAATTCTCTGGCTGTTCATCAATCTGATATCCATCAGCATAATACAAGGCACAAAGATAATCTGAGTAAATACTGAGGCTGAAGAAATCTCAGAATAATATGTGGTATCAGTCTCAAGCATTTTTAATTTATTACCACTTGAAAGAGAATTGCTTGGCATTCAAAATAAATCAAAATTTTCTTGTAAACAATGCATTTATTCAATTTGATGAGTTTTCCATCAATTCTAGGTCAATTGAATGTTAGTTCGTTCGTAATTTTTTGTTTTTTTAACTTATTATGTATTGTAATATGTTTGTTTTACGGACTATGTAACTTGATGTACTCATGCTGCACAATAAATATTATTATTATTATTATTATTATTCAGTAGCGTAATAGGCATTGTAATATGGATAATACAAAGAAAGAACTGAAACGATTCTACTATACTCAAGAGACTGTATGACAGAAGACCTAGTCGCTTTTTTTAATACGATTAACGATATCGAGAGCGTATTTGGGGGCACCAACCCAGAGGTGAGAATTATATATTTTTTTTTATGATTGTGGACCTGAACAGGCTAAATTAGGCCTATCGTGCTAAAGCACTCAGGAACACTTAGGAGAATGGATGGAGGGATAATGAATTGCCAATAGATGCCTATGAACAGCTACCTTAAATTTTCTCATATCATAAGTGAGAGGAAAACAGGAACTAGGAGATCATTCCAGAGTTTAGAAGTCGTGTAGAAAAATGTGGATTGCGCCCGTTTGGTACGACAAGTGGAGATTTGTACTATACTGATGATGTGAATGAGCGAACGAGTGTTTCTCAAAGATAGTCCGAGATGGTGTCAAAGAATATAATTCAGCTGCACAATAGCCGTTGTAATAACGATAATACAAAGAAAGAACTGAAACCATCCTTCTATGCTCAAGGGACTGTATGTGAGAAGTTAAGGACGGGTCATTTATAAGCCTAATCGCTCTCTTTTGAATACGATCAACGATATCGAGAGTGTATTGGGAGCACTAACCCAAAGGTGAGAATTATATTCCAGATGAGGCCGAATTTGGGCCTTACACAGCAGGAGCTGTCGAGAGGTAAAGTACTGCTTAGATCTGTACAAAAGCCTATTTTACGAGCAGCTGTTTGGTAGCTGACAGAAGATGATCAACCCATGAGAGATTTGAAGATACAGTCATACCCAACGAGTAATAGAGTCTGAAAACTTAAGAACTGAGCTATTCATATACAACAGGAAATGATCGATCTTTTTGGCGGACATAAGGCAACACTGAGTTTTGTTAGCATTAAATTTAACTAGATTATTGCTTCCCATTCGAGAATACGTTGAATGTCTTTGTTGATTGAATTTGTCATTTCAGCTTTAATTCATAGATAGGTGGATTATCACTATGAGTAGACTGAGATGAACTACAGTGAAGAGTGCTATCGTCAGCAAAGCAATGGATGGGGTTAGTTGTTGAAGAAATAAGGTCATTTATGTACAGTAGAAAAGTGGAGGCGTATAACGGACCCTGTGGTACGCCCGCGTTAATGCTAACTTCTTTTGAAAAAAGCCATCAACTACGTATTCGTCTTTTATCAAGGAAACTAGAAACTCAGTTGATGAGCGTATCATTTAACCTAACGAGGTGAGTTTGGAAAGTAAACACTTATGCCAAACTTGGTCAAATGCCTTTGAGATATCTAAAGCAACTACAACTGGTTCACCGGCTGCTCTACTGTATTGTTCCAAACTTGGGTCACATATGAAAGAAGATCGCCTGTTGAACGACTTTGCCTAAACCCATCACTAAGGAGTTTGTTAGTTTCAAGGAACGTGAGCAGTTGCTGATTGATGGCTTTTTCCATGATTTTAGACAAAATGGAAGTGATGGCAATTGGTCGGTAATTTGAGGGATCGGTCTTATCACCTTTTTTGGGAATAGGTTGAACATTTGCTAACTTCCATGATGAAGGGAATTCCCCAGAAGACATAGAGATCGTATAGAGCTTAGATATGACTGGTACTAGTTCTCGATGAGGCCGCATTTCGGCCTTATACAGTAGAAATATATGTTGGGAATGAGTTGGCCTACGTTAACACCAACTTTTTCAAATGAACGACCTTTTTTGGCCGACACAAGCCAAGAGTCTTACCAGCATTAAATTTAACTAGATTATTACTTTCCCATTCGTGGATACGTTGAATGCCTTTTTTGATTTAAATTACCATTTCAGCTTTAATATCTTGACTTGAGATAGAAAGTGGATTACCATTATGAGTAGACTGAGATAAACTGCAATGAAGGCTGCTCTCGTCAGATAAGCAATGGATCGAGGTAGTCGTTGATGAAATAAGATCATTTACGTATAGCAGAAATTGTGATCCCAGTTGTACGCCCATGTTAAGGCCAACTTCTTTTGAAAAAAACCTATCAACTACGACACGTATTCGTCTTTTATCAAGAAAACTAGAAATCAAGTTGATGAGCGTATCGTGTAACACAAACGAGGTGAGTTTGGTAAGTAATCAATTATGCCACACTTGGTCCAGTGCTTTTGAGATATCTAAAGCTACTACAACCGTTTCACCAGATTGTTCTAATGTATTATTTCAAACTTGGGTCACATATGCAAGAAGATCATCTGTTGACCACCTCTGCCTAAATCCATATTGGTGGTCACTAAGGAGTTTGTTAGTTTCAAGAAAAGAAATCAGTTGCTGATTGATGGCTTTTTCCATGATTATAGACAAAATGGAAGTGATAGCAATTGGTCGTAGTTCAAGGGATCAATCTTATCGCCTTTTTTGGGAATAGGTTGAACGTTTGCTAACTTCCGTGATAAAGGAAGTTCCCCATAAGACATAGAGATCGAATACATCTTAGATAGGACTGGTAATAGTTCGGAGGAACATTTCTTTAAGACAATAGGTGTGATACCGTCTAGGCCGGTCGCATTATTGAGATCAAGCCTAATGATAATCTATTCTCGGAGCTTGTGCCGAAAATGAATGGGTTTCATAGCGTATGAAGAAGAATTGACGAGGGGCACATCCTTTCCGGAATCATCGAGGCGCGAGTTTGATGGAAATAAATCCACAAAAAGATTCGCAACTACAGATCCATCAAAAGATGTCATGGGGAAATTGAGATGTACCAATATTTTTACGGATGGCTTTAGCTAAAGACAAAAACTTACCACTGCCCAAAGGAGATGTAGCTAGTTCATTGCATTTTCGTGTTCAAACAACTTTTTAGCTTTAGTTATAACGCTTTTGCAGGTATACCTATCGCCAACGTAGTCTGCATGAGTCTCGATCGTTTTATTAGATTTCCATTTAATGCAAGATTTTATTTTTGAGAATGTATAACTTCAGTCCCAACAGTATTTCAAATACTGAACGGGCAATGTCCGAAGAAGAAGACGACTTAAATCACACCATGGAAAGGTTGCAAAGCGGTCCCGTAAATCACTCCATTTAGCTGGCTTAAAACACCACAAGTTACTATCAGTCTTGCGAACAACAGAGGAATTAGAGATAGTACAAGTTATTTCTATTAGGTAATGATCAGGTAGACCTAAAGGGAAAAGTACCAAAGTTTCATAAATAAATGGGTCTGATGTACAAAAGACACCTAGAAAATGTGAATGTGAATGGTTAAGCTTATGAGTAATTATTGTGTTTTCGGAAATTATTTGAGTGAGATCACATGAAATAGCACGTTTCTGCACTATGACCAGCAGGATTAGTAGTAGATGAAATTGAAGCCAATTAGAGTCATGAACGTTGAAATCTCTCAGAATTGAGATATCGCAAGATGGAAACTGAGAGAGAAGGTAGTCAACTTTCGAACTAAAGTAATCGAAGGGATCTTGAAATTCACTATAATTAGGAAAGCTATAAATGCAACAGTAGAATTTCACAAATTTAGGACCAGAATGTTTAAACCAAGTCATGTCGGAATTTTTTTTCCCCAAGGAAGAAATCCTCTTGTAAGCAATGTTGTCTTGAGTTAGGCACATACGCCTCCTTTGTATGGAAAGTTTGAGTGATGATTGTGTTGGGGAAATTGCGAGTAGGTTGAATCGGAGCTTTTATAGGAGACTTGTGTTTCATATAAAATAAAAATGTCAGGTTTGTAATTGTTCAAGATGTTGGTGGACAGCATTAAGGTTAGACTTGGTATCACGAATGTTGCAATAGTGGGTCAGAAAAGTACTTAACCCACAAGAACCCAACCCCTTTATCAATGAATGAGAAAAGTAGAAGAATTATGATTACAGACGGAGACGGTTAATAAGGAATGAAAAGTCATGAAGATAATCGAGAAGGATGGGATGACCATTAGCTCTGCATAATTCGAATATCGACAATAATCTTTTTGTATATCGCCATTTTAACAAAATTTGTAATTTGCATTTCTAGTAATGTATAACAATAATACAATTCTTTAAAACAAATCATAACCTTGTTAATTCCATTTACTTATTATTAATTGCCCTTTATGCATTATAAAAATGGAGTGCAAAATGCCCATAAAAGATGATGAACGCATATATGAACATATGTAATTAATAACATTATTCCAAAAGTGAAATCAAGAAAATATACTTAAGAATATTTTAATACTTACATTTATGAAAGTTAAAGAAAAGCCTTTGTGTGCTAATTATTCAATAATGTTCGCAGCATCTTCAAGCTGTGAAACAATAATTCACGTTTAAATTATGTTTAAATTCTCATTGTGATGGATAAACCGAAATAATCAAAATACGAATTAAAACATTTTGATTATTACTAAATAAATCGTATTTTTTATTTATTTCTAAATGCATCTATACATTTCAACAATTACAGTTATCGTCCTCAGTAAATGGTAATATCTTTAATAATTGATTGAGATGTCAAAATAAATTTATGAAATATGAAAACGCTTACATTAACCAAGATTTAATAAAAATGTCTACAACATTGAAACAATTATATGTATTGGATAAGGGGGGTTTCGTATATGAAGAATATTATATACACTATAAAGACGTGTATAGGAATGAATTAAAAAGGGCTAAAAAAGCGTTCAATGACCAAAAAAATTTTAAACCTTTCTGTAATCCGAAAATCATATGGCAATTAATTCACGACAACCTAGGTAGTAAGAAAATAACTAATGCGTCAAATATGTTAATAGATGGCACAGAAACTTTTGATGAAAAATTAATATGCAATAAATTCAATGAACTTTTTACTAGTATATCGGCAAGTAGTGATTCTATGTAAAGATGCCCCTCGTCGCAGGCGATAGTAAGCTCTGTAGCCAGCAAAACTATTTTTTTACGTCCCGTATCTGAAAAGGAAATATTACATATTATTAACAATTTAGAAAATACTTACTCTTGCGGCCCAGATGATATCCCATCTAAAATCGTGAAAATATAAAACCGCTTCATATCTCATAAACGAATGTAGAACTAAGGCTTATTTCCCGGATGAACTGAATGTATCCAAAATTATTTGATTGTATAAAAAAGGAAATCCACAATTAATTGGTAACTATAGACCTTTTGCACTGTTATCGATAATCCCGAAAATTTTGGAAAAGGTCATAGCTAATCAGTAGTAAATTTTCTTGAAAGTAGTAAAGTATTATCTTCAAATCAATTTGCGTATCAGGAGAGGAAATCTACAACGTTAGCACTATGTAAAGTACTAAATTGTTGGTATCATGAACAAAGGCAATAAAGTTATGGCATTACTTGTGGATTTGAGTAAAGCCTTTGGTTGCGTGGATCGCCGCATTTTACTCAATAAAATGAAATATTATAATCTAAGAGGAAATTTCACAAAACTAATTGAAAGTTATTTAACTGGAAGGAAACAATTTGTTCAATATTGAAACTCTAAATCTGAAGAAACTCAAGTAAGCATGGGGGTTCCACAGGGAAGTACGTTGGGTCCATCATTGTTTGATCTATTGTAACATATGTTAATGATCTAGACGACTCTATATCTTCCTTTTATTCCGCATTTGCAGACGATATAACATTAATAGCATCCAATAAATGCTACGACGTTATGGTTGATCCGTTAAGACTAAACTTGCAGTCCTTAAATGATTATTTGAACGTAAACACTCTAGTTCTCAATCAAACTAAAACTCATTCTGTCCAATTTGATTCATGTAGCCATCTTTATGTAGAGAGTCCACTCATGAAGTTAAATAATACCCCCATACAACAAGTAACCTTGACTAAATTGCTTGGCTTACACTTACACATGTCGTTAAATTTGAAAATACATGTTGTCAACCTTTGTAAAAAGTACAAATGTAGTGAAAGCTTTTTATCACGCCAATTTTGAATCAAAAATAAGATACGACATTGGCTGTCGGTGTGGTTCATCTGCTGCAAAAAGAATATTTATAACACAGAAAAGAGCAATAAGGATGTTGTTTGCACTTACCTTTGGACAATCGTGCAAAACAACATTTATTAAAGAAAATTTGTTGACATTTCCGTCAATATAATATACATTTTAACTTTTAAAATTTGTTAAAGTGGATTTTAAAGATTTTCAAAGTTTTAATCATACACACTACAAGGTGTAGATGCAATTTGTTACTAAATTCTCACAGAAAACAACTTTTTAAATCAAATGCTTATTGTATTGAGCTATATTATTCAATAAATTGCGACAAAATTATAAATCATTATCAAAGCGAAATTTTAATAATAAAATTAAAAGTTTCTTAATCCAAAATGCGTTTCACTCCGTAGAGGAATACATGGATTATGTATTCTGGGTGTGTACGTGCCCACTATATAGGGTTTGTTTGTTTCTTCGTCGGACATTCCTTATGTTGCAAAATTGTAATGACTGCAATATATATATATATATATATATATATATATATATATATATATATATATATATATATATACAGGGTGTTTCATTAAGGCTGGCCACCGGCCATATTTCAGAAACTAGTGGACATAAAAGTGGAGAAAAAATTCATTATAAAAGTCGCCACGAGAAAATCCTGGAAATTATTTTTAAGTTCCGTAATTCATCGCAAGGGGCGCAATTGAAAATTAAAAATAAAATTATAAATTTCTCCGAAAATTCCCACATTAAGGCATACCTTTGGTAACATCGTTAGAAAGCTTAGACAATTCTGCATCATTTTGGTCTAAGGCTCATTGGCGTACCGACCTTAATAAGAGTGGGGGAAGCTATTGAATGTGTAATCATTTAAATCGCTGTTATTTTTAAACGACTTATCCGATTGTAGTAAACCTAGGCTTGTTTAGAAGAAAAAGGTAAGTACTTTTAACTGTCGCATCCATTGGTACGCGATAGCTCATAATAAAATTGTTAGAGGGCGCAATTTGTAATAATACCAGTATTTTTGATTTTATTCAGAAAAATTAAATCATACGGTATAATTATGACATCATAAGCGGAAAGTAGCTTAAATTTGTAACAAAAACGTAAATAACGCAATTTGATATCTTTATTTGTTCCAGAGTTATGGCGAAAAGAAGACTTTTAACCGTTTAATTTAATAATTGATTGTTGCTATGGTTTCTTAAGGTGTATAGGTTGGATTAGTAATGAGGAATCTGCATTTATCATAGTCTGTGCCTCCTTCACACTCTATCTAGGCTTAGGACTAGTCCAAACTAAGCAAATTGCAAAATTTGGAGCGTGTTTAGAGGCCAACGGGCCATAACAACGATATCAAAGTAATGATTGATTTTTGTTTAAGAAACTTTTTAATAGAATTGTAAAAAATCATGAACAACTGTTAAAAAACAAGTGGAAAGCTATAAATGTTCAAATTGACGGCCCTTTTGTAAAATACAACTATTAATTCTTCTTCTTGTACTGGAAACAGCTGTTTCGATTTCGTCTCGTGGAATCGAATTTATTGCAATTTCAATTCGGTGAATCATGTCCTCTCGGGTGGTTGGTCTCGTTTCGTAAACAATATCGTTTATTCTTCCCCACAAGTAGAAATCTAATACAGTTAAATCCGTGGATCTAGGTGACCACGGAAACAAACTACCCCTTCCCATCCAGCGATTTGAGTATCTAACATTTAAGAAATCACGGACTCTTCGGGAATAGTGTGAAGGACATCCATCATGATGATACCACAGGGATGCTCTCACGTCAAGGGGAATGTCTTCTAAAAGATTGGGCAAGTCATTTTGTAAAAAGTTTAAATAAGATTCACCATTTAGGTGTCCATGAAAAACAAATGGTCCGATAATTCTGTCACCTAAAACACCACACCACAAATTTACACTCCATCTGTTTTGGTGATCCACTTCGCGCATCCAGTGCGACCAATAATGCATATTGTGCAAATTAACTCTGCCGCAGCTAGTAAAAGTAGCCTCATCGGTCCATAAAACTTTGGAAAGGAATCGAAGATTTTCACTACACATGTCTCTCAGCCTGTCAAAATCAGTGTCTGATAAAGCCTGGTGTAAAACTAGATGATAAGGATGCAGCTTAAAATCCCTTAAAATTCTGAACACAGAAGCAACACTTACACCTAGTTCTGTGGAAATCTCCCTGATGCTTACGTGAGGCTCCGATTCTACGTACGCAAGAACATTAATACTATTGTCTTCATTTCTTATGCGACGTCTTCTGACAGGAAGTGGAATACCTCGTACATTTCTTGTTTGTCTTAAACGTGTTGCCATTCTCCGAAACACTTTTCTAGTGTAGTGCCTTCGATCAGGATATCTGATAGCGTATTGTCGTTCCGCAATAGCTGCATTTTGAAAACATTCATAATACACGGCAAGCATGTCGTAAGCCTCGCATTGGTATACGACATTTTGAAGGATAGCACTAATTTCTGATAAGGTACAATGAAACCCAAAACTAATGAAGGAAAAATTTTACAACACAACATCAATCAAAATTAAGTAAGTTGACAACTTTTTGAATTTATTTACCTCCATGGAAACGAGCCGACTTTGTTCCGCAGCAAATTAGATTATTATTTTAAAACACACCACATTAGAATTATACCTTAGAAGTTTTATATGATGTTATAAACGTACAGAAGAAGAATTAATAGTTGTTTTTACAAAACGGCCGTCAATTTGAACATTTATAGATTTTCACTAGTTTTTTAACAGTTGTTCATGATTTTGTACCATTCTATTAAAAGTTTCTTAAACAAAAATCAATCATTACTTTGATATCGTTGTTATGGCCCGTTGGCCTCTAAACACCCTCCAAATTTTGCAATTTGCTTAGTTTGGACTAGTCCTAAGCCTAGATAGAGTGTGAAGGAGGCACAGACTATGATAAATGCAGATTCCTCATTACTAATCCAACCTATACTAATTTTTCTGAAAAATCAAATTATTAAATTAAACGGTTAAAATTGTCCTCTACATTTCTTATGGAACACTAACAGATATGGATGCGCAGTTAATACTTATTTTTCTTCAAATTTAAGCTAGGTTTACCTTATGATGTCATAATTTAAAACAGCGATCTAAATGATTACACATTCAATAGCTTCCCCACTCTTATTAAGGTCGGTACGCCAATGACTTAGACCAAAATGATGCAGAATTGTCTAAGCTTTCTAACGATGTTACCAAAGGTATGCCTTAATGTGGGAATTTTCGGAGAAATTTATAATTTTATTTTTAATTTTCAATTGCGCCCCTTGCGATGAATTACGGAACTTAAAAACAATTTCCAGGATTTTCTCGTGGCGACTTTTATAATGAATTTTTTTTCTCCACTTTTTATGTCCACTAGTTTCTGAAATATGGCCGGTGGCCAGCCTTAATGAAACACCCTGTATATATATATATATATATATATATATATATATATATATATATATATATATATATATATATATATATATATATACGGTGTTTATTAATTAGTGTTAAAGTTTCAGGCAGTGTTATAGTCCAGGCAAAGCTGAGAAACCCTATAACAAAATTATTGCTAGGCGGTGCGCCATTTTTTCTCATGCGCCATTCAAAGTTCGAAATTTGACCGACTTCATTAGCTTTTATCTGGGAAAGTATCCCATGAAAAATTCATTTTCAAACAAAATATTGATGTTGAATTTTTTTGCAATTTTTTGGTTGCATTCGGCACCTTCTAAATCCTCAGATTAAGACTTTAAAAGATGGAGAATTTGAGAAAAATACTCATGGCAACTAGGCCAATTTTGTGGTGACGTTTGTATACATCAATGTGACAGGCATTTTTTGCACCCATTGCATCGTTCGATTTCATATTTCACTAGTAATCATGTACTCATTCAACGAGTACGCAGATATGTACATGGTGTACGGGCTCTGTGAAGGGAACTCTGTGGCTACTGCAGAAGAGTATTGTGAGAGAATTTTCAACAATATATTCAATAATAAAAAATATGTTCTGTACTTTTTGTATTGTTTTGATCACCAATATGCTTCTGACGCCTTGTGTCACAAATCATGTGGTGAATTTGTTTACATGTAGCTTCCAACGTTGCAATTTAATGTCATTTTTGGATGGCCCGTTAGAAGAAACGGCGCAATGAAAAATCAACAACGAAGCCACAATCTTCCGTCGCGTGACGCTTTGGACACCGGTATATAATATATATATATATATATATATATATATATATATATATATATATATATATATATATATATATATATATATATATATATATATATATATATATATATATATATATATATATATATATGTATATATATTTGAACATTTCTGATTGAAAAATTTTGTTTGAAGAAATAAACAAGCTCAAGTCGAATTTTTAAAACTAACTAAGCTCGTAACTAATATTTAATTGGTCTCTTAATCAATCGTTTTTCCCCGGTAACTGCTTGGGTTTCCGTCTATAATAGAGCAATGGCCATAATTCAGTCTATGAAAAGCAGGAAACTATGCTTATTAGGAAAAAATACGAAATGTAGGTTCAAAAATCTGAGCCTTACCTGGATATTAAATTAATTATGTATCTACAAACATGTCGTGGTAAACAGCTAATTTGTTATAATTCTTGATTCATTTATTACAGTCGTATTCATAACTTCCGTTCGACCTTCAAAGGCGATTGTAATGTTAATTTATCTTGAATTTATGATTTACTCCATAAAAAGTAAATGAAGTGTTAAGAAGAAATTTGATAGCTGTTAAGTTGCTTTTTTCGTACATTGTCCATTTTCCTTTAGACTAGACATACATCGTACTCCATAATGTAAAAAAATCTTAATTTGAAAGATCATCAACCTTTCTTATTAATAATTATACGTTTATTGTAAAAACTTCAATTGATACTCACGTTTATTCTCTTTCTGTACATAAATAAAGAAGTATTAATTCTCAATCGCTATTATAGACATGCAAACATATTTATTCACTATGTCGTATTTATAAATAAATATCTACCGGCACGATACACGCCTATATGTCTTAATTACTAATCATTTCATAATTAAATCTCTTTGTTTTTTTTGCAAATTTGATACATTTTGAATTTAGCATTAGTGATTTGCGACAATTTTGTATGTTGAACGATGCGCCGAACCTTCAAAAATAAAATTAATATTTAGAAAACTTACTTTGGAGGATTTCATATCAATTTAATAAATCTACCCTCGTACGGTTGAAATAATTTTTGTAACGCGGAAGGTCGAAATAGGTCGCTAGTGACCCAGCTCATGTGTAATAGTGTTTTTACATCAATTTAGAAATACCAAAATGTCCTAATACAAACTTTTTTGTAATCATAATGTTTATGTTTTGTAACCATTTGCAGTTATTGTTCTGTAGTCTAAGAAAAATAATTAATTTGACATCAGATAAAAACATGTTATTATTCAAAAATTCTTCATACTAATATCGCAAAACTTAGTTTTTACACGCTAGGCACTCTTTTTGGATTGTAACCTGTCCGTGTACCTTACAAATAAATTTAGAACAACTATCGCACTTATTAATACTTTTGTTTGAATTTCCGACACAGAAAGGACATTTTCCTTACTTACTTGCTAGACCACTTGCTTCTCCAACTTCTTTAAGTGCTTTTAGAGTAGGCTTACCGCAAACCTCTATCACCTTTATAACAGATTTCTGGAAGACTCTTTCGTCATTTTCAATTTGCTCTGCACCAAGTACTATGTTTCTGGAAATCAGTTCTCTTCCTAAAGTTTCGAGGAGCAATTTTCTCTTTCCCTTCAGAGATATATTTTTTCCCCATGTGGATGCCTTTGAATTCCAAAAAACAAATGCATTATATACATCTCCATCAATAAAATTTTAAAATACGGAAAGCGGTCAACATCCGGCAGAGCGTCTTGATGAGTATTCAATAAAATTTTAGACTAATGCACCCACACCACTTTTAATTGCATTATGGATGCTGATCAGGTTTAAATTTTTCACCTTCTCCCAAAGTGGTATGTTCAGGATGCATTGTTGATGATAATAGAACGCATTTTCGTAGTTTGTTTACGTACGACACTCAAGTTACGGACTTTGTAAATAGAAACTTTGACGAAAAAATACTTTTTCTGGATAAGTTCGTTAAAGATTTTAGAAGTACCTTTCTATTCTGTTTCACTGTACCAACCGATCTTTTGTTTTAACAATTCTTCCGCTAAGGAAGTATCGGTGAAAAAGTTATCGGTGGTTACGTTCCTTCCGCAGTTTTTCCAGTGTTCTATAACTTGATTAACCAATATTTTCCCAAATACACGTCAGAATTGCAGCAATAAAAGTTTTCTGCATCGCAAAGTACCAACACTTTTATTCCATACGTATCTAGTTTACTGGGAATAGAAACTTTGAATGAACACCGTCCACGGAAAGTAACTAACTGTTCATCGATTGTCCCAACGAGGAAGGTTTATACGTCTCACAGTTGGATTCCAATAAATTAGCGATCTCATAAAGAGCTAATTTATCTGGCTTTTCTTTCATCTTGGTTGTTGATGTCATTAAATCAATAAATCGTAATAGATTCTAAAAATCTATTTCGAGACATTACTGCTGCATAGGGCCCCGCCTTTACTCCACAAATGATTTTTGACTTCTCGAGATTCTCCTTATCGTCCTATTAGTAATAATATGCGGATGCAAGCTTAAGTATTTCCAAGAACGTCCACCAGAATCTTCAATCTCATTGAACTCGTACCTCACAGTTCCTATAGTTTCAGAATGGCTTATTTCGTCATTTACATCGCTACATTTTTCGTATTCTGCACCACTTTTATCGCTGCCATTGCCCTCATCAAACAGAACTTTATTCATTCTTATTGTGTATAATGTTGTACAGTTATTATACATCAGAATACCAGAAAACAATGTCTTGTACTTACTCGAATCATAATTTTCAATCACCGATGAATTGTTCAACATATACGCAGCAAATAAAGTCCAAATTGTTATTTATAGAACTAAGAAGTATTTTTAGAACGGCAACAACACTGTGATCCACACAAAACTGAAAATTGTCCTTGCAAATTTGCGTAACCGGGAAGTAATTACACCGCCCACAATGCAACGAGAAGGGTCGAAAACGGTTTATGTCAAGTATGCCTGCAATTTTTTACACGAAACTTATTTTACTCAACCTTCATAACAGCTTCTAGGAATGCATGAACCCCTACCGGAATTTTTGAGAACGGCGGAATTATTTAAAAATAATCATATTGTGGTGCATCATTTAGTTAACTTAAGACGTTCTATTGTACGTCGCTGAAATGTGTATTGAAAAGAACGGTTTACATTTTGAACAAGGTGTCTAATTTTATTATACTAGTGTTATTGTTATTTATTTATAAATCGTTATTCTAAGAATTCTTATTAATTTCACAATTATTAATTAAGTGTTGTTACAATAATAAATAAGGATTGTTAAAATTAGTGTATTAAACAGATTTCAATTTACAAAAGTCTTGTATTTGAGTATGGCTTGATACAGTGGCGGCTCTTTAATGAGAGCAAGTGAGCAGCAATCTATAACTTATTAAAATCTCACTTAAAAACTACATACATGTTTATGGCGAAATTGATACATACATAATTATACAGAAAGTATTGACCGCATAACAATAATAATTATGCATTTCTTTTTATAGGAGGATAATAACAATGGATACTACAAAAAACCGATAACCTACCTATTTATAAATGAAAATGTATTTGAAATTTTAAAGAAACGATCGTTAGGTAATAAAATGGCTCTAAATGTTTTATTATATCTTTTTTATTAAAAACTTTATATTCAATTATTCACATAAATCACATTACTTAACTTAGTACCCCATCAAACACTAAAATCAAAATAACTCGGAAACGCACAGGAATTTCGAAACAGAAGAAGTTACATTATTTTTGTTAAACTGTATGTTGATAATGAAAATAACAGTTTTTTAAAAAATAGTCATTGGCGTAGAAGCTTCTGTTTATGAAAGTGGTTGACCACCCTCCACTCCGCCACTGTGCAAGTTTGTGAACATTCTTATCGCTTGTTTTCTGCCCTTAATTAATAGACATTATCCTCCCAACTGAAAAAATCTAAACATTCGTTTATGAGTTATAATGACAATTTGAGAAAAAAAAAATTATATTCAACACCCTGTATCTCGGAAACGAAGCCTTCTACGACATATGTTTGTAGGAACTTTTCTTTTTAGAAACATGTGTTCTATCTCCTGTTAAAGTTTGTCTACAAAAAACTGACTCACTCTGTATATATATATATATATATATATATATATATATATATATATATATATATATATATATCAGACCACTTTCTCCACTCAAGTTACGGACTTTGTAAATAGAAACTTTGACGAAAAAATACTTTTTCTGGATAAGTTCGTTAAAGATTTTAGAAGTACCTTTCTATTCTGTTTCACTGTACCAACCGATCTTTTGTTTTAACAATTCTTCCGCTAAGGAAGTATCGGTGAAAAAGTTATCGGTGGTTACGTTCCTTCCGCAGTTTTTCCAGTGTTCTATAACTTGATTAACCAATATTTTCCCAAATACACGTCAGAATTGCAGCAATAAAAGTTTTCTGCATCGCAAAGTACCAACACTTTTATTCCGTATGTATCTAGTTTACTGGGAATAGAAACTTTGAATGAACACCGTCCACGGAAAGTAACTAATTGTTCATCGATTGTCCCAAACGAGGAAGGTTTATACGTCTCACAGTTGGATGCCAATAAATTAGCGACCTCTCGTAAAAGACTTTTTTCTTTCATCTTGGTTGTTGATGTCATTAAATCAATAAATCGTAATAGATTCTAAAAAATATATTTCGAGACATTACTGCTGCATAGGGCCCCGCCTTTACTCCACAAATGATTTTTGACTTCTCGAAATTCTCCTTATCGTCCTATTAGTAATAATATGCGGATGCAAGCTTAAGTATTTCCAAGAACGACCACCAGAATCTTCAATCTCGTTGAACTCGTACCTCTCAGTTCCTGTAGCTTCAGAATGGCTTATTTCGTCATTTACATCGCTATATTTTTCGTATTCTGCACCACTTTTATCGCTGCCAATGTCCTCATCAAACAGAACTTTATAGTCGTTTTCGCCGTCATCACAGTTTTTCCGTGAGGGGAACTTTATTAGGATTCATTCTTATTGTGTATAATGTTGTACAGTTATTATACATCAGAATACCAGAAAACAATGTCTTGTACTTACTCGAATCATAATTTTCAATCACCGATGAATTGTTCAACATATACGCAGCAAATAAAGTCCAAATTGTTATTTATAGAACTAAGAAGTATTTTTAGAACGGCAACAACAAGTTACAAGTTACAAGTTTATAACCTTGGGCAACAATTAATCTTTAATAAGTTAAGTATTAGTAAACAATGATTAAAATTGCATCTACAACGTACTGCAATTATTAAAGAACAGGGCTGATTTAAACAGGATTATTACGTATCTAGTGAGGAAAAGACAAAAGAAAATAAACATTCTTGTGACGTTAATCATTACATTTAAAATGGAAACATATGTCTGTCAATTTTTACCTGCGTCATATATGTTTTCCTAAAACTGTTATTGAAAGACGTTTCATATGAACCAAGTTCTATAATATATATATATATATATATATATATAGATATATATATATATATTATATATTATAAATCTATTCTAGATGAAATTCTATATTGAATTACAATTATTGAGATACAAGATGTGTTAAATGGAAAAAAGATTGCTTAACAATTATATTAACAGTAACCATGTTACATTTCAAAAATTCTGTCCATTTTATGCTGATACATGGCGGCTCTTAATGAAGAATAGCGTCTATACTATTAGAATTCCTAAACTACATACATGTTTTATGCAAATTGATACATACATAATTATCAGAAAGTATTGACCGATAACAATATAAGTATGATTCTTTATGAGGATATTAAAATGATATAGAAAAAATCGATAACCTACTAATTTTAATGATAATGATTTGAAATTTTAAGAACGATTTAGTACTTAATGGCTCTAAATTTTTATTAATCTTTTCATTAAAAACTTTGAATTCAATTTTCATAAAAATTACTTAACTTAGTACCATATACATAATATAAATAACTGAAACCGAATTTAGACATTATTTTGTAAACTTATGTTGATAAAATTTTAAAATAGTCATTCTAAATTTTTTGAAAGTTTGATCTCCATTCAATGAATCTATGCTTTCTTAATTAATACATTATCCTCCATATGAAAAATCTAAAATTCGTTTATGAGTTTAATGAAAATTTAGAAAAAATTATATTCACACTGTATCTGAAACGAAGCCTTTACGACATATTTTTAGGAACTTTTCTTATTAGAAACATAATTCTATCTCAATGTTAAAGTTTGTCTACAAAAACTGATACTGATATATATATATATATATATATATATATATATATATATATATATATATATAATAATGCTCAAAAACCCATTTCTCCCAAAACGGTTGCATATTTAAAACAAAAATTTGTTCGTATGACGGGGATGTTTGAAGTACAATTTTTAAATATTGCAGATTGTACAGAGTTCATAAAAAAGAGCCATATCAAAGTTATATTAATTAAAACAATTTTATGTCATTTATGAAATCTAGAGGGCAAATAAAGGTGTGTTGCGGTTATGGTTCCTATGCCTCACATCAACAGGTTTTCAGATATTTTTAGCTTTCAACCTACATATACATATGTAGGTGTTGAAGGTTATGCAATCGATGTTTTTTTCACTATCAGTAAATCGACTTACTCGCTCATTTTACAACTGTTAGCCAAGTTTCGCCAAGATCGGCCATGATGTCTGGATGTATGCCTGTGTGGATGTGTTAGTATCAACGATAACGCTATCAATAAAAAAGGCATTAATAGAGTGAAAACGAACCTACAGGGTTGATTCCTACGTAATTTAACATTTTCACCTCCAAAACCACAAATATAAAACGAACGGAAACTAACTTAAAAAATAAATAGCATGGTTACCAAGTATACATTAATCACAATATACAAGTCAAGTTGAGTAGTGAACTTCATTAGTGCATTACGATAATATTATAATTTGAATTGTACTTTCAGAAAAACATTTGTGTAAAACACGAGCAGAAAATGTTTTTTCAGCTCTCGTTGAATTGATACACGAGCGTGGCGAATTTAAAAAACAAATTTTCTTCTCTATTTGTAAAAATAACTATTTCAAGGAAATGGTTTACCTAGGAGTACTCTAATTTCACCATTATTTGCTAATACATCTATGAAAGATTTAACAGCAGTAAATTGTTGAACTAAATGCATCTAAAAATCATATTTTGATTTAGTTTTAGTATGTTCTGATAACTCTTTAGAATATTTTCAAAATTTTTTAGACTACGTTAATAGTTTGCCGACTCAAAAAGATAGATTAAATGAGTTTTTTGATTTAACCGTGAATATATAGGAAACCAACACGTAGTAATATTACTACACCCTATCATTAATATCATAGTAAAGGACATAAACTAGCCACTTATTTCTCGGTCACAGAGCTTTAACTATGACATTAAAGAAGGTTAATTATGATACAGGAATTTTTATCATCAAACACTTAGGTTAATCGTTACTAAAAGTAATTGTTAATTCAATAGAACAAAGAAACATAAACGGTAGTCCGATGTTTCAGAACGTAGCACTTGGTTTCATATTCAAGTGGCATGTATTTGATTGCACAAAATGTGTCTGTGTGTTTACACTGTTAATTAATAATTATCTTTTTAATGTATTAATATTTAAAGGTTTTTTGTTATTAAATGTGTTTTAAATTATACAATCTTCAACGTTTGAAAACATTATGTTTCTTCCAATATGTTATATTAAATTGTTCAAGTGTATGTCAATGTTTGTCAACTTGAATTTTTTCCAAATTTACAAATTGCTTATCATGTTTTAATAATTTTACAAACATTTTGACAATAATTAAGTTTATCAAACTTTAATTGTAAAATTTACACCATTAAAAAAACCAAAAAGATAAAGTATTTATTATAGTGTTAATGTGTTAAGGTTATTGAAAAGAATTGTGCACTCAGGATTTTAGTAAATGTGTAGTACGACGTCTTATAATAAAAATGTGATAGTGATGGAATTTTAAATTCGAAAGTGGCGAAAGGACACTGGGTAACGTTGTTTGCCTGCTGATATAACTTGCTTTGTATATTAATATGCTTGCTCATGATAATGTTTAGTGTAATCTAAATTTTATCAATGTTGCAGAAATTCCGATGTCATTGTAGTTCTAACCTTTTGAAATTTAGAAAGCTTTTCTTAGTAATAAAGTCAGTTTTGAATTTGATTGGATTTTGATAAATCAATTTCGACATGTAAAAAAATTTGTTTATTATTCTTATTTGTATATATGTATTGGTGTTGTTAGGCAGGAACAAGTAAATGGCATTACTTTTCCTTGATATTCGCGACTGTTGAATATGTAGGTGTTATATGTTGTTTCTGATGAATTACTTTTTTTACGCCCACTGTATTGAAATGTTTCATTGATTGTACCTACTTGTTTTATATATTTTTGTTATGTTCTTTTAATGATAATATAGTTACTTGCAGTGTTATTTTGAGCATATATTTACCATCACCAAATTAAAAGCATGTTGAGTTTATTTCGACAAATTTTAAAGTTACTGTAATTAAAGTCATTATCGTTCAGATATGTAAAGTAAGTTTTGTTGATTTGTTTTGATGAATATCAAGTGACGTTTAGTTAAATTATAGAAACTTTTAAAGATTCGATCGCGTTTTGTTTATTCTATTTCTTGAATATTCATTTTAAAGTGAACAATTAATTACTGCATTAATAAAGTACTTATCCTTTTTCTTTTTTATGGTGTATTTTAAATTATATAATCTAAACGTTTCGATAACACCTACAGTTATCTTCATCAGTAGTAATATCTATTAAAATTGTTAAACATGTTGTAAATAATTTTGTCAAAGTTGAAAAATTAAAACATAAACATCAGCCTGCTATTAATATTGCAGTTTGAGAAACGTATAAAGCCAACTATAGAATTAAATTTTAGTAAAGAATAATTAGGTCATTAAAATTAAATATTATTAAACTCTTAAAGATGACAAATCAGAACACTCTCTAACGGTGAAAGCTAACAATGGAAAATGTCAGCCAAAAAACACATTTAACAAAATTTAATCAAGTTATGATGTAAGTGTAAAGTTGTGAAAAACTTCAATTTGAAAATGATAGAAGCATTCACAAATATAAACATGACATCGGATAAAATAATCCAGTTAAACCTAACAAAGAAATATCTTTGTCAATAGGTGCAAGAGTTATTAACTATGAATAGCATAATGCTGAACGTTTTTTGTAATTTTTTCATTTTAATCTTAATTTTAACTACTTATGTTAAATTATAGTGCTGTGGCACTTTAACATATAATTGGTAAAGCATTTGCTTCAAGGTCTAGAAAAAACACATCAAAAAACCTAAATATACCAAAAGTCAAAATTAAAATCAAAATTAAGACGTACATTATGCCTTTTTTTAATTATAGGATGCCAAATCCTATTTAAACGGAGATTTTCTTCTTGTCTATTAAAATTATTAGGGTGTTTATATATTTCTATAGCTTCACGTTGTAAACGAACATAATAATGAGTTTGTCTTGACAATATTTCCATATTGTCAAATTGAATGTCATGATTTAGATTATTCAAGGCATGGTCAGCCACTGCAGACTTCTCTGGTTGACCTAATCTTCAAAATCTCATATGTTTTTTACATCTTGTATCAAAGCTACGTTTTGTGGTTCCATTAATTAATTTTTCCACTTTGACAACATTGTTTACAACATCTTTACCAATTTTAATAAATATTCTACTGACGAAGATAACTGAAAGTGTTATCGAAACGTGTAGATTGTATAATTTAAAATAAATCATTAAAAAAACCGAAAAAGTATTCTATTATGTGTGATAATGGTGAAAGTTTACATTTTCATAATATACTGTACTTACCCATTTTTTTTTATTCGAGTAAATAATTTTGTATGGAAGTTTATATCGAAGATATATAATGAGTTTTGAGGATTAGCTCGCGCAATTTTTGCGGATTTTAAGAGAAGCCTAAAATTTAGTCTGGAGTAGACTTTCAGGTAAAGGTGAGTGTTTTCTCTTCGTGTGAGCATTATGGTTTTCTGTTAGACCATTATTGTAAGACCTAGTTCATGACGTTTTTCCCGCTATAAATTTATTTAACAGTGACATTTTTTTTAATGATTTTCACTTTGTTGAGTTTTCTTGAGTGTCCTTTTGGAATGGTGAGTCAGAACCGTGCCCATACCATTGAGCTATGTTAGTAACATACACTTTACCTTCACGGGCTGATGTTCTTGTGAGTGCCATGGCCGTAACAAATCCATAAGAACTCATTCCCAAAATTATGAACAGAGATACAGAATAAAAAGTAGTATTTAAAAGTACATCTCTAATAACCTTTAATGCTAAATACGAAACTAAAAACATATTGAACTCATGTGTTTATAAATTTAATTGTTCAATTTGTAGCCATCACTTAGATTCGCCATGACTGGATTATATGAATGAAGTACAAAATAAATAAATTAGATCTTTAATTGTAATGTATAGGCCATGAAGTTAATGTTTCACAATTTGTAAATAACGTCTCCAATAACATTACACTTATATTTAGTTTGTTGATTTTTTAGAGGCCGTATAGTTTTGGTGCTTGTGGGTTCTTGAATAAAATTTGTTGTTTCTCCAAGTATGTAAAGCAGATGTTACATTTTTGGAATCGTTGTCTCAGACCTTTTTGAAATGTTGTTGTGTGATCTTTACTTAAAATTTCTAAATTTTCGTTAATAATAAAATCATTAACTTTCTATATATATATATATATATATATATATATATATATATATATATATATATATATATATATATATATATATATATATATTTTTATTTATTTATTCTTAATTGACGTTAGTAAATAATTATATTAAAAAAGACCAATAAGTAAGCTTTAAAAACTAATACCAATGTTCTTAAATGCTTATTTAATGCCAAAGATTCAACTAACGGCATTTTAAGTGGGTGTTTATAAATTGAACTGCACATTCTGAAATTCTGTTTATATTGGACAAATACTTTGATATTACACAGACAATTCATATTATGCCAAACATTTAATAGCAAATAACCAACTTATGACTTCACAAAACAACATTAAATTTTTACATTTGTCTGATACAAAAGACAAATTTTTTGGAAGCATTCGAAATTTATGAGCATTAATAGAAAGTACTTTTAATGAACGAACAACCTTGATCTTAACAGATATTTTAAATGTAGAATTATAATATACATCTAGTTTGCAGTATTATTTTAATTATTAATTTTACTTATATATTTCTCTACATAATGATACACGTTGTATTGAAGGAGTAGAATAGTAAACACAATAAATTGTGAATTATATTGTATTTAAAACATTAGTGGTATTTTAACAAATATGTTTTGGAATTTTCGGAGTGTTGGTTTATGGCTACGACGTTTTGCATGAAATTCTAAACATTGTTTAATAATATTCAATCTACTAATAATCTAAACTAAATGTAATATTAAAAAAAAATTTTCAATTTAGTCTAATTTCTTTTACTTGGCAAATTTTTGAAAAATCATTTAGCAATCATAAATTTACAAAACAAATCGTTTTGTGTTGTGTAAATTAGTGTTATAATTGAATAATACACTAAAGTCGTGTTTTGCATGTCGGTGGGTGTGTGAAAAATCAGATTTCAAAATAGGTTCGAGGACCGTGTACTCGTTGTCATGAATGTCAGAAGAGAGAAACAGAAACATAGTAGAAAAAATTAAAAAAATAGTATGCGGTTGATTTTAATTCAATCTAGAAACAATACAAATTGCTGCTATAGTG
>JARFJB010001362.1:1892500-2007500 GCA_036346205.1 Vesta saturnalis
AATTTCTCGAGCAGTACTTTGAATTACCTCGCATATACATTGAACGCTTTATGGGAGATACTGAAGGCACTAGTGATCACATTTACAGTGTTCATTATGATGTCGATACAGAAAAGCGGACAATGAGTAATACTACCATTACTATTAAAAGAAATGATCTAGTAATCAAAAGTACCACGTATGAAGGTACTCCAGGTTTATACGATTTGCTCATTATTAACAAAATCAAATTGGATTTAGTAAAGGGAAACTGTGGTAAAAACTATAAAGGTATTTTAGAGGTAACACAGGTGTTACAAATTGCATAATTTTTCGAGTGGGACTCGAACTCACGATCTCGACTTAGTTCTACTAGAGTAGAACTCTTTCAAATTCCAACAGCCCCGAGGTGTCATGCGTATAAAAATTGTAATACATCGTAACTAGTGAAATACATACAGCCGTTTGTTTAAATTGAGGGAATGTACATTACATACTAATAATTAGGGCCTTGTGTGTAACTGTGAAACCGCACAACTTATTTTTCAGAGCGCTTTTGAAAGACGACTACCTTATTGTTATCTAACATAATTTAATTTTTTTACGCAATTGTTATACTCTCAATTTTAGTTTTATATTTAATTGCTAAAAGAACAATCAAAATAGAAAATGCGACTTTTTGTTTTTAATTGCATAAAATGGTTAATGAAATAAGTTGATGACTAAGACATGTAATTATAGACAAATATGCGAGAACCTGTAAGCTTAGATCTTTAAAATAGTTTTACTTGAAGCCTACTATTATTAATCATCAAAAGATAACCAAAATTTTCGCGTTAAGGTCACGGATCCCCGTCAAATACAAAAAAATCACTTCGGACAGCTTCATTCAAAAGCTTGTGTGGGTTCTAGCTTGTTTCGACTAATAGAGATTAATCACAGCAAAAATAGCGAGAAAATGACACCACTGATTTGAAAGTGTCCCTCTATATGTAATCTTGCTATATAAATAGCAAAGGAAAAAGTGCTTAGCACTTTTAAATGAAATAAACGACAATGAATCTAGTCTAGTTACGCAGTATGAAGGTAGATGTATCCGGAAATAGTGCCTCTAGTGGGGTGAGACAGCCAATGTCAACCTGCGGCCTTCGCTCTATTTATACGGAACCGCTCCCATGTACCTACTACAAGAATCTTGATTACTGATACAGAATTGGCCCATTATACTTTTGGCGAAACTTAAAATTTACAAACTACTCAATGGCTTTTGATATTATACAAACTTAAAGATGCGTGCAACCTTCATTTTTTTTTCATTTAAATATTTTTGAATTATTAAAGTACAAAAAATATGAGATGTAAAGTTTAAAATAGGACCCAGTCACCTTCTGTACTTTGTTTATTTCGGACTTACTTTATTTTTAGTGTACTTCGACAGGTAGCCTAGACCATTCAATTTAAAAGAGAAAAAAAAATGAGAAAGGACATTGAAGTCAATTAAACTTATAAATCAGTGATCGTAAATGTGATTATTTTAATTATTATGGACACCTTAAAAAAATTAATTAAAATTTTATGTTGCTTTTAATTGTAATTTAATTTTTCTTAAGAAAAACGAAAACATTTGTCAATCGATTACTTAACAAAATTTAATGTTTGAGCAAAACATGTTACAATTTTTATTATCACAATCCAACATAAAATGTTACAATTGGCAATTGAGGAAGGATACAACTTAGCAGAAAGCAGAAATACAGGTCAAAAACAAAAGCAAACTTTAAAAAAAAAAACAAAAAAAAACAATTCTAATTCACTGTACAATATTAAAAAAATTTGATGGGGCCTGTACATTACTTTTTTGCATTTGTCATTATATGTCAGGAAAGATTGAAAGTGATCTTAAATTGAATTAATAGCTATTCAACAGTTTTCGAATATTCACCAAAGGTTCAGGACAGAAATGGTATATACTTGACTATTTGTGTATAATTGAGTTATCCTTAAAAAAGGTCTCTTCGCCTTTTGTTCCAAAGCTGATAGTTTTGACAATTAAGTAATAGACTATATATGCATAAGTGCAATATAGTTCTACACATACTACATGTACGTACAATAACGGTTTGGATAAACGAAACGCACAACAGATAACCTGAGGTAGTTGAATTAGATAAAGTAATGCTTAACTTTAAACACCTATGTGGAACTTCAATTTTATACTTCACATAGTCCCATTTATATTAGGATAATGTGTTTTTATGAACATAGACAAAACTATTCCAACAGACTAACATAACCCCTTACTTTCATCATTTTTAAATATAAGTTCCCAGATGGCGTTAGCTTAACTTCATTAAACAGAAATTTATTGAAATAACGTTAAGAAAGCCTTTAATGTAGAAAAATAGACGACTAAAACTTTGCTAAGGCGAACTAAATATTGTCTGCTACGGTCGTGCTGGACAACTAAAGTTTTGGTAAATATAGTTACGGATATTTTTGACTTATTCGTATTTGCCCTTACATTAAGTGCACAAAATAACAATAATATAATAATCAATTAAACATGTACACGTATGCAAAATTTTTTATTGTGAAAAATTAATATATATTATGTACATCCTACTGGTCTAGATTTTTTTCATTTATTAAACACTTTTCTCTACAATAAACCTAATCAGTTGTTTGACGTCCACTTCAATACAAATTACCTAATTCTATTTAAATTTATATTAATCAAATATTAGCGTTTAATCCTCGTTTGTCGAATGATAAAAATCAAGGCTTCATTACAAGATAATTATTTTTTGACATGACTACTTAGATAGAGTGACTATTCAGTAATCCGTTCTTCTGTAGTGGTGTTACGTCAAATCTGACCCAAAAATGACTTAGTGAATCGTTAATAAGGCAACATGGGATACTTAAAAAAATTATTTTAAAATATGCTTGGTAGTCAATCAATGTGTGGAATTTTTTAAATGGCACATCATGTATGTTATTACGTTTTTGGATTCCTCTATAAATCTAAATTACATTGATATTATGTTTATTGACTTATTGGTAAGGGTTTTATGGTTAGAGACAAAAACGGTATTTCCTAAAAAAGCTCTACCCTAATTGGAGAATTTTTACAAAACGACAAATCTTTAGAATGTGCTTTTAGCACAGCCTTCAGCAAAAAATAACCTATCTAAATTTTAATAAAATATTCAATACCATACGGTGTTCCATAATTCAAGATTTCAAACAAGCATAACTCAATTTTTTTAAGTGGTATGATCCAACTATTTTGTCGGAACTCAATTCGTATTTAAATTCTTTGTATGTCATATAATTAACTTCAAGTGGGTTATTTTGAAAATTGGCGAAAAATATGTACGAACTCGTGTTAACACAATGCAAATATTTATTTTGTGCCCAATCTTGAGTAGGTCAATGCGTGAATACGTACACACGTAAACACGTACACACGTACACACGTACACACGTACACACGTACACACGTACACACGTACACACGTACACACGTACACACGCACACGTACACGTCACACACGACTACACGACACACGTACACACGTACACACGTACACACGTACACACGTACACACGTACACACGTACACACGTACACACGTACACACACACACGTACACACGTACACACGTACGACACGTACACACGTACACGTACACACGTACACGTACACACGTACACACGTACAAACACGTACAACGTGACACACGTACACACGTACACAGTACAATACACACGTACACACGTACACACGTACACACGTACACACGTACACACGACACGTACACGTACACACGTACACACGTTCACACGTACACACGTACACACGTACACACACGTACACACGAACACACACGTACACAAGTACACACGTACACGACGTACACACGTACGACACGTCACACACGTCACCACACGTACACACGTACACACACGTACACACGTCACACGTACACACGTACACACGTACACACGTACACACGTACACACGTACACACGAACACACGTACACACGTACACGACGTACACGTACACACGTACACACGTACACGTACACGTACACACGTACACACGTACACACGTACACACGTACACACGTACACACGTACACGTACACACGTACACACGTACACGTACACGTACGTACACGTACACACGTACACACGTACACACGTACACACGTACACACGTACACACGTACACACGTACACATGAACACACGTACACACGTACAAACGCGTGAAAACTTGCACGCGTACACACATGCAGGCATACACACGTGCACACCTACACACGTACACACGTACACACGTACACACGTACATACCCAGTAAATCTTTGTGAAAAATAACTAAAATGAGGTTATTATTCATATTAGCAGTTTTGCAAGTGGAAACTTTTTTTTGTGTATTTTAATTTGAAAGATATATCTAAAACTGTCATATACGGATTTTAACTTTGTGAAAAACTGCTTGTTAGCTTGGAAAATGTGCACTTTTTTTGTATCATATTCCTTGATTTTTTCAAATTTGAGGAATCCATTTTTAAATTATGTTATAATTTAATATGTAGATTAATTGTATAAGAAAGACCAAATATGATTTTCCCCGTACCGAGAATCTCTGCCTATATTCGATTAAATAAATTGTTCTATAAATGTTTATTGATTTGCTGGTATTTTTGGTTTAAGTAAAAAAGGTCCTGAGCTACTTTCTCAATTTTTATTGTGTTTTAGGAATAACTTATTTGATAGTTTGGGATTTTCAAATTTTATTGTGGTTTCAATTTAAAAATCTAAGTTTGGCTTCTACCGTCAAAAACACATTAATATTTCGTAATGGCTCTAATTTTATAGAAATAAATTATAAGAAATGGTTTCCAACAGATAGTTTTCTAGCAAGTTTTATGTTAGTTGCATTGTGATATTTCAAAACACGAACCATATAAAATTATCATCCCAATAAGTTTTTTAATCACACCTCTGACCTCGGTAAGATCTGCACTAAAGTATTAGATAAGGTCACTGCGTAACTATTTTTTTTGTTTTCTTGGAAAACATCAGTTACCAATGACATGTGATATTACTCATCTTTAATTACTCGACGAGAAAAACCATAGCAAATATCCATAGCCTAAAAACGACCGTCTAGCATTGTATTGCTGATTATCCAATAAATAATCAACTTTCTGTAGCCAACATGGCTACAACACGAACTGTCACTCAAGATCGTGATTCGACTAACATGCGTCATCTCCTCTCTGTATCGCGAGCTAATGTGATTCACGAACTTTATCTCGCTAACGATGTACTGTGTAATTAGGGTTTAAGAATTGTTCAGAGGCCCAATTTTTTGTTTCCAATATTTCTCTTTGTATTATTTATTTTTATCCACTATGTCAAAGTACTTTAAGGATGTACTATAAAATCTATGCGAGAAACTAAAATTTTATTAGTTAAGTGTATCTGTTTAATTTATATAATCAAATGTATATGTAGATCGACGAGAAAGTGCACTGAAAGACAGTTCTCGTGCTGTGGAGGGATGCAGTACTCTCCAGTAATACAAATATCCAATTATACCGGAGTTCAGTAAAAATGCTGAAAATAATAAAATAAGAACGTACAAAATTTAATATTAGAAAATGTTATGTTATAAGGAGCAAAAGCAAAAATGTGTGGTTACGCTCGCGTTTAGCTGATTGGAAAAGAGGGTTAGTTGTAAGCCTTCCCATGCTAGATAACCACGCTTTTGCTCGGTATATCACGTACTTTTTTTTTACATCTTAGCTCGATTCATAAAAATTTAGTTAGTTTAAATAAAAATAAGGAATTTTGTCTGAGTGTGGATTGTAGTTCGCGAAATAATTTGTTATCATAGTTTTAAATAGAATATTGCATATTGCTGCCGTTGTCAGTAAAGTGACACTTTAGCACTGTAGTATACCTATGATGAAAAAGGTTCAGGAATTGGTAAAAAAACGGTTTTTTTTTTGTAATTTTCGGGTACATATATTTTATTGCCTACAAAATAGCATCCATTTGAGACTATGCACATATGCCAAGGCTTAACCCATTCATCCATATACTTTTCACAGTTCCATGAAGGGATGGCTTTCAATTCCTTCGTCGCATTTTCTTTTATTTAATTTATGCTCGAAAGTCTCGTTGCACAAAGCGGTAATTTAAGTTTTGAGAACAGGAAAAAGTCACAGGTTGCCTGGTCCGGAGCTTTTTGGATGGTATTTACTGCGTGTTTGGTCAAATAGTCGACCACAATGCCTGCTTTGTGAGAGGTAGCGTTATCATGATGCAAAATTCAAGAGTTGTTTTTCCATAATTCCGGTCTTTTTCACGCAGAACATCTCTTGAACGCTTGATTATGGCCAGGTAATACTATTTTTTGGTCTGTTCGACCTATTAACACGTACTCATAATGAATAACGCCTCTATAGTCAAAGAAAGCTGTGAGTATGGATCGACACAGTAGATTATCGTGAACATTTTGTGCATCAAACGCAATGCAGCACGACTTGTGCCAAAAGACCTGAATTTCGTTGAAAAACAGTTCCGAAAAGCAGTGACCGAGGAGATGATTTCAGCGGTAAGAAACGATCCTACGATGATCAAACGCATAATTACTGGTGACGAAATATGGGTATATGAATATTATGTCGAAACTAGCAAACAATAATCCGAGTGTAACTATGATAATGAACCAACACCGAAGAAAACGCGTCAAAGTCGATCAAAAATCAATGTTTAGCCCACCAGCTTTCTTTCGGAGGCTTCGTTGACGATTTTCAAGCACGGTTTCGTCAACTTTTAGGACGTTATCATCTGTTGTCGATGTTGAGGGGTCTCTATTACGAGGTGCATCTTCAACTTCATTGAGACCTTTTTTGAATGCCGAATACCACTCGTGTGCTCGTGTTTTGCGAGACTAGAGTCTCCTTAGGCTTTTTGTAGTATTTTCAATGCATCGGTACAAGAAGTTTAGTTCGAAACACAAAACTTCAAACAAACACTGTGCAATCTTTATTCAAATTTGAAATACGACGAAGTACACAATCTGGATTGATATAAACAGACGCTAAACGAGTACTAGTGATACAGACGGTGATCGCGTTAGACAGAAGTGTCTGTGAAAGATTTACCAAACTAGAGAAAAATATTTTTTCGATTCGATAAAGCGCGCATCACTTAAAATATAAATTCCCGGAACTTTTTGATTAAGCAATACATCCCAAAAGTATTATAATGATGTTTCAAAATAAAATTTATGGATGATTAACCAACAATAAATGTTTTTTACCGTTCATTATGTCTTTTGACATAAAGCGTTATAGTTCTGTGTGAGTATATTAAAAGTCATTATTCTTACTGCTTTTGGTACTGATACATTTGCCGTTTAACAAAATAAACCAAGCGGGTGGGTCAATGGTTAAATGATTTGCTTAGCATTTAAAGCGTAATAAGTTTTATTTATACATGTATAGCGAGATGATCACTACGTATACAGATATCGTTTGTGGCTATGTAGGCTCATGTTAGAAAAGTCAGTTCCCCCTCAGAACCATAACTTAGTTCCTTCCGATCCTTTCCTGATCGCACCCAACTCACTGTGGCTGAATCAGTTTCGTAAAATCGAGCAATCCATCCTATTCCTTTGGGGTGTAAAGAAACACACTGACACTGACAAAACAAAACATAAAATATTCCCGTGTTCACACAACAGACTAAAATATGCAAAATGCTACTTATGCATCAATTGACAAAAGATATTAGCATTTATTTTTCATTTTTATTTGGAATCAAAACATCGAAATAAAATCAATTGCCGAAACTTTGTGCGGACCAGAAACGTACAGAAGGTGTTTGTCCCTTCGTGTATTATAGCTCTCGCAAGACACAATCTTCACAACGCGAAGCAAAATACCCTGTTTAGGCTCTTCATACATCACTAATATATATATATATATATATATATATATATATATATATATAAATTATTAAAAAATATATCGCATTGTAATTACCATAGTATATGCCGTAAGACCATCCAATCCAACCTTCTCCTTTAGAAAAAATATTATAATCTAACACAGTACTTTGAAATATTATCTCTACGGCTAAAATTACAGTTAGTATTAGGCTATGTAGAAGCACTCCAATTTCTCTTATAATCTGCAACAGAATTTTGATACACCAAAGTCAATTAAGCTTAGTTTTACCTTCAGAGTCCCAAGAGTAATCAAACTGGAAGAAACACCTACGACAAATATTCTTATGACTGTAACCCATTCTTCATCTGTAAGAATGAAGTTGTTTACTATTAAACCGTTACCGCTTAAATAATAACGTGAATTAAAAAATATTCAATCATATATGAATTTTTGTAATGGTGGGCAACAAATAGTTATTTTTAAAACACGTGGGCAAAGGACTTTTACAGTTGCGGCTAAATCTCGATAAGTGCGGATCAATAGGGAAAAGCACGATTGCACTAGCGATACATTGGACGCCGGACACGCAGATGAGACAGGTTCGATTCCCGGCTCGTGCATTTTTTTTCTATTAGGTTACAGTAGTTTTGTTTATGTTTTTTTTTCCTATTATACCGTAGATTTTAGATATTTATACCTAATTACGAAGTTGTCAAACAAGAAAACGCGTGATTGGTCCGCACTTATCGAGATTTAGCCCCAAGTCCTTTTACTCACTAGCTCTAAGTATGAACATACGAGCGTGCCTTCACTTGAAACATAATTTTCACTTAACTCTTTAACTGTTTAATTACAGGTAGAACAAGTATAGTAAAATGTTTTGTTTTTATATTTTGTTCTTTTCTGACCGTACTTTTGATCTGACTAAGGCGAGCATCAAGATTAAGAAGACGCATGCTTTGTCATAAATGGTTGAAATAATAGCTTAGTGTGATATATAAATTTTATATGAACTATAATAATACATTAACGTTTTTATTTGGGAATATTGGTGTAATTATTTGTATAGTTATTTATTCGCTTAGATATGCTAACGATATTTTTGCTATCTGGCCTTTTGGGGAAGAAGAATTAATGCTGTTCCTAAACCATTTAAACAATCCACATGCAAACATTAAATTTAAAATACAAAAAGAAAAACCGCATCTACCCTTAATCCCACCATGCATACATATTTAATGTATGTATGTTAAACATCGATAACTGTGACTCCAGCAGCCCGCCTACTTCCTTGGTAAGGAAGTGAAACACGTTGCCTTTTCATTTTCCTTTCCATCATCCAACTAAGATATTGAATACACCAAATCCAGGTAGTTTTATTTAATAATTAAGTACATCATATTGTATCTTCTCTTATTTAGAAAATTGTTTTTCATATATTGCACCCATACCCTCGATACTATTGCAACACTACATTATTGCAAATATTTTGCTTTGTTATAGCAAGAATTGTTTCCAAATCCGCTCGCAAACTGGGAAATAAGAGTCGCCCTCACCTTATCGACTGGTATCGGCGAAGTCATGACTGAAGTACACGGGGAGTGATTTTTTTTCTGAAAAAAACAAATTTTCTTCTCCATTCCTCGTAACAGTTTGTCAATCTTTCAAGAAAGATTACGGTCACCGAACTTTCGTTGGCCTTGTTATTCACATAAATGTACACATGCAGTGCTAACAATTCACACCAGTTACGAAAATCCTAATTTATGCACACCCATAATTAACTAGACGTTTAGTTATAATGCAAACATCAAACGCTAAGTGTTTCCAGCAAGTCATGCCAGACTGAAAGTGGATTCTAAAAAGGGAGAAAGGTCGAGGAAGGCTGAAAAGAAATTCAATTATCACACTCACAATGCGCAATACAAAACATAGGCATGAGTAAAACACAATAAGTCAACTTTATAAAATTGTATAAAGCAAAAGCAATAATTTTATTAGGTAAAGTATCAGTCCTATTACTACTTTAAAGCCACAGTAAATTCTAAAACGGAAATTAACACAATAGTTTCCAACTGCAGAAAGCAGTTACTCGTCGTAGTAAAGATTAAACCTAATAAAACGTTATGTCACAGACGTAGTCAAATTTTGACCAAACCGTCGTACGTAACCGCGGGCAAAGGGTATTCGTAAATATTTTAGTCAGTACACTGCCTCCTTTAAATTACGATAACGACTAAGTGCGCAACTCTCTGTATAAATTAAAACCAAACGAAGAGTAATGTTGCCCCACTATATTTCAAGTAAAAAAAAATAAACACAAGAAAACACTTGTATTCCGTTCACAAATTAAGCCGATACCACTAGGTAGCATATGAATGTTTACAGCGGCTAATTTAATTGATATGCATATGTTTTTTTTAATTTTGTGTGGTATGTGGGTGCATTTTGTTTGATATATATATATATATATATATATATATATATATAGTATTCAGCTTTACATAATACATAATACATAATACATAATAGTAATCAAAGCACGAGTTCACGATATATTACAAGTAAGCATATCCAATAATAAAGTAATTTTATTGCTGCAGCTGTCATAAGTCAACCTACCAAATGGTAATCCAAGTTTCTATTTCAAAGAATTAGACTGTTCCGAAACCATTGGTAAATATACCTTTTGCTTTTTAAATTGGATGATTTTGGTTACGATCAAGTTTTTTACGTAAGTTATAAATGAAACATAAAATTATAAACGTTATTTGCACTCAATTACTGAAAAAGCGATTTAGAGTTACACCAACGTCGCATACATACTATTATACGCTGGCCTACGCAAGTACAAATTAGTGATGCTGAAAATGAGTTAATATTTCTAATTTTGCACACGAGTAGGGTAAAATTGAAGTTTTAGTTGCAATTTATCATTTGAAATCGGTTACAGTTCGCTTAATTACTTCCTTAGCAATCTTATAAAAAAATAATTTTTAGGGAAATTATACACTATAACTTTTAATAGTGAATGTAACCATCAAATCTTTAAGCTGGTACCATAAGCGAACGGAAGGGAACTAAAACCACACTTGGTTTCTTGCTTAAAGCGGAGTTTGTCCGACGTTTTATTACCTCACGAAAGTATTGAGAGCTATTGTAATCGGTCGGCGAAATTTCGAGTGCAGCACTTTAGTTTTTGTGAATTATCCCAATATAGAAAATGGATAGAAAGTAGATCCCAGTGAAAAATCTGGAACACTGGAACTGTGGCAGGATCTGTAACAAACAAAATACACCCACATACCACACAAAATTAAAAAACACCGAACGCGTTTTGATAGCTACCCTATCATCATCAGCGGTCGACTAGGTGTATTATTAAAGAGGATTAAATTTCCTTTAAAATGAGCCACCATACTTAAAACTTGCTTTACCGTAAGTTGGAAAAAAAAGGTTCAAACATGAAAGTTTCAAAATGTCTGTCTGTATGCGTTCCAGCGCGATAGCGTCCACAAAGATAATCCGATCGTGATGAAAGTTGGTACCCAGATTCGGGTCCATGAGTAGACGGAATGATGCATGAGCAAAATCTGTCGTTAAAATGGCGGAATTTCAGATTTCGACTATTACAGAGTGTATAAATACGAACGGCTATACGTAGGAAACCGGCACGTCTTTACATAGGCAACTAAGTGAACCATCCTAGAATTGAATATCTACCAAGTTTTTCGTTTATTCGTGAAATCCTACTGTAGCGCAGTGGCAGCGCGTCTGGTTGATGTCCCGACGTCTCGGATTCAAAACGCATAATGTACAAGGTTTTTTATATTTTATCTTATTAGACGAGTTAAGGCATTTCTGGCCATTCGAAACGATTTTTGAATGGGTATGTGTGGGTGTGTGGGAGCTGGGTGTGTGTGGTTGTGTGTGCGTGCGTGTATTGTGTGTGAGTGCGTGTGTATGTGTTTAGGTGCGCGCGTGTGTGCATGTATACGTGTAATGTGTGTAAGTGTGTATGTGTGTAGGTGCATGCGTGCGGTAGTGTGCGTCTAAAAACTAATTAAATAACATTGAAAGTGATTAAACTGCATTACCGATTTTTATAGAACCGGGTGGATTTGGAATTTTTCTCAAGTTAGAATCTACATATCTATTAACTTCTGTCTTTTTTTTAATAATTGTGCACCTTAACCGGCTAAGTTTGGCGTACCGTGATAAAGAACTTATAAAAACTAAGGACAATGGGTAGCAGGATATCGCATTGCCAAGAGATGCCTATGAATGGCTACCTTCAATCTTTCTATATCATAAGTGAGAGGAAAACAGGAGCTAGGGAGATCATTCCAGAGTTTAGAAGAATATGGATTGCGCCCGGTTGGTATGACAAGTGGAGAGTTGTACTGCACATTGATTATTTGAATGAGGGAACCGAGTATTCCTACAAAGGTGGCCCAATATGGTATCAAAGAATGTAATTCAGCAGCGCAATAGCCATTGTAAACGCAATAATACAAAAAGAGAACTGGAACAATTCTTCTGTGCTCAAGAGACTGTATATCTGAGGTTAGGACGGTTCATTTATAAGGCTAATTGCTTTTTTTAATACGATTAACGAGAGCGTATTGGGAGCACCAACCAAGCGTGAGAATTATATTCTAGATGAGGCTGAATTTGGGGTTATACAGCGTACAGAGTTGTCGGAGGTAAGGTACTGCTTAGATCTGTACAAAACCCTATTTTACGGGAACCTGCTCTGGTAACTGACATAAGATGGTCAACCCATGACAGACATTAATTGCGTCTGAAAATTTAGGATCTAAGCCATTCATACTTACAACAGGAAATGGTTGACCTTTCTTGGCGAACACAAGACAACACTGAGTTGTATTATCATTAAATTGGACCAGATTATTACTTCTTGATTACAGGATACCTTGATTGTCTTTATTGATTGAAATTTCCATTTCAGCTTTAGTGTCTTGATTTGAGATAGAAGGTGGATTACCATTATGAGTGGCCTGAGATGAACTACAATGAAGAGTCAGCAAAGCAATGGATCAGGTTAGTCTTTGAAGAAATTTATGTAACAGATACAGTGTAAACGCTAGAACTCATCCCTGTGACACGCCAGTGTTAATGCTAACTTCATTTGGAAAAGCCATCAACTACGACACGTATTCGTCTTTGTTAAGGAAACTAGAAACCCAATTTATGAGCGTACCAATTAACCCAAACGAAGTGAGTTTGGTTAGTAAGCACTTATGCCAAACTTGGTCAAATGGCTTTCAGGTACGTAAAGTGACTACAACTGTTTCACCGGATTGTTCTAATGTATCGTTCCAAACTACGATCATCAATGAGAAACCACCTGTTGAGCTACTCTGCCTAAACCCATATTGGTGGTCGCCAAGGAGTGAGGCAGTTGCTGATTGATAGCTTTTTCTATGACTTTACACTAAGGGGGCTGGTCCTAGTTCGAGGGAACGTTTCTTCAAGACAATAGCTGGGCCAGTTGCCTTATTGGTATCAAACTTATCAAATAAATTAAAAAATTGTCAGTTGTATCGAAAATGAATTGGTTTCACAGCGTATGAAGAAGAGTTGACTAGGGGCACATCTTTTCCAGAATCATTGAGATACGAGTTTGGTGCAAATAAATTCACAAAAAGGTTGACTTTGTCTACATAATCAGCAACTACATATCCGTTTAAAGATATCAAGGGGGGTAATGAAGATGTCCCAAAGTTTTTATTAACGGCTTTGGTTAAACTCCAAAATTTACCACTCTAAATGTAGCTAGTTTATTGCGTTTTCGTTGTTTACAGAACTCTTTAGCCTTCGTGCGAGCATTTCTAGCAACAACGTAGTCTGCATGACTTTCGACCATTCCATTAGATTTCATTAATATAAGATTTATTTTTCAAAAATATTGCATTAGCACAAGCCTTATTGAACCATGGTTGAGAACGTGAATGATCTATACGATTTTGTTTTTTGGGAATGTATAACTTCATGCCCATCAGGATACTTAAAGAGCAATTCCCGAAGAAGAGGACAACTTAAAGCTGTATTCATGCAATAGAAAGGTCGCAAAAAAGTCCCGTAAATCACTGTATTTAGCTCACTTAAAACACCAGCAGAGTTCAATTATTATAAGTTTTTGTTATACACGAATAAGTTCTAAAGTAAATATGTAATTAAAAATTATTATTAATTTTATTAAATACATAAATAAAAAGTTTACCTCGAGTTGGATTTGAACCTACGACCTGTACTTTGCTAGAGTACCGCGCTAATCAACTTCGCTATCGAAGCACAAGTCCCAATCGATGTAAATTTTGTCTTCATGTATGTGTAACTGATGTACATTTTAAATATAATGAGATTATAATCAAATTACTTATATTAATGGAATGTGAGCCTGCAATATCGCAAGGATTCACACATACCAAAACAACTTGACTGTAGGTTCAAATCCTAGTCGAAGTAAACTTTTTATTTATGTATTTAATAAAATTAATAATAATTTTAAACCAACAAAGTTCAATCAGTATTGCGAACAGCAGAGGAATTAGGGACAGTATAAGTTATTGACAATGGTCAAATAGACCTAGAGGAGAAAGAACTGAAGTTTTATAAACGAGTGGGTTTGATGTAAGGAGATTTAAAAGATGTGGGGTACGGTAAGGACTATCAGAGATTCTTGTTGATTCAGAAATAATGTGTATGAGATCACATCAAGTAGCAAATGTTTCTGCACTATAACCTGCATGATTAGTGGTAAATGAAAAATTACACCAGTTAGAGTTATGAACATTCCAGAATTGAGCTTTCACTAAATGGAAACTGAGACAGAAGATGGTAAGCTTTCAAGGTAAGGCAATCGAACAAGTCTTGAAAGTTACTGTCATTAGGAGACCTATAAATGAAATAGTGGAATTTCACAAATTTGGGACCAGAATGTATAAAGCAAATAACGTCGAATTTTTTGTTCTCTAAGCAATGTTGTTGTTGAGAGGCACATACGCCTCCTTTAAATCGAAAGTTAGACTGAAGATTGTATTGAGGAAATTGCAATCGGAGCTTTCAGAAGGTATTTGTGTTTCAGATAGAAACAATATGTTAGGTTGTAATTATTCAACATGTTGGTAAACAGCATTAAGATTAGACTTGATTCCTCGAATTTTGCTATAGTGGGTCAGAAAGTGAGTGCTTTCGATGACCGAGGTTGCTTGGCTCCTGCCTTCCCGGACATACGAACAGGGCAGAATTTTCCGTCCGGTATTTATCACCTTAGAAACCACAGCCATCTTTTTTTTTATTTTTAATTTTGGACTTTCAATCTAATAGCAAGATAGTGAGAGCGAGAAGGAAGAGTAAGGATGAGATTAGATTATGGATGAGGAAAAAGGTGACTGGCCGCCCTTACCTAGCTCAGAAAATCGGTGACTCAATATTAAGGAGCCCATGGTAAGGGTGCTGTTACCTCCCCAGCTGGCATGGGATACACACGCCCCCCACCTGACATGAATTTTTAAACATCCATGTGACATAGATTATTGTTTTTGTTTTACACGGTTACCTATCTTCGTTATGTACTTATTAAAAACAGGTTCTTTACTTCGAACACAATAAACAAAACCCTATAAGATGATTCAGATTGTTCACGGATGTTTTCTCTGACAAAACCAGTGCTCAAAAGAAAAGCTTCAGTCTCTATAGGTACAGTGTGTCCTTAACACTTTATTTAAAAACCGCGTTTACACAAATTAGAGGAAATTGCCTCTATCTAAAACTCCTAAATTCAATCTGGCACACACTCACAAAACAGGGTAGTTTGTCTCACCACACAACCTAAGACTCCCAGGGAGAAAATGCCAACCAATACCCATAAATATCCCAAGAACCGCATCTGAGTCCGATTTGAATATTAAAAAAATACACCTGCCAAAGCGACGTGTTAAAAAAAACCTGATTTTCAGACATCTGCATCTTTCCAACGCGATAATGATATTTAACACCCCTTAATTTTAATGTCCAATAGTAAACTATACCCAAATATTAGATAATAAATCTCATTTAGCTAAATATATAGAACCTAACTTCTGTACTGCCTACATAGATAATCAACACTGTAATAAAAGCTTACCGTCGTCCCAAAAGAAACATGAACACTGTCAAAACATTATGTTTAATGTGCTATAATCTTCATTTACATTATAAATCTTTTCATAATCCATACTGTAATTAAAACTTTAATAAGCGAAAGATATCCGATATTCTCAAATTGCATATTAACCTCTGTAATTTAATAAAGCGTCAAGCGTTAACGTATTGATCTGTCAAAGTCAAAGTCATCCAAACGGTGTAAACCGAATTTATGCTGCATAGTTGACTCATGAAATCATATCTCCGTAAGCAAATCTCTATCGAGTCTGAACTTAAAAGAACAACAGTAATTACAAATGTAAATATGTATAAACTTTTCACAATTTTTTAGCTTAAATTCAGCAATATCAAATATTCCACTTCTTTAAATCAGTAATTCTCAAACTTTAAACTATTAATTTAAATGTTATTCTACACTGACAGATCTCCAACCAAAACTTACGAATTCATCTTCGAACCTAAGCCTGTACACTTCAAAAACAGTTTCAACATATGATGATGTTGGCAACATACCTAAAAGTCGTAAGCAATTATTAAGTCTTCAAAAACTAAAAAAAAAATATCAAAATATCCAAATACCGTAGTAGTGTCCCATTAGTACCATGATTTGTACCAACTTACTTCGTCCACCTCACGTGTTAATTCTGGGTAATGCTTACTTCATCATTACTTGTAATTTAGTTGATGTGAATTATAATTACGAATAAATATATAGCCAATTATGTTTATAGCGAATAGAAATGCTGGAGAGTATACCAACCAACCTTACTTATCCCTTTAGTGCCGATTGTACCAACAAAGATCACGTAATGGTCAAGTGACCATCAGTTTTACCCTTAAACTATGTTGTAAAACTATAGTTGAGGATTGACGATCGGTTAACTTGGTAGTTCAAGGAGCCGGCCGTCGACCACCGATAAACAAGAGTGCTGGATATAAATACAATGATTGTGTTAATCTCAAGTTTGCATGCTGGTGGTGTCAATACACGTTAGACTGATTAAACTCATTACTGCTGTTAATCACAGAGCTTTGCTTCTCTTGGCCTAAATCGTTTACGATGAGTAGAACACCCAAACGATCAAGTAATTTTACGTTAAAAAAAATAATTTTAATTAAGGTGTAAGATTATTGTAGAGAATAAAAAAGGAGATACGTATTTGCGTTAAATTAGCAAAAGGATATAATGCCTTAAGTGAAGATGTATACCGAGAGGTAAAAACTTTCCAACCCATGAGTGGAAATTAAAAGAAATGAAACAATACATTATTTTAGGATAATTACGCAACTTATTTAGTAATACGTTCATAATGAAAATAGCTAACATTTCAGGTGGACGTTTAAACCTTCACGTCAGATAGAGGTTGCGCTTCTACAAAAATGTATATAATGCAGCATTTTCAATTCAACATTCAATCAAGAAACTTTATAAAGAACAATTATATAAAATTAAATTCTCTTTAAAAAATATTTCTTCACATTTTCTTATAAAATTAATGGTTATTCAGATATTGATAGTGTTTGAAGAAGCACCTAAAGTCCACTTTAGGAATTTTTTGCCGCCACATTATGCATCATATTAAAAAAATTGTATAGAACAATTAATTTACGATTATAAGATCTATACAGCGCACCAAAGCAAACAAGATAGTCGGAAAATATGTGAACTAAAAGAACTTTATTTGAAGCGGCAAGATGTTTAATATATTTATTTTAGTAGATTCATACATCAAATTTATACTTGTTAGTATTGTTTGTAGCTGTGTGTTAATTTTTTTTCTTATTCTGCGTTACTCGTTAGTAAAATATTTTAGCTACCTTATTTTTAATAAATTGTCTTTTAGGTTAGAAATATGGAACCTAAATCGAAGAAAAGTATTCATTCCGAACCACGAAACATTATTAGTAATGTGATTGAATTCTTTGATAGCCAGAAAGCTGCTGGTGAATGAAGTTTTCCTTTGGAGAAAACCAGCGAACTAGCTGCTGCTGCTGTGCCTAATCATTATGAGAATTAGAAAGGAAAAGCAGTTATCTGAAAATCAGTTAATAGAATCACCTTCTAAAAAGAAATGAAGTGGAGGATCAAACAAATTAGTTTTTGATGATTGTGACTTAGGCATTTTAAAGGGATACCTCAGGAAGTTTATACTGTCGACAAGAAAGTTCCAACAATAAAAATATTGTTTGATAAAATGAAGGAGAAAGTAAATAATGCTGGTGGGGAAGATGCGCTTCGAAAGTAATTACTGTATGTAGGATTTAAATTTAAAAAATGCCACAATAAAAGCAAATTATTGGTGGAACGCTACGATATCGTTGCTTGGCGCAAGCTGCTCTGGGGAAAAACAAGAAACGGTAACTTTTTGGATGAAACCTATATCCATCCGTCATATGGTGTCAGCAAGTGTTGGCAATCTTAAGACCAGCCTCGAATATACCGAACCGATAGATCAGGTCAACGATACATTATTGTACACGCAGGTGATGCCTACGGATTTGTGAATAATGGTTGTTAATATTTAAATCCAAAAGCAAGTCAGGAGATCACCATGATGATATGAACTATCATAATTTTATGCAGTGGGTGGAAAAACAATTAATTCCAAATTTACCACCTAATGTCATTGTAATGGATAATGCGCCATACCGTAGTGTGCAAATCAATAAACGCCCAACCCAAACTGCACGAAAGCAATATATTCGTGATTGGCTTGGAAGCAGTGGGGTTTCTACTACCAGTGAAATGCGTAAGGCTGAATTAATAACATTTGTTAAGGCAATAGAAAATTTAGTGCGAACAGCCTTTGCAGAAATAAGCCAATCAGATTGGGAAAAACATTGCACATACGTCGATCATAGAGCCGAATAAATGTGGCAGCGAGACGGATTGATAGATCAAGAAGTTGAAAAATTGATTATCACAATTAATACTGGGCTATCTGACGATGAAACAAACTCTGACGGACAGCGAATAAAACTTTAAATTTATAATCTTTCCTTTGGATTTTGTAATAACATATTTTTTTTGTATTTGTGGGCCTAGATTTAGACACAAACGTATTATGCAATTTTTAAAATGTTATATTAATATACATAATTTTTAAATTTCTTATTTTATAATAACATGTTATGCATTGTTTTATATACACACTTATTTTGCAATAACGTTTATTAAATTTAATGGATTTATTTGTAGTACATAATTATTGGGTCTCAACAACGTTTTTATTAATTCCATCTACCGTGAGAGCATTAATTTATGTCCAGAAATAAATACTTTCCACTGCCTATGAAATCAAACTTTACTTCCAGAAATTTAAAGTTTTATTATAATAAAAGTTACATTTATTCAACAGTTACACTATAATGGCTTAAACACTTTTTGATTTGGGATTTTTTATTCTAAATTATGACCTCCATTATTATTTAAACCGGCATCTATTCGTTTTTTCACATTGTTACACGTTTTTTAACTGGTCTTGATTAATGTTATTGTGATTAATCACAGCTCTAATTGCATTTTTTAAAAATACCGGACCTAGTATACATCTTCTTGATATGGCTGCATATACACCAATGCCGGTAGGATGTAATGGAGCTTGTACAAATTCACCAGGAGCCTCATCAGACCAAACTTTATATTGTATTTTATGACATCTAACCCGTTAGATAAAACCACGCTTTATTACTAAAAAAATTACATATCTTGCATTTCGTCATTCCTCAAATTGTTATTAAACCACTGCTGTAGTTCATGTCATAATCAGGAATTATAGTTATTTTGTATGGACGATAATGTAACTTTTGTTTAAGTGCTTTTGGACACTTTCCATAACAAGCCTAAAATGCATAAAATAATTAATTACTGTCATTGTAAAAATAATAATTAAATGTTTGTACCTGTTTGTTATAATTGCGGTAATTTTTTTAGGAATACGTTCTACGCACACTCGTATATCAACCACATTTTCAGTTAAAACAGACTACATACAGATGATTTACTCTTGTCAATACTGGCTTTCGAAACTGAATAAATCAATTCACCATTTTCATTCTGCTGGCTATTTGGAAAATAAGATTCCAACATAAATTGGTTTTCTTGCAGAATAGGACATTGCTTAATCTAAATCGTTTACATTTAGGTTAAAGGGTTACTTTTTGTTTATGTTGTACTCACTTTTGAATGAATCTTAAGAAAGACTAATTAAGCAATAATATTAAAGAAAATAAACGAATAATAATACAAAACACTAAAAATAGCTCTCAATTCCCTAATGCATTATGCTAAAAATGTCAAATACAAGCTGCTAATTTCATGGTATGGACATCTATTTATGCTCTCTACGTAGTTACTGGTGTTGCGGTTCAAGAACCAATTTTCAAATATTTAAATTTACCGCCAAAATAATTCTTAACCTGAATGTACTCTGAAAAAGACGACAGCGCTGGTTCCGCCCTCTCATCTTTGCTTCGGTGAATTGTACTTAGTATTTTTATATATTTATAATACAAAGATTTAAAAAAAAATCGATAAAAACAAAAAACTGCGTCTAATAAATCCGTGTTTTCGCCGCTGCATTTGTACGAAAACCTAATCTGCTCCAGGAGAAATAAAATCAAGCTTATGTATGAAATTTCAATTATGTACGTTTTATTGTTCCCGAGTAATCGTGAATACTAGCATACATCCACACAGACATGTTCGTACACACGCGGGTACGCGCATACGCACACACGTACGCACGAACACCCTCGCTGCATTGGTCAGTACATGCTGTATTGCGTGCACCATAACCCTCCCAATAAAAGAAACGACACAAAACAGGCTCTTTAATTAATCCGTTATATAAAATTGTATCTGTGTTCTTTTAACAAACGAAATGTACCAATCGAAATTCCATTATGGATGAAACTAAAAGAAGATTTAGCAAAAGAGAAATTAATTCATGATTCCGAGGAGCATGCTTTGAAACTGCATCATATGAGAGAGCTGCTTAAGCTAAAGGTAAAATTAATACAAGAGGTACATAATGCGAAAATAATCATCTTGTTCATAATTTGCATTGCTGACATTGACAATATCTTCAACCTCTGCAAAAGGAGGATCGCCCCACATACTGCGTGCTGTATTATTTAAAACTGCAGATGCTATTATAACAGTAATCGGTGTGTGTTTAAATGTAAACGTAAAGCAAGTCCAGGTAACCTTCTTTTCCAAACCCCAAAACATCGCTCAACAGTATTTCTCGTACGAATCTAAACTTCATTAAGCAAACGTTTTCCTGGTATTGAAGGATTTATTAATGGTGTGGTTTAACTCCCGCCCCTCCCTCCCCAATGATCTATGTGATTTCAAATGTACAGGGTGTCCCAACGATAGAGTAAAGTAAGTTTATGCTTAACTAGAATTATTTGTGTAAATATTGTATGGACCATGGGGTAGAGGTAAGAAGTGTGCATTTTTTTAAAATATTGGAAGTTATACAGGGTGTGCCAGAAAAGCAGGACGTGAAAAAGTATATTTTTTTTAAATAGAACACCCCGTATTTGATTTTAGTTTTTAATTCTACGTGTCCATACAAACATATTTTGTCATACAAAAGATTGGCTGAAAGTTTTTAGTTCTTGAGATATTCGCGTTTAAAGATTATTATGGTCATTTTCGTGGGGTTGATGAATGGGCAATTGTTCCGTTATTTCACAATAAAAAAAATTGATATTTCGTGTGAAAAATGAGTGATATTATACTAACGTTTAGACCGAGTAGTATTTCTAATATTCTAAACAGGGTGTTTGTTATAACCATTCAAATTTGAAAATTCTCAAATTAAAAAATCAGTTTTTTTAATTGCACACCCTATATATTTTTATTTCATTTTATTCGGGATTAAAAATCTATCATTTTGTCAAATATATCCTATATCTATCTTTGATAGTTTTCTAGGAATTTCGATTTTTCTCACTAGATACGTTACATACGATACTATAACATTATTGTGGATCGTGGTAGCCATGGAAAACAATTGCGACGAAATAAAACAAACCACCTAAGCGAGAATATTAACAGTTTTATTAATTAGAAACAGTAATTCAATAATTATTCAACATTGCGTCTTAGTAAATGCTCAAATAGACGGCCTTCTTGCTGAATACACATATTGAGCCTTTTCTCATGTTCTGTCTCACTTCGGATAACATAAGAGGGGTCACTGTGCGACAAGCTTCGCGAATTCTATTTTCATGTCCTCCCTTGTTGTAGGTTTAATAATATACACCCGATCTTTTATGTATCCCCATAAGAAAAAATCCAGTGGAGTTAAATCGCATGACCTGGGTGGCCATAATATAAAGCCATTGCGTCCTATCCATTTCTCCGGGTATTGCTGGTTCAAGAATTCCCTTACGTCCCGATAAAAATGTGGAGGTGCACCATCCTGTCGCAACCACATATTTAGTCGTCCTTCTAAATTGATATCCTCAAGTAACACAGGCAATTCTTCAAGTAAGAAATGCAAATAGCTGCGGCCCGTTAATGGATCATCAAAAAAATAGGGACCGATAATTTGGTCATTAAGTATACCACACCACACATTTAGTGACCAATGATTTTGGTTTTGAACTTCTCGTAGCCAAAATGTATTATCAATGGCGTAATAGTGCATATTATGCCGATTTACAGCCCCATTACTTTTAAACGTCGCCTCATCGGAAAACATTATGGAGCACAAAAAGTTGTTATTTAATTGCAGCCGTTGATTAATGATATTGCAGAATTCAATTCGTCTTGCAAAATCCTCTTCTCGCAATTCTTGATGAAGCTCAATGTGATACGGATGGTACTTCAGCGTTGTTCGATTCACGTTTGATTTGGAGGTATCACATATCGTCGCTAATGTTCTAGAACTCACTTGGGGATTTTCTTGAATATTTAATAATATTTCAAGTTCTTTTTCTTCATTAGCTGCCCTTTTATTAACAACTTTACGTTTGAAGTATTTAACACTACCGCTAGAATCAAATATATCCATCAAATTTTCCAAGCCAACAGTAGTAGGTATTCGACGTTCAGGATATTTCATTTTGTAGATTCGTTGTTCCAATAAAGGGTTTTTCAGCCTCGCCCAACACGTATATCATATCAATTAATTCATTTGTCGAATAATCCATAATTGATACAAGAATTGATAACAAGTTAAATGCGAAAACGACAAATTTAATATGTGTTTATTTTGACAAGTAGGAAACCTTTGTATCTTAGTAACGCAATTATTATTTTCCATGGCTACCAAGATCCATGCAATGTAATGTTATCGAAAATAAAGTAGCTAGTGTGAAAAAATCGAAATTACTCGAAAACCATCAAAGATAGATATCGGATATATTTGACAAAAATGATAGATTTTTTAATCCCGAATGAAATGAAATAAAAATATATAGGGTGTGCAATTAAAAAAAACTGATTTTTTTTAATTTGAGAATTTTCAAATTTGAATGGTTATAACAAACACCCTGTTGAGAAAATTAGAAATACTACTCGGTCTAAACGTTAGTATAATATCACTCATTTTTCACACGAAATATCAATTTTTTTTATTGTGAAATAACGGAACAATTGCCCATTCATCAACCCCACGAAAATGACCATAATAATCTTTAAACGCGAATATCTCAAGAACTAAAAACTTTCAGCCAATCTTTTGTATGACAAAATATGTTTGTATGGACACGTAGAATTAAAAACTAAAATCAAATACGGGGTGTTCTATTTAAAAAATATATATACTTTTTCACGTCCTGCTTTTCTGGCACACCCTGTATAACTTCCAATATTTTAAAAAAATGCACACTTCTTACCTCTACCCCATGGTCCATACAATATTTACACAAATAATTCTAGTTAAGCATAAACTTACTTTACTCTATCGTTGGGACACCCTGTACAAGTCCTGTCGCATTCCCAAAGTATCTTTAGTAAAAATAAAAAAACAAATTTTCAAAACAATGTCACATTTTTATTTTAGAACTTTTTTCTCTAACAACCACAGCCTATTTCGTTTTTATTTAGAATACGGTAGTTCACTGACATTCAGTCTCCCACCTTGGGATTACATGTCAAAAACATAAGTAAAATTAGTAGCAGAATAAGTAATAACACAAAAACAATTATAAGTCAAATACATCAGCTTTGTTAATAGTACGACGACTACGTAACTTAACTGTAACAACAATAAAGTGCCTCTGTGACATCTTAGCTGATTAGTCAATTCATTACTCAGTAGAAGTAGATCATCATCCACACGAGAGGATACCTCTTAGTCACAGTCTTTGTACGGCACCCCTTTGCAAGTCTCAGTTTTAACGATTCTGACAATACTATTCGACAATTCGTCCCAATTTCCAATCAGTACGTTTCATGTTTGACATAACCGATATTACAGAACCTACATCTACGGTATTAGTGTTTGTTTTGGAGTGTTTAAGCATTAGCGATCTGTAACACACCTTACTAAATCTTTCCTTCAACTGTTTTCTGATACCAGCAACATGATTAGCTCTCTGTGTAAATTCATCTGACAAAGTCTTACTTTTGATCCTGCTACACCTTCATCATCTGTAACAACTTCAAAATTAGAGTCATTAAATACGTGGAAAATTCATTTTACCAAACATCATTTCAGCTCTTCATTTCGTCAATACTCAGTTCACTGTTATATTTAGTACACTTCTTGAGAATTTGGTCAAAAAAATCCATCCGATAATACGAACATTCTTGTTGAAAGAACCATAGTGTGAGAACATGTCATATTCATTATCTATGTTAACCAAAGGAATAAGTTGTTGTTCAGTTAATGCTTCTTTCATTGGTTCAATCTTCTCAACAGGCCATTCAGACGGAGTTATAAGTAGCTAGTCTGATCCCTCCCACCATTTCATCTTCGTCAAATCGCGAAGAAGTCAACTTTGACATTGTTTCTTTTTCGTTAACTCTCTTATCTCCTTTGTTGTGTTTCCTAAGAAAGACTTCCATTTACCTTGATTAATCCATTAAAGAGTGACCATAGAGTCTTTCCAGTATGTAACGTCAGTAATTTCAATGTTTTACATATGTTCCTTCCAAATAGTGCTAATAGTGTCGCAATAGGTTCCAGTAGTGGTATTGTTAGAGACTGCAGTAGAGAAACTCTGCGTTGACTTGAAATGAACAATACCTTCGCTAGGTGGATAAGTTCATACCTAGTTTACTTGCATCGTTAACAATTCCTTCTTAGTACATGATTCACTTAAGCTAAATGTAGGTTTATAACAACTGATTGTATCCAACTGTTGAATCCACTTAATTCCTCAGACTTGTTTCTCCCCTTCGTCTCTAGTCATAGTTCACTCTCAAATATCAAATCCAGCTTGAGCCATGTGAACGAATATTTTCCTTAAAATTTAAGGCATTCTTTATTGTGTCCAATGATGATATGCAGTCGTCCATGTAAAAAAAAATTCTTTAATTTGACAGCTACTGCGCAGTTAAATTTGTTTAAATGTTGTATAGTCAAATTTAACACTACAGACGAGCAACTTGTTCCAAGAACAACGTTGCAATGTCTAAATGTACTTGTTTTTCCATTTCATATTCATAAAAATCTCTCCATCGGAACTGTCAATGAGACCAATCAATACAAGACCTTTGCTATGTCAGCCCAAACGCTTAAAAATCTGAATCTAAGGAGCAACTGTAAAACTTTAGCAAACATATTAATTTCGGTTTGTAAGCATTGCTTCAAGGAAATTGAATTTATTTCTTTGCACGACGCATGGTCTTATTTTATGTTTAAGTCCGAGAAAATTCCCAGTGGTTTCCTCCAACTTTACCAGTTCGATAATACCTTTAGCTTTCCTTTCTTGGAAATTCTTATTATATTCTTCTAACAACTTAATGTGTTGTACCCTGCGAATAGTTAGGTTAATTCCAGCTATTTCGTAACTTGTTAAGGGCAGGTTCACCGTGTATCTACAGTTGTCAAAATAACTATGTCGTTATCTGCGTTTGGACGTTTTTCGATTCCTACCGTTTATAAATCCCATAAGTTTGGTATTCCAGCAAACAATGACAATGACAATTGTGTGCTTTATTCTCAATGTCTGAACAATAGCGTCAGACGCGAAAATAATTTCTATAGGTGTTTGTTTCCCGTCATCAGTGATGATAACTCCAGCGTGTAAAAATATTTCCTTGAGATAACTGTAATCAGGTATAGCACCACATATTTATTCCTATTTTAAGACTTTAACCGTAAAATTATTGACGGTAGCTATGTAAGGTAAGTTGGTACAGGTCGTGGTGAATAAGTGTGTTACGTTACCACCATCATATGTTTAAACTTAACTTCATCATCGTCATTGAGTTTCAGTTACCTACTAAGGCTCGTTGTGTTATAGCTTCTATGAGTACCGCTGTCAAGTAATACTTTTACTATTCTGTGACCTACTTTAGTTATCAAGGCTTATAATATGACAGATTTAACTTGTTCAAAATTGAAATTGCTAGAAATTGTTTGTTCCTCAGGTTGTCACAAACTATTTTACAATAGCTGCCTTTACACCTTTTACATTCGTGGCGTGAAAAATAAAGGTTAGAGGTTAGAAACATATTATTTCTGTTGAGTTGCATTGTCTTATTTAAGATAGCTCATGTTTCCATCCTCGGATAAGCGGAATACGACCTTCCCCCCCCCATAAGAGTGTTTGATCCATCTTTCAGAACTCGGGAAAGGTTGAGATAGCGAGGTAATTTGGAAAATTATGTTTTTTTGTCGCACTTGAATCGAAACACGATTCCAAACCAACTGTAGGTAATGCTGTAAGCTTCAAAACTTATGCAATAGAACACTGAACAGAATAAGAATGTGAGGTATCTACGTTGCTTTGGTGAAAATTATACAAATTGAGTTTTGTACTAAAATGATGATTTCTGCCCTGAATAGATGAATTTGATAATTATGAATATATTCGTAGGTAGTTTCAGCTTTTTATATGATATATGCTGTACTCACGCGACATACGTCAAATTTAGACAATAAATGTGTCAGATTTTCTGTTGCACAGCCAACCAAATCGAATCATGTGGCATATTGTACCAGTACCAAAATGCAGCGAATATTGGACTAGTCCTTCCAGTGACAATTTTTAACAAATAAAGGTCTTTAGTTTATTATGTTTTTCAGGTAACACATAGCAAACTAATTTATTGTAATATTAGTTAAATTAAAGGTACCAATCTACTACACAATTAGAAAATTTGTGATATTTTTTTAATAATAATGAATTTTGTGTAGAATGGGTGTGTTCGTACAATAGTTCTCCGAATATGATGTCAAAGTTTTGTAGAAAATGTTTGTGGTGGTTTATCACTCATGTTTGGTACACAGTGCATAAAGTATTCGTGGCACCACCACAAAAATTGTCTACATAACTTTGAGTACTTATCGTATTATATATGATTATTTTTAATTGAATATTATAATAAAGGTCTGTCTATTGAAATGTTATATTGTTAATCCTCTACAGAAATTTGAGAAACAGAACCTAATGAAATAAACATAATTAACGAATATAAATGAACTCCAAGTTCAAGACAAGTCTTCCTGATCACTGAGGTCAGTTATTGGTGTTTCTTCTTGATCCTCGTCACTACTGTCATCGCTGAGGCCAGTTATTGGCATTTTTCATGGTACGTATTGTTTTTAGACATTTGTTCATCTCTTTCGTAGAGACTTACATCTTTTGGAGTCAGACACTATTTTGAAGGAACATGAAATCAAATTTAAAAACTCAAGTAGCGCAACATGTTCTGCAATTGTTAAAACTGGATTACATATATATATATATATATATATATATATATATATATATATATATATATATATATTTTGTTTTCTTGTCACCATCCACAATTCAAGAGTACTTTTGCAATGTGTGAACTGGTCTGTATAAGCCTAGCTCTATTTACTGCCGACTACTTCGTATAGGTGGCAACTGCTCGGCTTGTAGCTGCTGTTTGGTATAGTACCACCACCGCAGATCCGAGAATTTTCTAATATTTACATTATTAGGGTTATAAACATTGCAAATGAAGTTTTCCAAATCATCCATTATGTGATTTAGGTCCAAGTAACGCAAGATGATGAAACTGTTATATCTCTTCTCTTGGATCCACTTCCTGTTTGAAATGTCGTATGGCAGGAGAAGTCGTCATAATACATCAATAAGAGAAAAAATACATCAGAATCTGGAGAACACACTGTAATAGTTGAATTTTCCTTGGCAATATAAGTTTTTGTGTCCTCTTCCTCTTTCATACTTGCTAAATGTTCCAAATGACATTTAGATTTTTAGATTCAATCGTAGCTGTTTTCATTCACTTCACTGAACTCAGTTAGGTCGTTCTTCGTATTATTATCTTTATTAACCTTTCATAGATATATGTATGATATTTTTGTTATCTGATATGTAAATTTGCTCTTGTAGCTTCTTTATGTGATGTATCTTTGTACCAGTCTAATAATAAATGAACTTCTTCGTACCTGGGCTATTTAGAAAATCATCGCACTTCAAATATCTTAAAAAGGTCCATGCAAGTGTTAGCCGTTTTCAATTTCTGCATCGAATGTAACTCGATCATATCATTAATAATAACCACATTGTAAGAGTAATTGGTTTTTGAATCTAGAAATTAATATTTTTTATTAATAATAACAAATGTGAAGAATGCAGTTTTATATTACTTATTACTGAGAGTGTCATTCTGGATGATAGATTCAACTGCGCTCATTAATTTGTATTTATCAGTATGCATAAACGTACTTCCGTCAAGAGCAAACAATGACTGAGGAACTGCTGAAAGTTCATAATCGCCTAGTATTGTTTTCATGTTTAGATCGGGTTTTTGGTAACTATTTTTTATTGCCTTCGGGTCAGAGATGAAATTTTAATTTCTTTATTGGATCCCATAAATTCATGTCACTGCTATAGATCCGAATCATCTTAAAACTTTCATAAGCTTCAAGGCCGAGTTCAATCATATTGCAAACATGTTTTTGGATGTCAGCATCTAGGATTGATCCAGTGCAAATGTTAATTAAATTTTTATTGCCATGTCTAAAGGGGTGGATAGACATTTTTAAACGCTCTTTGAGGCAATGAACATGTTTTTTTTAATTTCTCAGAACTCCTTGCTTAGCAAAGTTCATAGTATTTTGAAAATCCTCGCTTATTCTATCTAATTCAGCGTTAGTAAGATAAAATTTGGTGAGAGCCTCAGGGTTATGAGTTATACCTGTAACCCCACCCGTAACTTTCATGGCTTTATTTTTATGCTCTGGTGTCTCATCAGCTCCAAGACAACAAAAGTTTCTTCCATGTTGATTGATCACCAAATTTCCTTTAAGAAATTTCTGCCATATGCCTGTATCCTTCAGTTGCTGCATATCCACAAGGTGTCACGCAATCAAGGTGTTCCTGAATAATTAATCAACTCGCGCGCAAAGAAATACATGATAAATGAATCTAACGATGCAAGATGCAATTCCCAGTCGCCAGTGTGTATTGCTTTTAACTGTGATAACATCACTTTTACCATTTCCATGTATTGTAAAATCATTTTCGAAGTTGGATTTTTTGCGAGATCTTGATCGAACAACCCTAGTACTTTTGTTTGCTTTACTTTTGTATAGATCGTTGCATGATAATTGGTTAGAGCGTCTGTATAATTTTTATAATTGTCAAAAGTGTTGAAGTATGCTATATCGATTGCGGGTATTTTTTAAAAAATTGTTCAAAATGAATCATTTTTAAAGCACATAAAGTAGCCAAATGAACTTTTATGCCTCTTCGAACATGTTTGCCTCCTAAAATCTGGTTTATCACAGTACCACTGTAAATTTCACCCCATACATCTGTACCTTCAGTTCCTTCTACGATACCACCGATTGCTCGTAATTCCGCCATTAATATGTGCAGCTCTCCCTGTCTCAATATCCAATTCCAAGAATTGTTCAGGTTTAGCCATAGCAAGGAATTTTACGGACCCTTATCTAAAGTTACTATAAGTTTATTAGTATTGGTCACTTCAGAGTTGATTAATTAATGGTCGAAAACATATTCGTGTCTTAAAAGTAGGAACGTTTTTAGTCACTAAATAGTTGTATGCCGACCATGTTGGAAGCATAATGGCATTATCAGAATTACCTTGAGTTAGTCTGTAAGAATCCATATCAAATCATGAATTCTATAATATTCGCTTACCTGATTATAATAAGATGTCTCCATTTTCTCACGTTACGGGGAGTAACCGCAGATAGTTTTAGAGCAATATTTTTAGTGTTCTATCATGATAGTCCTTTAATAATTTCGTTACTGCTTTTGTGCTTGAAGGCTCATACGCTTGATAGATAACCATTGCAGTACTATGAAGAGTATTTTTTCCGTCCTAAGTATCTTTCACAAAATCGATATTACCTGCAGCACCATATATGAATCTATTTTGAACTAAGTCGGTTGGTGTATAGTTATAATGGTTTTAAGACGGGCTTTACTATTTGCGCGTCAAGTCGTAGTATTTTATGATAATTAATCGAACATCCCAGATAATGCAAACATTCTATTTGAAGTCTACTTCTACTTGTATGATAAGCTGTCAAACCTGAAGCTACTTGTAAAGGACAGTCCCTTGATTTTCTTGTCACTTCAGACCTACTTTTAGCCTGCCTATCTGTTTGCTTTTTGTACATCAATATCTGAGAAACTTTAAAATCACATTGATTCACTTTTTTTTCTTCTGAGCAATCGCCTCCACCATTTTAAAAACATTATTAATTGTTCAGGTACTACAGATTTGTCTGACAAATCTACTGAGCCCTAAAAGTTCCAGTTTTGATTAGTGAAAATAGATTTTCTTAGTACCATGACTGCATCATGAAGCACTCTTATTTTAGATTTCCCAGTGCAATAATTACATGTACACGGTTCACTGAAGGTTTCATCTCTAACACTAGTAAGACATACTTTTGGGGGTTGCCTGGGATTCATTGCGTTGAAGAAATGAATATCATTCCCAAAAAAATCTGATATATGTTTTTCTTGTCCAATTATTCCTTTCGGGTACACCATTTTCGACGCAGTTTTCATTGTACCAATTCTCAACTTGTCCCATATCAAGAATTTCCCTAGATAAGTGAGTTTTGTATTTTTTGTTAGTTTCACATTTGCAGAACAAATTCTATAAAACATTCATAACCTTTTGGTTTCGATATTGTCTTCTCGTTTTTCTTGGAACACTGACAAATGATGCACACTGTATAGTTCAACTTACCTCTTTCTATCTCCATCTCCATAATAGTCGATAATCACAAACCCCTACAAAAATAATTGTTCAATTATACCGATTAATACACTTCACGCCCGATTCCACATTTGCTTTGGTCTGTCGAAACTAGCCTACGCGCTAACCCACGCTTTAATGGTTGTATATTTGCGGCTGGTCGGTCGGGGCGCGAAATGTGAATTTCACACGATAGCATTAACACGAAATATATTGTTATCGTTTTAAAGCGAAAGAACAGGATGCACCTTTTTGTTTAGGAACATTTTTGAAAAGGTTGTTTTACACCGATGAAGCGACGTTTTTTTCAAATAAGTTTCAAATAAGTTAAAAATACGTTTACATCTGTAATAGCTTTTTTACTACGTAATAAAGAGGTCTCTAATTTGGCGAAAAATCTTAATCAAAACATTTTAACGTTCAGAAGGTGTGACCCGCGAAGCTGAAGTTGGAAACATGGATTTTTATGAAAGATGCCGTTTAACCAAGTAACTATGTCTCCTACTTCAATCATTTGTTTCCCACGAAACTCCTAATCTACCCGCAAGCGTTTCCACTGTATAATTCGGCTCTGGCCTAAATTCTGACCTGGACGTGAACAAGAAAGACATAAGCTTTATTATTTCCTCTCTTCCCTGAACGCTTACGTTATCTTTGCCTATCTCCGTCGTTGTGTTCCTATGTTTAGGTGGTATGCACCTAGATGTGTCGATGAGTGCAACTGTAGTGTAAGGACTAGTTTCATATGGAGTTCAAAAATAAATCGGCACGCCCAATTCTATTTTTAAGAAATTCAAAAGCCTTTTCATGATTGTCTGGAATTTTAGGGTAGCTGTCATTCAAAGATTTAGCGATATCCTCTAATGAAATCCTCAAATGTTAACAACTTAATCTCCTTTTGTAGGTCAGACTCATGGATTCTTTTGAATTAGATTCGGAGGCTCTGATAATTAGTAGGAGTAACAGTAAACTTTTCTAAACGTAATTTTGGTAACTTTATCCGTATGTTGTCTCCTCTTTCTAAGTTTTGTGTTGATGTTCACTTATATAAGACGATATTTACGCACCTCTACAGCGCATCTTTCTTCCTCTACATCTTTGGTCATTTCTTCAAAGATTTGATTGTTGTAGTCGCAAAGCTTAATAAGAAATATTTCGAGAGACAGTAGTTTGCTTGTTATGTTGTCCACTTCTCCTGCGTCCTCCAACTCTTTAATTAAAATAGTAAAATTACGTCGGATGACGCTCCTTTTCTTTTTAAGTAGTTCTAAATCAACGGTCGCTATGTGTAGAGTTAGGTTACCAATAGAAGGGACTACTGTAAAATGTACAAGTCCTATCGTTTTGCCTAAATGTCTTTAATAAACCTAAAGAAAACACATTTAAAAGCGCATGGAATTTTTAAAACTTTTTTCTCCAACAACCACAACCCGTTTTGTTTTTATCTAGAATGCGATAGTTTACTGATAACGTGATTAACAATTTTACCACTACGAACGTTTACAATTTTCTAGCGAAATCCCTAGGAACTGTTGGCCATGGAGCTAGAACTTCAATAGTGGTTGTACAACGAAAATATGTTTGACCGTTCGTTAACTTTAGTTAACGAAGTTTTGTACAACCGGCCTTTACAGATTGAGACTGTCGGGTTTTTTGTGCAAGCATATAAATAATTACTTTTAGTGATCTTATCACACTCATTACTTCAGCAATAGGAAATGACACCATTTCTTACGTAGTGTTATATATAAACGTCTGCACGGAGGATTTTCAAGAACGTCCCATGTTCATTGTGAGTAAATCTTTGATGTATTTGCTTAAACTTCCCAATTACGGACAGTTTATCTGGAAAGAGTAATTTCACTACTGAACCTTATACAATAACGGTACACTCAGTTACAAACATATCGTATGTTTTTTTGCGATAAGTAGGGATAGGATTCATGAACATATGCACTATGACATATAAAGAATCGATAGTTCAACCATATAATAGAAGTCATTGCAACTGCCTTATATAAATTCAGAGGTCTGTACATCGATTTGTTACTTAATCACTTCTGCATGTAATTAGCAATAGGGATATTAACCTAAACTTTATATATATATATATATATATATATATATATATATATATATATATATTCTCTTTATTTAATGCTTATACACACGAGTACTTACATTTGATAAATTCGTATCCCGTTTTATCGTACCAAATAGATTCTAATACAACCAGCACCTAAAAATGACAAAATTAGGTTACAATTTGAGAATTACTGTTAATAAACATGTAACGCTTTTTATGGTCTTTAACGAGTATAAATAAGCATTTGACGCCAATTCTAGTGCACTATTAAATAATTCATAATATACTCACAAACTGTATAATGCCAGAGATTACACAACCAACTTGTAGCGGGATTGAACAGCAGCACTCGTCTATACAAGCATATTTCGTCATTTTGGTTGGTTGACAGTTGTCAATAGCTAATTTTTCTAAATTGACATAAATGTTTTATTTCACTTTTTCTTTCAATTATTGTACATGTCCTTTTTCCGAGTACCTAAATTTAGTTTGTCATATAGCATAAGTACCTACAATTTTTTAGATTTAAAATAACATTTGGCAAAGGTGATAAATTTACATGTGCCAATAAAAGACTATTGCCAAAATTTTCATACTCATTAATACTCCACCTTAACATACGTGTTTAAATATGTAATAAAACGTTTTTTACTTTCGTCAACTTCTAAATTTTTTGTTCGTCTTTAAATGTTTTCATTCCAGAATTCTTTTTATAGTAAATTTTTTTTTTAGCCGCTGTGTACGTAGTATCAAATAAGAGATTCTTAGATGTGTTGATATGTATCTTAAGTAAATAAAGAAAACTTATGATAGCCTCCATTTCAAAGTTATTCATTCGAAAATATGCTGTGAGGTAATTGCTTTGTCATATACGTATGTATAAAAAGAAAGCTATGTAATCGGTTTAAATTTTTTTCTACATTTCTGGACGTTTTGTGGCCTAAACAAAACGAAAAACACATTCTTAGAAAAGAAAATCTCGTATCTCATTGTGTGTCGGTGTGAGTGTGCGCGATATCTTTTGAAACGTTAAAGCTATCGATAAAAAACAAGTTTTCAGAAAGAAAATGTCGTGTCTGTCTGTGTGTGTGCGGGATATCTTTTGAACCATTCGATATCGATATAAAATTAGGAACTAAAATTCTTTGCCATAAAATCTAGGTCAAGTTCGTTAATGATCAAAATCCAACCAGTGGCGGCGCATTTTTAGGGGATTAGAAAATTTTAAAAAATCATTGCTTCAAATTTTAAAAGGTTACATAATTAAAAAACAAACGAATACTTTTTTATATAATTTGAAAATAAAAAAATATATAATAACCAGTGGCGCGCCGTTTTTAGGGAACAAAATTGTCATTTTTTTAATTGGGGTTTTGCAAGATAGCTAAATATAAATCATTTGTCAAAATTAAAATATTCTTACCAGCCGATTTTTTTCAAACTTATCGTGTTTAAAGTATTGTGGGCTAATGATCCATTTTGCAACTTTGTTAATTTGTAAAATATTATCTAAATAAAAAATTTTTAAAAACTGTCAGTGGCGCACCGTTTTTTGGCTGCAAAATTTTTTTGAAGGTCGGGTGTTTGAAATTTTTGAGATCACTAAGAATAAATCATTTGTCAAAATAAAAAAATTTAAAATGGCGGATCAAAAATGTGGATTATCGTGGTTAAAAACCGTTATGACTCAAATTCAGGTATTGTGGGCGTTGAAGTTATTTATTTACATATATGAGGAAGCATTATGGCAGCCCATATGGCAGTTGTTTTTTACTTCAAATTAAAATTAAGCAGTCCTAGTAACTTGTATATGTGGTGCTTTATTAGAGTTAGCAAAACAATCAATATTACTTTATTAATTATGTGCTAAAAGAATTTAATGATAAAGTTATAAACTTGCTATAAAGTATTTCTTGATTAATGTATAACACCTAATCATTATGAAAAGGTTGCGTCTATTTAAATACTTCTTTATAAGCACGAGGTGTGGGTAATACTTAATGCACACTTGCTCATAACTCTGTTCCATCTTATTTTCCATTAGGGTATACCACGGAAATCTAGGGAGTGTGGTAGTACTGTCAGTCAAAAGAACAAAACATTATCATCGCAGCTTGACTTTTGAAAATTGTAGATTATATTTTAAAAGTGAAACTAATGCAACGTGGCAGTATTGCTTTTCAGGCTGTTTAGACTTTGCTTGCACGAAAATCGTTGACCCTCGAGTGATCTATTTAAAACAAATTTTAGTCTTTTACCTACATAAAACAGAAATTTGTACATTCTTTACATTGGTCATAAATGACAACATCGTGTCTTATCTAATACAATGAGATGTTTTGTTAACCAAATCTACGTAAAACTAATAAGAATACCTTAACTCATCCAAAACAAATATGCAGTAAATCCAGAGCGCAATTTCGCATTCGTGATTTTACTACGTCGTTCTTTTCTTGACTGTTACATACATAAGAAAGTAAATAACCAGAAATGTATCCATTTAAAAATTTCCCATGTGCTTCCCCCAATCAGTGGAAATAATATTTTCCGTGTGCAAACAACATATATACATATATATATATATATATATATATATATATATATATATATATATATATATATATATATATATATATATATTGTGTGTGTACAGGGTGGGCCACCACCAACGAGTCGGTCTCTAGCACCCAAACGACTGAATTTTTTCAAAATCTGTTTACAGTTTCCGAAATATTTAACATTTTTTGAAAATGTAGGGTTGTCAAAAAATTCAAGTATTTTTCGACTCAGAAAAGATGAGACAATCTAATCTAGGTCATCGTAAAAGGATGTTTGGAAGTACGTATTCTGTTGTTTATTGTTTCAAATCATAATTTATAGAATACAAAGAATAACGCGTAAAGTTAACAAACTTCAAAGTTAAATGTCTTTGTTATTTTAAATACAACGCCCAAGAAATTTTTATCGGAATGGAATAGTCTTTTGACAATAGTTCGAACTGTATTAGGGTTCCCTTTACCTAACTTCAATACTTTTCGAGAAATTAGTGTATTTGTTAGATTTTTAAAAATTACTCCATTAACTCATGTCGATCAGTTAGAATTCTGTGATTTACAAAGGTTACAAATGTGTTAAACGGTTTTTGGTTTATTAAGGTTATCAAGGTTATACGGTTGCTGGTCTTGAAAGAGACCGTTTTACATTATGCACCGAGAGCCTACTGCTGGATTTGTCGCTACAGTAAATGTTCAAACTGATGACCGTCTTCTTGAATGCATAGTCTAATTCTTTCTTCCAAATTTTGTCTGACTTTTCTTAACATATCTGGAGTAATTGTGTCCACCGCATTTCTAATTCTCGCTTTCATATTGTCTGCAGTAGTAGCAGGAACATTGTAAACAATACTTTTAATATATCCCCATAAAAAGTAATCCATTGGAGTAAGACAAGGCGATCTTGGTGGCCAATGACATGGTCCGTTCCTTCCAATCCATTTATTAACAAATTTCCTAGTTAAATAATTTCTAACTCTACGATCAAAGTGTGCCGGTGCCCCATCTAATTGTAGCCACATATTCCCTCTAATGTTCAACGGAACGTTTTCGAGAAGTGTCCAAAAGTCCCACTTTAAAAATCTCAAAAATTTTCTACCATTTAAATGACCATTGAAAAAGTATGGTCCAATTACCTGATCTCCAATAATTCCTGCCCATACGTTTATGCTCCAACGATTTTGGCGGTCAACAGTATTAAAAGCATGCCTATTCTCGGTATCATAATAGTGAAAATTATGTCTATTTACCAAACCGTTGTGAAATGTTAATTCATCAGTAAACAAAACGAAATTTAAAAAATCTTGTTGATCCCCTATTTTTTCAATTGCCCACAAACAGAAATCTATTCGTTGTTGAAAGTCATTGCCATACAAATTTTGATGAATCTCTATGTGATAAGCATGAAATTGTTTTTTGAGAACTCTTCTCACACTTCCTCTACTTAAATCTGTTTGTCTAGCAATTACTCTAGTACTAGTGTGGGAATTTTCAGCGATGGATCCTAATACTAAAAACTCACTATCTTCATTGCCAGTTACCGGTTTACTTTTATTAGGTTTTGGATAGGCAGTGTTACCTGTGGCTCGCAATGTTTGTAAAAGCCTTTCAAAAGCTCTCGTATCAGGATGGTTACGATCAGGGTACTTTTGGGCATAAACCCTGGAAGCCAAAAGACAATTTTCATGGCATTCTCCTATGGTCAACACCATATCCACTCTTTCTTGCACTGAATATTTCATTGTAATGAAAAAATCATCAATAGTTATAAACACTGTCGTATTTTGAAATACGTCAATATGACAGAAATGTTTATAAATCAAAGAATTCTAACTGATCGACATGAGTTAATGGCGTAATTTCTAAAAATGTAACAAATACACTAATTTCTTGAAAAGTATTGAAGTACCTTATTTTTACACCTTATTTCAAAAAAAAAGTTAAAAAGGAGGGTATTCCATTTAAAATAATATAATAACTTCGATAAGTAATAAGTTTGTAGATCACCCTGTATAAATCAAACTAATTTTAGATTGTACTCCTGGAAGGCTTACATATTCTCGCCCAAACAGATTTTGAAAAAATTCAGTCGTTTGGGTGGTAGAGACCGACGCGTTGATGGTGGCCCACCCTGTATATATATATATATATATATATATATATATATATATATATATATATATATATTCCATTTAATTCTTCTGGATTCTCTCCGTGTTTCTTAACGTTTATTTTTCTTCTACGTATCGGTTCCATTTATTAGAAGCCTTTTTCAAGAAGTCAAAAACTGTGACACGTAGTTGACGTGAACAGGGTATGTTGATATACCTAATATTAGTATTCTGTATCATGTACTGTTCTGAGATCTACGTGTATAACTACGTGAACAGGGCCATGTCGTTCTAGTGAAGAATCATTTGCTTCATTGTGAGTATTTGGTGTCATTTGTGATGATTTATAAAAAGAAGCTGGTGTTATGCTTCGTATAAGAGGTTTCCACATGTGGCAGTCCTTGGCCGTCATCTCTTTTATTTAATGAGTGAGGTCGTCTTTCTATTTCAATGGCGTCTCTGATTATTCTCCTTTGCAGTATGTTTCAACTCCGTCAATGTTAATTTTACGTCCAGTTTCTATGGTATGACTTGCTAAAAATGATGATAGAACTTTTTGTCTAATCAATAGGTTATGTTCTTGTGCTCGTACAGAAATTCGTCTATTCGTCTGTCCAATGTAAGATTTAAAACATCCCTTACATTGTATTTCATAAACACCTTGGTCTTCGCCATGAACTGTATCTTTCGGATTAAAAAGTAATTGGGAAATGGTCTTATATGGTTTGAAAACGACTTTTAACTCACTCACTCATTAAACAAAAGGGATGATGGCCAACGACTACCACATATATGGAAACCTCTTATACAAAGCATCACACGAGCTCCTTTTTATAAATCATCACAAATGACACCAAATACTCACAATGAAGCAAATGATTCTTCACTAGAACGACATGGGTCTGTTACACTTAGTCATACACATAGTTCTCAATCTACTGATACAGAACACTAATATTAGGTATATCAACATACCCTACGTGTCACAGTTTTTAACTTCTTGAAAAAGGTTTCTAATCAAAATATCAACCACAATTTTTCCCTCTGAGCCTTAAAGGTTGAATTTAGTTCCACGGTTGCTTTTTTGCAATTTTGAACTCAATTTCCAACACGTGCGTAGCTAACCACTCCTGCGGCTAATATTTACTACTAGAAAATGAAGCTGGATTCTCTAACTGCACCAAATGATACGGTGCGTTATCCATAACCGCCACACAATGTTCGGATATTTTTGACAGCGCAGGAATCAGCTATTTAATCACACAATTTTAAAACCAGTCCCCGATGATAATGCTGATACTCGTTCCCCGAATCGAGTAAATAGTCACAATTTTCCAAAAACCCTGAATTACGCCCGTTGTGTAAAATTGTATACTTTTTACCTTCACTTTTAATTTTAGATGGATTACTTTTGATATCAGCATCGTGCACCCAACGAAGCATTTTGAGAAATCCACGTTTCGTCCAGATCCACAAATGTGACATATTGGCCTAAACTTTGCAACTGCAGAAATTTTCTCTAAAACTTAATTTTGCGTGTTCATTTTACTTAACATATTCTGTCCGTGGACACGTTTGTATTCGTAACCATTGATTTCAAAATTCGAAATAACGTCGTTCGAAATGTTTTAACGAGCTGATGAAAATTATCCATTTCGAATTAAATCGCTAAATTAGTCGTTGTAGATCTTTCCGAAAGGTGAAATCCCAAAAGTCAGATTTTTCGCTATTACCGCAATATGTTGAGGTCTTGCCGTTATGCTGTTTTGGATAGTTTGCTGTGAAACCTAAAACCAACTACATATTAATGTGCGCACGAAAAAGTCATTTAAGTTCTTAGATACTTGAGATATATGCTACACCGTTACTTTTCCCCGTTGCACTTGCAACTTCTTTGTACTTTTCGCAAATTATTATTAATTCAATATGACACTCGATCATCGTATGCGTTACTTAAGTAGGCAACACAGCACGAGTACTTTTGACAGTACGGTGTCAAATTAAGTTCTTGTCCTTTTTTATAAATGGGAATACCACTACAGAAAAAAATATATAATGGCCTGCGCTAATGCAAAATAAGATAGAATAGTTTATTCATTCTCATTTATCCATACTGTCAAGCCACGTGTCATCCGGATAAATAGTTTGTCATCTTTACTCGTTGAAATTGCATCCCTTATTCCACTCGTGTGCACACGCTGATAAAGCAATATGAAGTTATGGAATTTTTACTGGAGGAAAGTGTTAATCATACCCACATTCATAATCGTTGAAAAGCTGTTTATGGCACCCAAACCGTTGACAGGATTACTTTATTGAACAGATAAAATCTGAAAACAGTGAGGTAGCTATTTCGTAAAAATTTAGCTGCAAAGGGCCAGTTTTAATAACTGACGATGTGCATTCAAAGAGACCACCGAATCACTTAACAAACGCTCGCGAACAAGCAGGGTTGTTAACGAGCAAGTCGGCTACCGTACTTTGTTTCCAATTGGTAGGTACCTATAATCACAAATCAATCGGATAACAGCCTACAAGCAACTGCTCAAATGTGATCGACGGAGACTTTTCTTTTCATTAGTTATGTTTATAATTTTGGCAGGAAGAGAGGCAGCGCATAAAATAGCGACGTCGTACATTGCTGAGACCACAAAAATTGAAAACAGTTACCTCAACCGACAGAGTTCTCTTTGCTCTGTTTGACATAATGTCACGAAGTAGGAGCTACATTCAATTTGCAGTTGTACATCCAAACACTAAAAGCGTTAAGGAAACGTGTTTGACATGTTCGGGAATACGGTTATTGAGCTTTGTTGGACCATGACAACGCAAAACCACATACTTCAAATGCCACGCTACAGGCAATCCATAATCTGCAATTCGATGTTCTTGTTCTCTCACTTATTGCGATTTATTTATTTTTCTATTGTTGAAAACACAACTTATAGGTATTAGGTACGGAAAAGGTAATAAAGTTAAGGCCGATGTAAACAAATGGATTTGGAGTCTAGATGAAGAATTCCTCATGATCAAAATGCTATAATGGGTCGAATGTTGGAAGCGTTGTGTTCTGTGGTGACCATTATGTAAAAGAAAAACCGACCATTTTGTAGCTAAATAATATTTCTTTTTTCAATTGCCTAAATAACTCTCCCTATTCTCAAGTTATAGGCCAGTCTGCATTAGATTTCAGCCATACATTTATTATTTTAGTTATTTAAGTATTAACGTTATATATGAGAGATTTTTGGATTACGTAGTGTTTGAAACCCTACGAAGGAGAACTTTTAATGTCCTGAACGTCAAGCTCGAAAATAATGCCTGTGGTATTTTCTAAAATAAAATAAGATATATTCACGTTTGGAATACCCAATGCGAGTTGTTTGTCATTTGTATGTGACACGCAGAAGGATTTGGAACCGCTCAGGGAAAACTGATTCCGATTAAATTAAATAATGTGAAATAGTACGTTTTGTGAGTGACACCGCTGAAAAAAATTTGAATTTGATGATACTTGTCTCGTATAGTAAGGAATTGTGTTTAAATTATAACAGTTAGGTAAGCTTATTTGGAAGTCAACTATGGAATCTAACTGGATAATTTATAGATGAAATATTATTAAACCCGCCTTGAATATGCAAATCATAACACACCGATAGATACGTTCATAAATCTTCAAACCCACGTCAAAGAACTGGTGTTATCAAATCTTTAGTAGAACGAGAATCTGTTCCTGGGGTTTCATAAGATGAATTTAATCATTTGAAAAAACCACTACACCCTCACAGCTATTCGCTTAAAGAAACTAACAATGTTATTGCACCTGCAAGACATGTCCATAAATATAAAAGTATTGCTTAATCTTGGTGTGGTTTTCTTTCCTTCATAATGAACATTGGTCATGGATTTGGACTGTTTTTAGATCAACAAGCAAGACTAAAGTACATTTAGGGGCACTGATTAGACGTTTCAAATAAAGTTTTAGCTGCCCAAATGTAAAAGTTGTGGTTTTTGTGGAAAAGTGTACATTGGAACCACAAAACGTAGCTTTTATACTACGCTAGTAAAGAACATATGAGAACCAGAGAAGTGTGCAGTAGTTGAACATTTCGTATGTAATTTAAATCATGACGGTAAATTTGATAATATGGAAATTTTATCAAGACAAACTCTGACCACGACCCTTCCCCCACGTGACCACGTCCACTTCCATCCGATTGGTCCTACACGCGCATACAGCCTTAGGCTGAACGCTCTGAGTGGAGGACCTAAGGACAGGCCACGCCCCCTGGTTTCTGATTGGTGGCGGCAACTTTTGTTTTGGCGGTAATTTTTGTTTTGGCAACCATTTTTGTGTTGTTGGCCAGTTCTGTTTTGGCGGCCATTCTTGTTTTTTCGGCCATTTTTGTTTTGGCGGCCATTGATTGGAGGTCTAAGGCTCTGCATTCTGATTGGCTGGTCCTGTTTGATTTGCTTGTGGCGCGATAGAGGTGTATTTTAAAAAAGTGGATGTAGGTCTCTGTAATTGTTATGGCGGAAAAACTTGAAATTTGAAATAGTATTCTAATAATAGGAGCCCGCGTGCTACCTCGTTAAACAACTGCAGGGTTTCGGAACTTGTTCTGGGGTCTTCGCCCCTTGTCGGGCCCCTTTATTTGTTCTGTGGGGAGAGCTTGAAATTTTTCATAGTATTCTAATAATGGGGGGCCCGATTGCATCTCGTAAGACAGCTATAGGACTTCGAAACTTGTTCTCGGGTCTTCGCCCCTTGGCGGGACCCCTTGCTTATTATGATATAATTTGAAACAGTATTCTAATAATGGGACCCGTATACAATCTCATAAGAAACCTATAGGACTCCGGAACTTGTTCTTGGATCTTTGCCGGGCCCCCTACTTGTTTGTGACGCCATCTAGTGGTGTATTTTTAAAACTAATGAATGTTTTCTGTAATAGAAGCTGATCGTGGCTCCACCTAGTAGTGTATTTAAAAACTAGATTTAACTGTTATGACGGGGAATTTGAAACAGTATTCTAACAATGGGGCCCCATGCTATCTCATAAGACACCGTTAGGACTCCTAACAGATGCAAGAAGCCATGTCTAAAACAGCTGCTGCACAAATAAATGAATTACTCTTAAAGATAAAAGGTTCAAAATGGAAATTTAAGGTGTTCAAAGAAGGTTTCAAAAGATGGATCTGAATAAACGCAACACGAGAAGGGTCAAGAGGTTGACGTAACGAATAGAATATGTAATAGTCCAAACACAGTAAAACCTGTAAATAAATAAATAATAGAGACACGTAACCCCGAAAGAAAAGAAACTAACAAGCCGTTGCAAATACGTCAAACAAGCTAGAAAAACAGCGGAGCTCATCTAATGGAATATTTTTAAAACTAACGGAAGGTTCAGGTAATTGTAATGGGTGAAATTTGGAATGCCACAGTATTATTTCTTGTGGGTTTTGAATTTCTACAGGTGTTTGTTTAAAATTACAAAAACATTAATTAGAGATGCAATGTAAGTGCATTGCGTAAGATATTAATTAAAATCACTACCTTCGATTAATTGTCTATCAATTTCTTCATGAAACCGGTCAACAGAGAAAACCCATTATATATCTCTAGTCCAAAATAACAATTACTGATAAGGCAATTACTGTGTTTTGGCGAAACAAGCTTCAAGTTGGAAGTCCAGGATGTTGATTTCAGATGCTGATTAGGTGATTCATACAAAGATGCTAAGACCAAATTGCCCCCAGGCATTTGACTATTTTCAATAAGGAGTTTGTGTGACGCGGTTCTATATTTGCTGTATTTTTATGGAAGCAAGATTCAAGTTGAAAGGCTAAGATGTTGCTTTCATTTGCCCCCTTGCATTTGTCCATTTTCAATAATGATGACTTTGTGTGTTCAATCTTATTTATAAATCTAAGACCTTTTTGACAGAGGTTAGTTTCAAATCAATATCTTAGAGTTGAATTTTAAATCTTGTTTCTATATCCAATATGTTTTAATAGAAACTGGTTTCCGATCACCATATTAAACTCGTTTCCGATATTACTTAGCGATTTAGTAATTGGGAAGTAATTAAAATATGTTTATGAATTTGCTTCTAAACGTATTAATAACTATTACGCTGACATGATATTAATTAAAATAAAGAATGAAGTGTATTACCAAAACTGGAAATGAAAGTCAACTGCACCCTGCATCTTGAACAAGCTGTACGAGTTGAGAACCAACTCAGACGTAAATTGGGCTTAAGTCAATCTTAAGCTGTTTAATTTGATGATTGATGAGAAACGGTGCTCAGAACCCTGTGTTGTTTAAAATTGTAACTTGGACCGGTTTTCGGTCAGCATCTTATATTAAGGGCTCCAGCAGAATCTATGGTCTACTTTGGCTGATGCTGGGTATAACCGGTATCCTGGGGGGGGGGGGTGACATTTTGGTCAGGCGTGTCTTTTTGCCATGGGGTTGACATCTTGCAAATGGGCTTTCAGTCGTATTGTTTACGCCGCGAAATTTTTTGCTTCAAATCAACATCTTAGACTTTCATCATATTTCTGTGTCTAGAACCCTCTGACTGGTCAGCATACTAATAAGTCGAATAAGATGATAGGGTTGAAACAAATTCTGGAAACATGTTTGTCGGAAGAAGTTGATAAGTCAACTAAGGTGATCAGGTTGAAATGCATTCCTGAAACTTGGTTATAAATCTAAGGCTCTTTTGACAGGACCAGATCAACAGACCATTAATCGTATTATAAGCTTTGATTAATACATATAACGATAATGATGATTTAGATTTAAATAGTATCTATCTTAATAATCTTAAAACGTTTTTCTAATGCATTGTAAAAGCATGAGTGTTATTATACGGTAATTATCGTATAGGGCTATAACGACATATTACGTAATGAATATTTGCGATATGGCAGCACTTATGTAAAATAATGTAGAGGCCTGATTTGGTTATATATATATATATATATATATATATATATATATATATATATGTTAGTTTTTGCAAACTGTAAGCTAATCTAAATCAGCAGTTTAGATTAGAATTTTATATCTTATTTCTATTTGTAAGATGTAGGCAGAAGCTATTTTCAAATCAACATCTTAAACTTGCATCAAATTTTTGTATGTAGGAGATGTTAAAACAAGATGTAGCCATTGACAGCTAAAGTAAAATAACCTTAAAACATTCAGAGAGAGTATCCTGATCATCCACATTTTATACGCTTTAACATGACTCTAATCATTGTTTGGATTCAATCAAAGATTTTAAATAACTCCTTTATTAAAATGTGGTTAATTACATGGATATGGTTAGAGCATTAAGCTATCCCTACATTATGCAAATAATACGCATCCCTTTAAAAGTATTCAAATCAAAATCTGTATGTTAAAGGTTATCATTAATATTACTTTTATAAATAAAATTCTAATTGGATTTCGTGAGTTGAGGAAGGCCAAAATTAATTCCAGCCAGCATTGTTTTTTTAAAATGCATACATTTGCGTATACGTCTGATTGCATAATCAAAATGGATAAATAATATATTCAACGTCTTTCTCCTGTTTTTATAACCTCTATCTAATTATGGTATATTGAGTATCAAGAACAGTAAAAGGGACGTTTACCGGTCGACCGGTACAACCCTTCATGTTCGTGATGCTCATACTGTTTTTGCGCGATTGTATTAAATTTACCACAATTGAAATTATTTAATTTCTATTAAATCAACAAAAATTCAAAAGTGACGATTTAAATAGAAATGTCCAAATTGTTTGTTCTTATTGTTGTGAAATACAGGTAGCATATATAATTTTACGTTGGTATCCTCTTGTCTTGGAAACATATATGGTAAATAAACGAAAAAGCTTAATCGTGCTATGTTCAGTTCTTTAATATACGATACGAATTTTTGACAGCCTTGCGGACTAGACGTTTTCGTGGTCCTAACGTATCATGTACTAAATGGATAATATTTGACGACGGTATAATTTCGTTTCTTATTGTAACAGTTCCTAGTTTATCCCGAAGTATATCCCCTGATGCATTTAATATACGTAAATCGCACATTTACTTTTTGTATAACTACCTAATTAGCAGGTTTATGTAAAACTCATTAAGGATGTTTCATTACTATTATAGAGTTTGTTTGAACAATAATATTGTATTTAAAATCATCCATATATTTTACTTTGATTTTTATTATCTTTTAATATCAAAACGATGCTTTTGTTTTCTTTTAAATATCCTTTAAATTGAGTATGTGATTAAACTACACATTAATTGTAACGGACGCAAATTTTGATTTAAACCACCAACGTACACAGTAAAAGATTGCTTCGAGTGGGTCTCGACCCACGGCCATTACTTACTTACTTAAATGTAGGCTTTAGATTAAGTCAATACTCGCGCGCGACCTAACCTAAACCGTGCGTTTATGAATCTAATCTAACATTGTACGCGTTTCGCTCTTTAAGTGTAACCACCATCGAGTGAACATTATAATAACGTGTTCTCCTGTTTATGAGCCAACGCCAGCGAATATTAGAAATTTCACTGACTTACTAATAAATTATTACAACATAACCGTTCAAGATGATGATGAAAGCAATGAAATGGGCGAGGTGAATGTATTTCAAATCCAAGATGATGGTTATGATTCAGAGAAGAAGAAGGGCGATGAGGTAGAGGAGAAGGACGCATCTCAAAACCATGATTATGATAGCGACGAATCACGGTCGAATAAGAAGAATACCGATAGAATAGTAATTAAACAAATGATGTAGTGTTTTTTATAATAAATAGTAAATAAGTTTTCCTTCAATTTTTTATTAATAATCTTGTTTTCCTAACGGACGTTCGAACCTGCACTAACAACACTACAGTTAATGCGAAAAGATGGTTAAATGAGAAATTGATTTGATTAATTTGATTTGATTAATTGATTTGTTTGTTTGAGAAAGAGACGAGGGAGACGAGAGTGAGGGAGAGAGACGAACACTCTATTACAGAAAACATTTATTAGTCCTTACACCATTAGATGGCGCCGCAAACAAACCCTAATTAGTCCTATAAATATACCGGTAGGCGGCGCCATCTCTATTACATAGAAGATTTGTTAGTTTAAAAATATACCACTAGATGTCGTTACCTTTATTACAGAAAATATTCATTAGTCTATACACAACTAGATGGCGACACAAATTCAAATTTCGCAACAAGGGGCCTACAACATGAGGGCGCAGACCCTAACAAGTTCCTATACTTGTCTTATAAGTTAGTATTAGGGCCCCTTATTAGAATAGTATTTATCGTTAAGCGGGCCATAACGAGGGGCGCAGACCTTAACACAAGTTCCTATACCTACCTTATGAGATAGAATTAGGGCCCCCTTATTAGACTACTATTTACATCCACGGCGAGGGGGCGAAGGTCCAAGAGTAAGTTCCTGTATCAGTCTTACTTGAGTAACATTTAAAAATTCCAGGGTCGACTGCTTCTATAAAACATAAATAATACAGGGTCATTTCAAATACCTTGTAAGTTATATGCGCTAAATGCGCTAGTAGTTCGCTAAATTAGTAACAATAGAAAATATCTCAAGATAAGGTAGAAGACGTACTACTGCCTCGAAATCGGGTGAAGATAGATTCAAGAAGATAAATACGGTACAGCTTCTGAGAACAAGGAAGAATGTTTGAAAGCGTGTGTAGTATTTCCAAGGGTCGTGCTGAAAACAGCTAATTTAAGAATAATCTCGCATCTATGCATATATAATATATAATAGTGACCGGTAAAGACTATATATTATCCTTTGCAAGTATTTACAGCGTAACCATCATCGAATGAGCATTATTATTATTATGAACCAGCATTACGGGTATTAGATGTTTTACGGCTTATTAATAAACTATTACAATATAATCGTTCAAGATGAAAACGATGACATGAATGAGGTAAAATTTATCTCAAAATCTTGATAATAGTAATGCACTCTATGAAATTTCAAATAAGCTAAATTATGTCACTCTTAATTCAGGTTTAAAAATTTAGAAGTGTTTAATTGGCATGGCTATTAAACCTCAGCTGGTAAAAGCCCATATAAGGTGAAGTACATGTGTGTAATTGAACAAGCAAATAAATCAGCCATAATTTTTTCGAAAGTATAGGTGCTGACCGCTTAGAAGGGAAATCCGCCTATATAAAAAGCGCCATTGCATTATGGTAGAAATTATTTTTATTTCACCTAATATTTAATTTAAATCTTAATGTACTTTGCAGCAGCAAAATTTAAAAAGATATTTGTAAATACATTAATTTGACAAGGGTGAAAGGGTGACTGCTGCTTTCCGATTCATATTAATGAGGTTGTATGACTGTTTAATAATAATAATTGCATTCTATAACAACAATTTTATCATATAGGTAAAGTCTCAAAGTGAAAATAATTTAAAAGTAATTGTGGCCGTTGAAGGTGTCTTCGAAGTGAAAATCATTTAAACTCATGTTGTAAATTCGTGTATAGGAAAAGCCCCAACCTACAAATGGAAATTAAAGGAAACATAATAATAATTTTAATAACATCTTTTATGCAATCTCTTTTATAATAATAAACTCATTGCGAAAAATAAAATCACATTGTAAAACAAAAACACATATCCTTGTCAGAATGGCATTTAAACTTCATGTTAGATAGATAGAAATAGACATAAACACTTTGTCAACTTTAAAAAATACCAAGGTGATATGCTTCTATCAATAATACGATTTAATCATTTTCATTCATATTTAGTTTTTAGTCTTACGCTACCTGTAATAATTTTAATTTTTTAGGATAATTATGCAATCTCATTTATAATAATCTCATTACGAAAAATAAAATCACCCTGTAAAACAAAAACGATTATCCTTGTCAGAATGATATTCAAACTTTATGTTAGATAGATAGAAATAGACATAAACACTTTGTCAACTTTAAAAAATACCAAGGTGATATGCTTCTATCAATAATACGATTTAATCATTTTCATTTTAGTCTTACGCTACCTTTAATAATAATTTTAATAACACTTTTTAGGATAATTATGCATTCTCTTTATAATAAACTCATTACGAAAAATAAAATCACACTGTAAAACAAAAATAGTGATCCTTGTCAAAATGACATTTAAATTTCATCTTAGATAGATAGAAGTAGACATAAACATTTTGTTAACTTTAAAAAATACCAAGGCTTCTATCTATCAATAACACGATTTAATCATTTTCACTTATATTTTAATTTTTAGTCTTACGCTATCTATACCTGCCTTACGAGACTAGGACCTCTGATTAAAATACTATTTCCGGCAAAAAGGCGCAGGGTTCTTATAATTGTCTTACAAGTTAGCTTAGGGCCCCCTTATTAGAATATAAAAAATTCACAAGGCCAACTACAACTCCAAGGCAAAGCCCAAGGCCATGCTTGAGGTCAGCCTCAAGGTCATAGATACGTTCCCCACCTGGGGGAATTTGGGAATTTCCAAGGTCACAAAGTGAAAGTTGAGGTACCGGTTTACTACCGCAGTTGCCTTTCGAATACTACGTTATATTAGACGTATTTTCATATTTAATAAATTTGTTTTACAATAATAAATACACGATTAAACCCAAAGGGTAAGTATCTTCTTTATTAATGTTTAATAATCTTTCTGTTTGGATTGTTTGTTTTGTATTTGCCATGTTGGTTTTACTTGCGCCGTAGGGATTGTATGAAGTACATTCGCCTTTTTTTAACTTAATACGAAGTGTTTTTGGTAATGTACCCACCTATTATTTGGTAAGATTTGTATGCGTCGTGTCAATAGTAAATTAAAAATAAGTAAATTTATAATGAAGTTTTATATTCAAAGGTGTTTTTTATAAAATTTATATATTTTGTAGACAATATGGACTCATGTTTTTCATTCAATTATTTTAACCAACTTAAAAATCCAATTTGAAGTGTGTTTGTAAAAAAAAAACGTTAAACATTATTTATTAAAACGAGTACGAAAATATCCATTAACAAGCATTAGCTCTGTTTAAAAATATCTGGTGTAAAACAACACACGACCTTCCAACCGACAATGTGGAAATTAAAAGAAATGAAATAATTTAAGTGTTAGTTCAAATTTTTTCACTATCTGAGTAACGATTAATTTTACAAGAAAATTTGATGACATATTTCGTAATGAAAATTTAATTTTACATAAAATTTGTTTCTAAAGTATTTTTAATATAAAGCAAACATATGCATAAATGTTTGATGTGGAACCACACACCTTCCAACCTACAAAATTGAAATTATAAGAAATGAAACTATTTCAGTAAGAATAATTTGTTTTAAGATAAATGTGCATCCTTTTTTATTACATTTATAACTCAAAAAGGGTAAGATTGTAAAAACAGAAACAATAATCAACGTTTTAAATTTCATACCAGATAGAGATCAATAGACATCTAAATTCTAGCTTGAAAAAAGTTTCAAAGCATTTTTAAACCCATTAAATTAATTTTTAGTCTTATTTAGCTCTGTATTAAGAAACTTTATAAAGAAAAGTTATGTAAAATTAAATTATCTTTAAAAATATTAATTTACGTATTTTCCTATAAAGTTGATCGTTATTCAGATATTGAAAAAATTAAACAAACGCTAAAATTCCACCTTACGAATTCTTTGACGCTACATTACTCATCGTATAAAAAAATTGCATAGAACATAATTAATCGATATGTTTCAGAATTATACTGTCTTGCGAATTTATTTCGACGGGTGATTAAACACCTTAAACTGAGGTCATTAACTCTAAAATGCCTTATCAAAGTTATATAACAAGATATAAACGATATGACCTTTTAAAGTTTTCTTTTATTTTTTATTTTTGTGATTTTTGAGTAGTGATCAAACAAATTAAATTAAAAAAATGCACATTTTATTTCAATTTTAATTTGTTAACCTTACATTAGATGTTCGAAGTTATCGCTGTGATGTTGAACGCAATGTCTTAAAATACGGTCGTTAACGCAAAAATAATTGATCAACAAATTATCGCTAAAATGATTAACGTTAAAACAATTATTTAAAAAATTGTGCAAAGTAAACATGCATTCAAACTGATCTTTTGCTAAGTAGGCTGATGTCAATAACTTTTCGGATCTGCCAAGCTATTTCAGTAACTGCAATGCACTGTTTGTTTGGCACCAATGTTTCCAAAAAATCTTAGCAAGGAATGCAAAATTAGTCTATCACACTAATTTTGAATACGTGATTTCCTAACAGACTAACTCCCATTCCTCAAAAATTCGCTGCTGTAGTACTCTGTGCATGAGAAACTGGTATACTGCAAACACGTCAAGGTCTGCAAGGTAGGTCTGGCAGGCACCAACGAATTTTGGATGCCGAAGAAGAAATATTGAACCTTGTTGAAGAAGATCTTTCCAGTCGTACTACAGAAAGATCTCGCCATGTCGGTGTCTCAAATCGAATTGTCTGGTGAATACTGCGAGAAAATCAATCGTCTCATTTCCATGTACAAAAATACAAACATTGCAATCTACAGATCACCCTTTACCTCTGCATCTCTGGCAATAGTTTCTGCTAAAACATGCTGAAGTTCGATACTTTTCTTCCATTGTGTTGTTAGAAGATGAATCAATGATTACACCATGGTACCATCTGCCACAACACTCATATCTTGACAGTTGAAAATCCACATGTTGTTCGTTGTAATCAATTACAGCACAGATTTCCGATAAATTTTTCGGCCAGATTGGTGAACGGATAACTTATTGGCCCTTTCGTGTTGTCAGACTGATCAACTGCAAATGATTTTTGTAAAATCATTTGGCAGAACTGATAGCAGAAGTACCTGTGAATGTACGTCAACAAATGTGGTTCCTTCAAGACGGCGCACCGCCACATTCTAATCATTTAGTCTGCGTACACGTGGATAATGTGTTCGATAATCAATGGATTAAACAAGGTGGTCCTGTTAGATAGCCTCCTCGATTATCCGACCTAAACTTTTATTTATGAGGACTTATGAAGACCATTGTATATATCAATGAAACAATTGATTTATATGATCTTCGTAACCGCGTTGAAGCAGCTACGGTAACAATTCAACGGCAAGATCTACGCCTTGTAAGTTTTATCTCATGGATACATCGAGCGAGACCTTGCCTCCAACACCACAGCGATATCTTCAAACACCTAAGGTAAGGTGTTTCTGTGAAAAAAATAGAATTAAAACAAAATGTGTATTTATTTAATTTAACAGTTTAATCACTCTCTAGAAATGAGAAAATAAAAAATAAAAAAATTCTAAAAAGCCCTTATACAAATTTGATAAGATATTTTAGCGTTTAATGATGTTTTAAGCTGTTTCATCACTCATTAAAAATAAAATCACAAGACTGTAAGCACAGTGTATGTAGGTTTTTTATATATACGAAATATACACGTTTCAAAAATCCTCGATAAAACCCAAAAACGTCCAACACACTCAAATACATACACTCACACTCACACACACACACACACACACACACACACACACACACACACACACACACACACACACACTCACACTCCCTCACGCCCACGCTGACCCGCACACCCACGCCTACAGCCACACTCACACACCAACGCACATAGGCGTAAGACGTATAATAAAGTAAATCGATTTCGTGATAATGAAAAAAATCGATTGCACAACCTTCTACACCTATATATGTAGGTTGAAATGTCGCCAGCACATAACCTTATTATGCTTATGTCGAGGTATATTAGCAAATACGGGCAAGAGTTAGTCAGTCGCGTTATGGATATTCCTAACTAATTCATATTTGCTCTTACATTAAAGGTACAAGACGCATGTCATCAAGTAAACATATGCACCTATACTACATATGTCCCAACTAGCTAAATCTATCTATTAAACACTTTTCTCTCTATATAATCCAATACGCATTATACACAGTTTACTTCAATAGAAACTTCTCAACTCTATTTATATACTAGTTATATACCAACTTTTCATCCTCGTTTGTCAAATGTTAAAATCAATGCTACTATAAATGTTAATTTTTTTTCCGTTTTAACATGATTAGCTTGATAAGATGTTTAAATTAATTATTAACACTTATTTAGTTCCATATTAAAAACTTTATAAGAGAAACATCCAAATGCTGTAAAAAAATCACTTATATTGTTTGTCATAGATTAACAGTTCTTGTGTTATAATGAAAAGTTATTTTAAGTACTTCGCCGTATATTTTAGTGCTTATTTATTACCCTGCATTAAACAATCAAAACAATTTATCAAAAAGTTAGATATCTTTAATCAAGTTTTTTTTTATAATTGTGGTCCGGAACAGACTACCGGCAACGCAATAGCCATTGTAATACTGATAATTCAAAAGTAAGAACTGCAGTGTTTCTTCTGTGTTTAAAGGACTGTATGTCAGAAGTTAAGGACATCAACTGCGACACAAATTTGTCTCAATGAAACTAGAAACGCAGTTGGTGAGCGTGTCATTTAACCCAAACAAGGTGAGTTCGGCAAGTAAGTACTTATGCCAAACTCGGTCAGATGCCTTTGAGATATCTAAAGCGACTACATAATACTTGTTTCGTTCGTACCAAAAAAGAACGTAAACATCTTCAAACAGTATTCCAACATTTTGTGAAATAAAATAAACCTAATATAAGTATACATGGTCTTAAGTAACAACATGATTTTTAAATGTGTTTCTATATACCTTTCACCAGGCTGTGAACCGTTTTTGCTTGTCAACGAATTCGAAGCGCAAACTTACTGTGTTTATTTAACGTGTCCCTTACTTAAATGACAACTTACACTTTACGTGAACTTCACTGATTCTTCCAACCCATTTTCTTATTAAAACATTGCAGAAAAATCGTGAAAGGAGTTTAGCTGTGAGAATTTTGTTAACATAAACAATTTTTTTAGGTATTCCAATCTACAAAATGAAAATGGTGAAATAATTTTAATAATATTTTTTTTGGATAATTAGGCAACCTCTTTTATAAGAAATTCAATACGAAAATAGGCAACATTGTAAACGCAAAAACAATAATCTATGTCAAACAGACGTTTCAAACTACATGACAAACAGAGGTTAATAGATATCTAGATGCTAACTTAAATTAAAAGAAATGAAATAATTTTAGTTTCAAATTTTTACCTTCCAACCTACATATACATATATAGGTATAGAAGGTTATGCAATCGACTTTTCTTTCAATATCGCTAAATCGACTTATTAACTCATTTTACAACTTTTGGCCAAGTTTCGTCAAGAACGTCCTTGATGTCTGCATGTGTGTCTGTTTGTGTGTGTGTGTGTGTGTGTGTGTGTGTGTGTGTGTGTGTGTGTGTGCGCGTGTGTGTGTGTGTGCGTGCGTGCGTGCGTGCGTGCGTGCGTGCGTGCGTGCGTGCGTGCGTGTGTGTGTGTGGGGCAGGGCGGGTGGGTGGGTGGCGGGTGGTTGGGTGGGTGGGTGCGTGCGTGCGTGCGTGCTGCGTGCGTGAGTGTGCGTGCGCGCGTTTGTGTGTGTGTGTGTATATGTGTGTGTATGTGTGTATGGATGTATGTTAATATCCACGAGAACTGCAGAACGAAAATACCTACGTACTTAAAATTGTGTATTAAAGCTTGTTTTCATTTGGTTTAGAGTTGATTAGATTTTGGAAGAAATTCATCAGCGGCGAGGGGGGTTTATTATGGTCAGTTTTTGGTTTTTATCAAATATTTCTAAAACAACTGTATATTTCAAAGCTATAACAATAGCAAGGTATAGACCTTAAACATATCGGTTAATTATGTTCTATGCAGTTTTTTGACACGACGCATAATTTAGCGGTAAAAAATTCCTAAGGTACAATTTAAGTGTTAGTTCAGATTTTTTCAATATCTGAATAACGATTCATTTTAATAGAAAAACTGTAGGCATATTTTTTAAACAACATTTAATTTTACATAATTTTTCTTTATAATGTGTCTTAATATAATGCAAGGTAAGTTTAAAAAAATAATTAAATATGAATGAAAATGGTTAAAATGTATCATTGATATTTTATAGAAGCGGGTGGCTTTGGAATTTTTGTTATTAACGTTTATTATTTATGTCTATCTGGAATGAAGTTTTAAACGGCATTCTGACATAGATTACTGTTTTTGTTTTTACAATGTTGCCAGTTTTCGTTATGAACGTATGAAATAGGTTGCATAGTTGCTAAAATAAATTATAATTAAAATTTGAAAATGTAAACTTTCACCTTTATCACACTTAATAAAATACTTATCTTTTTTTGGGTTTTTTAATGCTGTATTTTAAATTATACAGTCTAAACGTTTCGATAACACTTATAGCTATCTTCGTCAGTTAAACAATTTTGTCAAAGTTGAAAAATTAAAACATAAACATCAGCATGCTATCAACATAACAGTTTGAGAAACGTATAAACCAAACTATAAAATTAAATTTGAGTAAAGAATAACTAATTAAATATGGCATTAGGACTATTTTTAAACCTACAAGAAAAATTAAAGAACATTTAAGATCGCCTAAAGATGTGTCAAACCCTTTATCATCTTCCGGAGTGTATAAGTTATCTTGTTCATGTGGAAAAATATAAATCGGAACCACAAAACGTAGCTTTGATACAAGACGTAGATCAGGTCTACCAGAGAAGTCTTCTGTGGCTGGCGATATCCTGAATAATCTAAATCATGACATTCAATTTGACAATATGGAAATATTGTCAAGACAAACTCATTATTATGTTCGCTTACAACGTGAAGCTATTGAAATATATAAACACCCTAATAATTTTAATAGACAAGAAGAAAATCTCCGTTTAAACAGGTTTTGGCATCTTATAATTAAAAAAAGGCATAATGATACGTTTTGATTTTGACTTTAATTTTGACTTTTGGTATGTCTAGGTTTTTTGCTGTGTTTTTCTTAGACCATAAAACAAATGCTTTACCAATTATATGTTAAATAACCACAGCACTATAATTTGACATAAGTAGTTGAAATTAAGATTAAAATTAAAAATTACAAAAAACGTTCTGCATTATGCTTTTCATTGTTAATAACACACACTTATTGATAAAGATATCTCTTTATTATATTTAACTGAATTATTTTATTTGATGTCATGCTTATATTTGTGAATGCTTCCATCATTTTGAAATTGAAGTTTTTCACAACTTCACACTTACATCATAACTTGATTAAATTTTGTTAAACGTGTTTTTTGGCTGACAAATTTCATTGTTAGCTTTCGCCGTAGAGAGTGTTCTGATTTATCATTTTTAAGGCAGTTTAATAATATTTAATTTTTAATGACCTAGCTATTCTTTACTAAAATTTAATTCTATAGTTGGCTTTATACGTTTCTCAAACTGCAATATTAATGCAGCTGTTTATGTTTTAATTTTTCTACTTTGACAAAATTATTACAACATCTTTAACAATTTTAACAGATATTACTACTGACGAAGATAACTGTAAGTGTTATCGAAACGTTTAAATTGTATAATTTAAATACACCATTAAGAAACCCAAAAAATATAAGTATTTTATAATTATAATTGTTTAATTTCTTTAATTTTGAAGTTAGCATCTATATGTCCACTAATCTCTGTCTGTCCAGAAGTTTTAAACATCTGTGTGACATAGATTAATGTTTTTGCTTTGCGTTGCATATTTACGTGATGAGCTTATTATAAAAGTATATAAAGAGATAACTCTTCTAAAAAAATGTTATTAAACTTATTTCATTTCTTTTAATTTCAATTTTGTAGGTTGGAAGGTCGTGTGGTGTTCCACGCCAGATATTTTAGGATAATTATCCAACTTTTTTTTATACGTTCATAACGAAAGCAGGCAACATTGTAAAAACCAAAACAATAATCTATGTCAGAATCACGTTTAAAACTTCATGTCAGATAAAGATCTCTAGACATAAATACAAGTTAACGCAAAAAAATTCCAAAGCCACCCACTTCTATAAAATTATCGATTATACAGGCTTCAGCATTTTCAATCACATTTTTTAAATTTTTACATATGTTTCGTTTTACATTTAAAACTGTACAAAGAAAATTTATGTAAAATTAAATTTTCTTTAAAAAACACGTCCACACTTTTTCTAGTGAAATTAATCGTTAATCAGATAATTAATCTTTGACATATGCAGTTGTTTAGAAATGTTTGATAAAAACCAGAAACTGACCTAATAAACCTCCCCTCTCCGCAGCTAGATTTCACCCAAAATCTAATCAGCTCTAAGCCAAATGAAAACAAGCTTAAATACAAAATTTTAAGTAAGTCGGTATTTTCGTTCTGGAGTTACGGTGGATACTAGCATACATCCACACACATACACAGGCATCCAGACATGCTGGGCGATCTTGGCGAAACTTGGCCAAAGTTTGTAAGATGAGCTAATAAGTCGATTTAGCGATAGTGAACAAAAAGTCGATCGCATAACCTTCTATACCTACCTATGTACATGTAGGTTGAAATGTAAAAATTACTTTGTTTTACAAACACACACTAAACTAAGCGATTACTAAAGCTTAAAATCCATAAACTTAAAACACTCAACCAACCTTAAGTTACGGTTACAGATGTTATACTTACGGCCTAAGAAATGGCCAATATCTTAGTAAATTTTGTATATTCTGTTCTTTTCCATAGCTGAATGAGTTTCACGTACTTTTAAATGCTTATGCGCTAAACTTATCTGTACGTAAACTAATATAGTGGTCGTGGTGTATATCCGAGAACGATCATATGTAAATACTTAATAATAAAACAGCCGTCTCTATAGTCTCATGGTCAGCGTGATAATCTTTCGCTCGGGAAACACGGGTTCGAACCCGGCCAAGGTAGTCGCGTTTTTATCGACGCAGAAACCTACAAGATCTCGTCATGTCGGACAGGAACTAAACCTTAGGTCTTTGTTGATTTCGATACATCAAAGATAGTTTGCTGAGGGCGGAACTCCCTTTAAGGTGAAATACTAGTAAGAGCAGGTACGGTACAGGGTTGTGTAATCCACGGAATGAGAAAGATGATTGGCTCATTTTTGACATATTCTTACACCAATCGTATATCTCATTCCGGATATGAAATAAACCTGACTTAATCCACGTTTGTGCAATCGGCGCGTAATGTAAACCTAGATGTTGAATGTAATAATATAATTTATGCAAAAAAGCCCAAAACTAGATCATTTAAAGAACAACCTTTTGCGTTACTCTCCTTCGACGTCTCAAATAAGAGTTGATCTCTTTGACTTTAGTATATTGTAAATTTTTGTGTTGAACTAGGCAGTGATGAATAAGAAAGCAAACAAGTAAAAATAAACTACGCAAAAATGAATAGGGATATTGTATTTACCCATGATTTGTTAATACTTTGCATTTACAAACAATCTTTTATTAACAAATGGATCAAGGAGTCGGTGCTTTACACTTATAAACAAAAACATCTAATACTGGTGCAGTTGTTAATTGTTTTCCTGTCAACTAACAAACTGTGTTGAAAATCTAGTTTTTCTGAAGTTTTAATAATCGTTGTGGTTTATTGTTTAAGTTAGAGAGAATATTTGCTTAATTAATTAAAAAACCAATGCAAAGAAATCATTTAACGGTGGAACAGGCAAATTTGGTGATACAAATGCATCATAGGGGGCATCTACAGGTAGATATCACAGAATTCGTTTTCGTGAGACAGGTACGACTACTAGAAGGCCTGGAAGTGGGTCGAATCACAATACCTCGACAAGATCGACTTGTGAGAATAAATGCAAGAATGCACCCTTTCTCTATGGCTCGACACCTGCAGCAAGTCCTTCAAAATGCAACAGGAATCCGAGTATGTACTCAAACAATAAAAAATCGATTGTTCGAAGTAGGGCTTACTTCCTACCGTCCTCTGAGATATCCCGCTAGAACTGCTGCACAAAGAGGGCTTCGTGTACAATGGTCAAGAAGAAGATTTCAAGAAGCGACACCATGGGTGGACATATTGTTTTCGGATGAGTCTTGATTTTGTCTCCATAACGATAGTAGACGTCAAAGAGTTTATCGAAGTGCTGGAGAGCGTACCTTTGCTCAATAATTTAATGGTATGGGTCGGAATATCTTTGGGATGGCGTACCGAACACAATGTCTTTAATGGTACTTTGACAGGTCAGCGTTATGTTGAAGACATTATAATGAATTGCGTATTAAATCGCCGTGACGTCGTTGACAGAGAAAATTTGATTTTTTTAAACGATAATGCAAGACCCCACCGTGTTCGAGTTGTTTTGAACGCTGAAGAAATAAATTTACCACTTCCAGCGTTCTCGCCAGACTTAAATCCAATCGAGCACGTGTGGGATTTTCTTCAGAGGCGACTAGATCAACATATTCCACAGCCAACCACAATTCAGCAGCTAAGAGATGTATTATGTAGCAGGAAATACCACAAGAACATATAGACAACTGCATTCTAAGTATGCCTGCAAGGTGTAGAGCAGTTATTAATGCCCATGGAGGAGCAACACGGTATTAGCCATGTAAAATTTTCATTTAAATTACATAGGGTGAAACAACTCAGTAACCACTTTTTCCTCAATTTGTATTAAACTTAGATTTTAAGTAGGCTGTTACTTTTAATTCGATGGTTAGCTACAATAAATGACTTTCTGTTTTCCATTTTGTGTCACTTTGCTTATAGATATCACCGATTTCAGCTACACGCAGCTATAAATACAATATCCCTGTTCATTTTTGCGTAGTTTATTACGACATTAATGTGTAAACGTGTTTAGAATTCCTGAAATGATCAGATTTGCGTGAAGCACCTAAGATATTGACGCAAGAAAATTGATCAACGAAAACAAAAGCTTCACTCGATAACCGCAAATGCTTCAGCATTGAAAAATCATTTCTGTTCACAATATCAGCACAGTGACATTTGTTTAGAGCTTATTATTTAGTTTAATTGGTTTAAACAAAATCTAAACAAATTCCTTCTACGCACAAACGTATAGATAATTTCGCAACGCTACCTGCAAACATGCTTGTATGTGGTAATAAATAATAAGTGAAAATGATCAAAAAGGAGGAATATCAAAAAAAATTATCAATAGTTACGTCGGTAGGGATTATGCTTACATGTGACACCATGTAAAAAAGCGAGCTTTACATCCTACCTTAGAGGTGATGCTGAACTAACTATGTTCTAACGAATAAACTTTTTCACCTCATACTTTAGAAACTATTGGCTTTACGCAATTTTTATAAGGAATATTTTTATAACCACTACAATTTGCGTAAAACCAAGAAATCTAAAAAAAACGTATTTTTGTGACCTTTAAACTTAAATCAATTTCTGCATAAATAATTTTATCTTAGACTTTAACAATATTTATGGGTGCCAAACTAATGCAGTTCAAAACAAATCTTTCGTTGGGATTTTATTGCAGACAAATCCAGGCGACTAAACAGTAATTGTTCTTATTTAAAGACAGCGTTTTTGGTAATTACCTTTAAAATACTTCAATGTGTACTTTAATACTCTCAATAATAACATACATTTTTGATAACATAATACAAACAAACGAGTAGATTAAAAAGAGTTATAATTTGTTGCACAGTGAGATTAAATAAATATTTATTTATAACATAATTGTTGAATTATATTATACAAAACTTTATTATCTGTTCTATTTCTAGCCTTTTTAAGTAGATACGTGAATTTCTTTATCCCTTTATAACTCAGCTCCGTAGATAGAAAATGAAAAAAGTTGTATCTAACGAAATACGGAAGTTTTGTAAATTGTACCTTTTGATAACGAAGATAAAATGTAAATTATTGCACACAAGAATATCTACAAGCTCATTTTTTAATGTTGACATGCTATATGGAAGTCTTGCCACTCCTTATTACTGTAGTTAGTCTAAAACACAATAAATAATAAACAATCTTCAACATAATATTAACATTATTTTATCTCTGAAATGTAGGTTGATTCCAATCATCTTAGATTGATGTTAATGTCACATTTACTACAGTTCGTTAAATAAAATGTTTCATTCAATTTTAGAGAGTGCATTATTCAACGTGGTATACTTTTATCAAATATGAATGAACGTATTTATATAATAGCACACTATCAAAATTATTGTAAACAATATTATTACACGTATCTATAAAAGTGGCATTTGTGTACATAAGCAAATAGGCAAAACATCTAAAGCTAGCAAATTCACCGGAACCTCAACAACGCGTAAAGTGACGTGATATCAATACAATATGTCACATAAATTAGTAAATCTAATTTTGGCAAACATTTTCACTTTTATTAAATGATTTTGGTTTCGGACTTGGAGGTTTATTTTCCCAAGGCCATCAGCAACTAAATCAACAATCATCTAAAAAGATTCACTAATTTGCCTTAATACAAAACGGCTATTTTCTCCGAACCTCAACAGAAATATGAAATTTTTTATCTTGGCAAGCATACTTAAAAGTAACATTCCTAAATCACTACTATGTTTCTATAGGCAATGACAACAAATGTACTTTTACTGCGGCAGTAAATAGTACAGTTTGAGTACTTATCTTTTTTGGGGTTTTTAATGGTGTATTTTAAATAATACAATCCAATCGTTTCGATCACACTTACAGTTATCTTCGTCAGTAGTAATATTTGTTAAAAATGGTTAAAGATGTTGTAAACAAATTTGTCAAAGTTCAAAAATTAAAACATAAACATCAGCCTGCTATTAATACAACAGTTTGAGAAACGTATAAAGCCAACTATAAATTTAAATTTTGGTAAAGAATAACTAGGTCATTAAAAATTAAATATTGTTAAACTGCCTTAAAGATGGCAAATCAGAACACTCTGTACGGCGAAAGCTAACAATGAAATTTGTCCGCCAAAAAACACATTTAACAAAATTTAATCAAGTTATGATGTAAGTGTAAAGTTGTGAAAAACTTCAATTTGAAAACGATAGAAACATTCACAAATCCAAACATCACAACAAATAAAATAACCCAGTTAAATGTAACAAAGAGATATCTTTATCAATAAGTGGAAGTGTTATTAACAATGAAAAGCATAATGCACAACGTTTTTTGTAATTTTTAGTTTTAATTTAATTTCAACTACTTATGTTAAATTATAGTGCTGTGGTAATTCAACATATAATTGGTAAAGCATTTGCTTCAAGGTTTAGAAAAAACACAGCAAAAAACCTAGACATACCAAAAGATAAATTAAAATCAAAATTAAGACGTATCATCATGCTTTTTTTAATTATAAAATGCCAAAACTTATTTAAACGGAGATTTTCTTCTTGTCTATTAAAATTATTATGGTGTTTATATATTTCAATAGCTTCACGTTGCAAACGAACATAATAATGAGTTTGTCTTGACAATATTTCCATATTGTCAAATTGAATGTCTTGTATCAAAGCTACGTTTTGTGGTTCCGATGTATACTTTTCCACATAAACAACATAACTTATATACTCCGGAAGATGATAAAGGGTTTGACGCATCTTTGGGTGATCTTAAATGTTCTTTAATTTTTCCTGTAGGTTTAAAAATAGTCCTAATGCCATATTTAATTGGGATTTTTTCAATTATATTTGTAACGTTAGCTATAAAAGGAAGAAAAGCAGTACCAACATTAAGAACTTGTTTTTCTTTAAGGTTACGCCTAGAAGGTGTAATAACATTGTTATTATCTGTAAGTGAATATCCATTATCTTTTAAGGATTTTCTTAAATATTTATATTCATCCTTCAAAAATTCAGGGTCACAAATTCGTTTTTTAAACACCCTAATAATTTTAATAGACAAGAAGAAAATCTCCGTTTAAATAGGTTTTGGCATCTTATAATTAAAAAAAAGCATAATGATACGTCATGATTTTAATTTTAACTTTTGGTATGTCTAGGTTTTTTGCTGTGTTTTTTCTAGACCTTGAAGCAAATGCTTTACCAATTATATGTTGAATTACCACAGCACTATAATTTAATATAAGTAGTTGAAAGTAAATTAAAATTAAAAATTACAAAAAACGTTCTGCATTATGCTTTTCATTGTTAATAACACTTCCACTTATTGATAAAAATATCTCTTTGTTAGATTTAACTGGGTTATTTTATTTGATGTAATGTTTGGATTTGTGAATGCTTCTATCATTTTCAAACTGAAGTTTTTCACAACTTTACACTTACATCATAACTCGATTAAATTTTGTTAAATGTGTTTTTTGGCTGACAAATTTCATTGTTAGCTTTCGCCGTAAAGAGTGTTCTGATTTGTCATTTTTAAGGCAGTTTAATAATATTTAATTTTTAATGACCTAGTTATTCTTTACCAAAATTTAAATTTATAGTTGGCTTTATACCTTTCTCAAACTGTTGTATTAATAGCAGACTGATGTTTATGTTTTAATTTTTCAACTTTGACAAAATTGTTTACAACATCTTTAACAATTTTTAACAAATATTACTACTGACTAATATAACTGTAAGTGTTATCGAAACGTTTGGATTGTATAATTTAAAATACACCATTAAAAACCCAAAAAAAAAATAAGTATTTTATTATTAGTGTTAATGGTGAAAGTTTACATTTTCATAGTACAGTTTGAGGTTTGGATCTCGACAAGAAAGACCACTTTCACTAAATATATTTATTTTCAAAAAAAGCACCCATCGTCGAGATCGTTCTTATGATGAGTAGAGAAGTAGTTGAGCGATTACCACCTGCGGATGACAGAGCATCCGCATCCACTGCTGCCGCCAACACCGCAGAACGAAATATCGTCGCTGCTCGACCTACCATGAGTTGCGAGCACCAACGCACCACCGACCGCCGCCACACAGAAGAAAAGGTGGGCAAAGAAGACGGAGGCAGTACTGTCAACAAACGTCACCCCACTAGCTGACAATATGGTCCAGCCACTTGCAACATGCACAAAAGCTGAGCACGTATGCAAAAAGAGGAAAAGAAATGGAATGGGGGAGATAGAGAGGAACACTGCGCGCTAACAGCTAGAGAGCATTTGGATGCGTAGAGAACACTGAGGTCAGAGAGAGGAGGGAAGATATATGTATATGTAGAACGAAAGAAAGAAATAGGAAAGGTAACTTATAACACGGAGGAGTATTTATACACGACGAGACAAGCAGTTAACTAGATTCCTGAAAAAGAAGATTACACATACACAAGACATACATATGAAAGCAGTCGACAACAAAATAGCAAATCTTTTATTAAATCAACACACTAATGTAACTCCCAAAGAAAACTAATTGCTTAAATTAATATTTGTTGAAATTAAAGCGTAGTACAAAGAAAATTAATGGTTCGTTGTATTCAATATAAATTATTGCATAAAAAGCACTAAAAGCAACAGTCAAATTGAAATAACTCGAACTAGACTAAATAGCTGGAAATAATACTCAATTATAGTGGAACGTAGCATAAAAAATTAATAATTTGTTGTATTGTATGTACGTGTAATAAAAGGAATTTAAACTAAATGTTTAATTTACAGTTTTTAAATTTAGTATAATCTTTTTAGTAAAGACACAGCAGTTAACTAGACTAAACTGTTAAAATGAAGCATTTAAAAAAAAACTTTAGAAATAATTATTTCAAGTTGGCATATAACACAATTAAGCAAGGCTGTACATTTAGATGATTTAAAGTGTATTTGCATTCACACAAAAGGCATATAAGTAATGTTTAACTTAGCTTTAGAATTCGTCATGTTGTCGAATTTTAGTTGTGATATTCGTGCTTTCCATTAGTAAGTATCAATGTGACAACTCACAAAAGTGAGAAGTAAGTCACAGATTTAGCAAATTTTGTGTATATTTATCGGACCTAGAGTAAAAATATGTTTATGGTTGCCGTAGTTATTCCCAGCGTAGAGTAGGTGTACAATAAGACCAGTTCACACAATAGAATTGGTTATGTTACTAACCCAAAGTAATGATTGTAGATATCGGAATATATATTTTCCTTAAAGTTAGTAATTATGAGACAATTGTGGTCTTGATGGCTGAAAGCTTAACCTTCAAATCCGCACGATGCTTAGGAAATAAGTAATACTATTTAATAATTTCGCATAATGAGGAATAAATATAAATCCGACTCTAGTAGATGGATTAATCACATCCAGAAGACAATTAAATTCCTCAAGGAATTAAAACGTGGCTTGCACCCACTTGTTGAAAAATAGGAAAAGAAAAACGTTCTGTTTATGAGCTTAATAACTTGACACTTGTAATTGTTACCAATCGTAATCCAATGGTTCTCAATCGTGAAAAGTATGAGTGACCATCAACCATTTTAAATATTAAATGGTTTGTTTAATTTCGGAATGGTGGGACTACACCGCAGTCCCACTGCAATCCGCCAAAAACAGCGCCTTTTTCAACTCTGGCCGGCTTCGATTGCGCCAAGCGACTGCAGGTAAAGGTACCGATATCGGCTCCCGCCAACCCATCCCGCCTTAGGGTTTGACCCTGTTTTGTGCTTCTTCTGAAGTCGCAATATAGAAAAGGCCATACTTGTCATCCGAAAGGTGGCAGCAGTGCTCGTTTAGGCTAGAACTGCGATAGGCTTGTGGGGAGTGATACATCGCGCACGGTTAAGAGGTGGTTGCTCCTCTTTTTGGGTAATCATACAAGGGTCCAACGCGAAGACTGGTACCTTAAGATAAGTGTTGTAAGGTTATTTTGACGCGCCATGTATATGCAGTATTTTGATAACATATGGAACGTATTTTGAATGTAAATGAAGTGAGTTTACACCAAAAAAAATTTTTTTTGTATATGCAGAATGTAAGTTGGTGTAAATGATTCGCCATTAGAATTTAATGAAGCATTATTTATCATATTAAAGAATATTTGAATGTTGTAGAAATATTTTCATGTTGAAAGTATCAAATTTGGTTGAAAAATAATGTTTTGTGACAATTTTTGCTGGGACTGGCAAGAGACTAGTGGCCTTTGCTACTGTATATAAAAGAAATTGGATTAAAGAAATGGTTGTAGACGTATGAGTGAGCAAGATTATAATATATTGATATTGTATTAACTTGCAGTAAGGAATATGTATGCATATTTTTATTTGTAGAAATGTTGTAATATTGTGCAACAGCAAAATTTAATGCATGTTCAAAAATGAAGCTGTTAGAATGTGAGGTAGTTGTCTAAATTATGCGGAAATAGGGTTCGCCCAAATGTGATAGTTGAGTAGAAAGTTGAGGTATAATCTGAATAATGTACAGAATGAATGTAATTGCAATTAATAATTTTTTTCAGAGGGTTTTTAGTGAGTTTAAAAGTAAATTCAAGATAGCTACGTTAATTTCGCATGGTTTGCGTCTTATTCCACTTTCAGAAATTCGATGCGGCAAGGAAACGCGTGAGATCTCGATTGTGATAGGTGAATTTTGATGTTAGCACGAATATATTGTGACGTAATATGGCGAGCAGAAGGTATATAAGAGAGCCCAATTGAAGGGGTAGAGAGTTCAGTTCAGATAGTTCGGTGACAGATTAAGTAAGGGTCGCGCGCGTTGTTTTTAAGGAGACTTAGAATATTCCGTGTTGGATTCTTTATTTGTGAAAATTGTAGTTTCAGCAGCGTATATATAAGCGGCTGCAATAACCCAAAAGGGGATATATCATATATACCCATTCATAAATAAATAGTTTAGTGACATTATACTCCATAATTAAACTCGAAATGGGGTTTGATAATAAAGGTATGCTTAAAAACTTGAAACCTTCCCCACAATGTATATATTGAAAATCTTAGTGAAACATAACAAAAGGGTATGAAAATGTAAACTTTCACCATTAACACTCATAATAAAATACTTATCTTTTTTGGGATTTTTTAATGGTGTACTTTAAATTATACAATCTAAACGTTTCGATAACACTTACAGTTATCTTCGTCAGTAGTAATGTTTGTTAAACATTGTTAAAGATGTTGTAAACAATTTTGTCAAATTTGACAAAGGGCAAACATTAAAGCATAACATGTGATGTTGTGTCAAAGCAAGGAGTTGTTTATTTGTGTCAGATGGGATAAAATTTTTGTATTAACTTATCTATTTACCTAACGGGTTACATGTATTGATAATTGAAAATTAATCTTTGTTTATTTTGAGTTTAATGATCGATTTGAAATTACGTCATGAGCCAGATCGATTACAAAATTTTATTTTAACTATTTTAAAAATTATTTTATAGTCAAATACCAAACACTACTGACAGAATATTTTTTTTACGTATACATTATAGATTTGAAGTATTAAAATTTAAACCTATTGATGAATATGTAAATACGATTTTTAAAGATAAAGTGTTCATAAAAGATATCGATATTACGTATTTATGATGAAAGCACTGACCGTTCTGTTTTTACCTTTTTCAGCAATTAACAAATGTTTTGTTAAGATACAAATTATTAAACCGATTTATTTTATTTTGTTTTGATTCTTTTCTAAATTGGGTATTGTTTATTTAATTCAAAATTTTATAACAGTTAGAAATATAAATTTATAGGTATACGAGGGATACTTACAGAGTATTCAAATTAACGTTTCATGAACTTTCATATGTACAGGATATATTCAATAAGTTTACGACGACCCGTGCATTTCAAAATTTTCTTAAGCTTTTGGATCAATTTGTTTTCAAGTTGGAGTGAACTTGAGTGGTGAATGGTTTTACTGAGTAGGCTTCCATCCTGTCTTCCACAGTCAGATAAGAGTAATTTAACATCCCGCCTATTTTAAGATTGTGGTGACGCCTAAAGAAAATGTTTCTTGGACTGAGCATTGTAAGGTATGAATTTCCGGTAAGTGTAGAGTGTTTGAAACTACCTTTCAATTATTTTACTCCCTATATCGATACGCATACCACAACACCACAAGGCTTTCACGAGTGTTGTTACTTTCTGTCCATGACATTTCTTCTCTAAATACCTTATCTGACTTGACAAGGATTTTGATATAAAATAATTTCGAGATAGTTCTATCAGTATCACCAGTAAAGCTCCATGATCTATAACCACGGCATTTTCTTTCAGCTTCTAACCACGTCCTAGTCTGCATTCGTGATCTTTCATCTGCTGCTGTACAATGAAACTAGAGTTCTCCTTTTAACAGGCGAATTCCACGACGTCATTCCGATGTTTATCGATCTAGATCACGTTATCGAATTCGGCGTACACCAAACAGTTAACGGTTTCTACGAGCGTTTCTTCAAAGCCGACTTCTAGGCGCAGGGAACCGTTTCTAACCAAATTCCAGTGCGCGCTAGCGTTTGCAGACAAGTCAGGGGTTAGGTCGAAGGCCATTGAACAGTAGTGATTGGGGTAATCGCTTCTCGTTATATCGTTACCCTCATTCAAAAAATGAATACCTGTACCAGGGAATAAAGTGTGCTACGCCCTTACATATAAACCACTAGCTGTAAGGTTCGGTTGTAAGGCCTTCGAAAGAATTTGCTGACCATCAATATATCAATATATAACGATATGTAGTTAATATTGCCGTGATGAAAATTGAATGGAGTTGAGGAGTAATCACCCTTGAAGGCCTTATTTGCGACAAAACTTACGATTCACCGCTTAGGTATCTGATCTAGGAAGGCATTATCCAATGATTTTCGCTGTATGCCTGTAGGTATAGTTAGGACTTTTACGTCTGTCCTTGTAACATGGTATTTTGCTGCATTTGTTTCTAAAGCTTTATCGTGTGCAATTATAATGGTGTGGTTGATTCGCATACGTCTCACCAGTGAACTAGCGTCCATAGTTCGCGTCTTGCAAGTTGAACCGTGCGCCGCCATTAGACTAAAGGTATCTCTTGATCGTACAAATTTAGCCTTTAATTCAACCTAGCTTATGAGAAACATTCCTTGATTAAACAAATCCGAGTACACGGTGTATTGAATTTGGTGTATATTTTTAATTTATTAAATAAATTAAACATTGAATTAGGGAGGTGGGGTACGTCGGCTACCTACTGTCATCGACGAGTATTTAACGTAAAAATCCAGGAATGGAATGTATCACCACCCCCAGTCAATTCGTGAAGATTTGATCCGAGCAGACACAGTGGAAGGAATAAATTTCACTCATTTCCTTCAACTCTGGACGGTGTTAGTTTCGCATGAACAGCAATTAGTATGGCTAAATCAAAGTACTGGAAGCTGCTCTTCCCAAAATTGGGAGACTCTTGTAGATGTTCTAAATATGCTTTTCATTGGTTTGTACATATCACCTTTTCCAAATCGACGTCAAATGTCAATGACTTGTGTCCGCTGTTAAAGGATAAACAAGTCAACTTTATTCATGTCTGCTTACAGGGTTGAAGCAATTTAGAGCATAGTGAAAGACTAATTGATTAAATTTTGCTCAAAAATTTCTTTTTGATATTAATGTTTAGGTATCGTAAATAGGGTTTAGAAAAACATCTTTCTGCGAACATTATTTTTATTTTGGTTTTCGATAAAAGGATGTGGATTTGTGCATGAGAATAAAATTTATAACCATTGCTGTAAAGGATTTTAAGAAACGTTAATTATAAAGTATTGTCGTCGTGGGATTGTTTTGTAAGGATTGCCGCCATACGAGCTAATCGAGCATGATATTGTGAATTTTGTAACGCATTTAATTTGATTATACGTATTCAATATTCAACCAATTTGTAAAGCTGTCTATGTAAGAGTTGAAGATTTATCTGGGTTATTAGCTTAGAAGTGTTTGGTTTCATATTGCACGCTTAAAGCTTCTTAAGTACATTTCCGTGGGATATGTTGGCTTTGAATTTTGATATGGAAAACTTTAACGGTAAATGGTTTGAAATGTCGTAACAAAGTTCTTATAGTGGACTTAGAGGGTTTTTCTGTTAGTTAGTTTACTGGGTTGCTTGTGAGAGTTCAGAACTTGAGCTCGGGTTGTGATATAGCAAGGTAGTACAAGCGAGAATACCTACTAATTGCTCGATGGTTTCCTGAAGGTATAGTTAAGGAAGTTACCTTTTCACTAATTGCGCACTTATAGTTAGTGTTCAACCTCCCCCGGGAAATTGTTGTTTAAAGCGTCTATCTTTAGTGTTTCCGTATATCGCGGATTAGTTCTGAAGAATCTTGCGTCGAACTGTTTTTAATCATAATAGTGTACTCACAGCATTTTAAAAATAAACAATTGTTTGTGTATAACATTTGATAAGTACTTTGTGTATAAATATTTACGTATAGTTAAGTACGTTAACTTATTATTCCGATTATTTTGAAGCTTTTTTTATATAGCACTAGTCCAGCAACACCTTTTCTGATCCATGTGCTTGAATGCTACGAAAGATAAGCAAGTTTTTGTTTGTTTTTATACTGTATTATGGAGTACTAGCGTTTATTCGTGTGCTAATTATGCCAATATTTCTGATTCAAACAAACTGGCGCCATTTCATTAATGACTTTTCCGATATTAATTAATGAGTTTCTTATTCGATTTACACCCAACCCCGATAATCTTTATTACCAATGAAAATTCTTCAGAAACAAGAACAATAATGTTGTGAAGAGTAACTCTTAAAAATTGGCGATTTCATTGTTGTAATTGGAAAATCATAGAATGCTATAGATAAATAAACAATCATGGAAAATATATTCCTTAATTAACACCACTACTTATGCAGGCCTGCTAAAACATGCAACTCGATAAAGTAATAAAATATGTATAAGTGATGAGACTAAATCGTACTTTCCAACAATTTGATGTATTTAGGTAAGATTAATAGCAATTTTTGTATAATTGTTGCTATAGTTACATAAAATAATATTTGAAAATTAATTGTTTACTGCTCTGTACATGTTCATTTCATCGATTTGTTTCACGCCATTTGTTATACAGTACCAAATTTTTTGTAAGTAAATACAAGAATGCATGACAAAAAATTACTGTCAGTTATTCTGAATAAACTAAAGCGAGGATTTACGTAATGCCTGCAGCACTATCTGTATTGATTACCTTATAAGATAAGATGAATTAAATCACCACGTGTATAATGTAATGTATCAATCTGCATTAATAACAAGTCTATTAGTTCAACGATAAAGTTCTTTGAAATATTTTTTGGTTGAAAACCAGATATATATATATATATATATATATATATATATATATATATTATATATATATATATATATATATATATATATATATATATATATATATATATATATGTCAATAACAAAATAATTCCTTAAAAGTTTGTAAGTAGATTCAACAACATTCACTTTACTTCCGCTCACTTCCACATACCGCAATCATGATTACTACGGAGGAGATAAGAGTTTGATTCATAAGTAATCGCTTTTCTGGTATTTAAAAGTAAAATCTCTAAACGTACATCGTATCATTGTATCTATTTGTTCCAGAAGAATACAACTTTCTCAAACTTTGTTTGTAGTCAATACTTGTAAAATTAAAATGGTAGTGATTTTGTAACGTATTAGAAGAATCTAAACAAGGTTCAATGGAACAATTAGCGCACTCGCAATATTGTGCCCCCCCCCCCATAGCTTCCTACATTTTCGGTGACACCCTATTTGTTCCGGAAGCATGCTGAACCCTTACAGTACGACGCGACGTCCTTCAGGGACCCCAAGTTTGCTTCTTTCAAATTATGTTCCAAAATAAATTTATTTTAGTTCGCTCCTTCTAGGTAGCTGAGTTTTTATCTTTAATGAATAACATAATCTGTATTTAAACATTTTGGCGTATTTATTTCTAACAAAAACAATTGTTTGGGGTCTTTCAAGGACGCCGCGTCGTCTTTAACGTTGCAAGTTATTTTAACTAGAAATTTTTGTTTCAGGTAGAAACAAAAAGAAGTTTTTGTGACCTAAAATGTCAAAATGTGCTAAAAAGTATTAACCCAAAAAGAACTCGAGTATTTGGCCTCCACTTTCAATGAAGATAGTGATATTGATGACTTGTATGTTAGTGAAGACGAAGACCGCGATCCCAATTTTATGCTTGAATACGATAGCACATCAGAAATAGAAGACAATTGTGAACAGGAGATTGAGGAATATGATGACGAGCTCCTTGAGAATGAAAATGAAGAAAGGGAAGAACTAACAGAAGAAAATAGAGAAGTGGAAGCTAACAACCAGAAACAGTACGTAGTAAAATCGGGGCGTATTTGGAGTTCCGAACATCAAGTCCCAGTGAGAAATATTGTCACGTCTAGACCTGGACCAACAGCATACACAAACTCAGCCAAAGATATACTTGAAATGTTCAACCTTTTTCTAACGACAGACATGAAAGAAAATATCTGTAAACACACTAACGAAGAAGCAATTCACGTTTATCACGTACATAATGCTACACATCCTGAAGAACGAAAAAGCTGGTCAAACATTGATGTAGTTAATCTCAATGCGTTTATTGGTGTTCTAATTTCTCCAGGAACTCTTCGCCGCGGATAAGAAAATGTAAAAGAGTTGTGGAGCAGCGATGAATCCACCAGTCGCAATATTTTTACAGCGGTAACGGTAGATGAACAACTAATTGCTATTCGTGAGAAATTCCATTCAAGCAATACATGAATTCGAAACCCGCTAAGTACGGTTTAAAAATTTGGGTGTCTGTGGACGTTGGGCAACCTACCTTAATAATGTACAGGTTTACACCGGTAAGCAACCTGGCGTAGTTAGTGATATGTTTGGTACTGATCGTGATGTTACGACAGACAATTTCTTTACGTCTACATCTTTACTGTCGAAAAATATTACTCTACTTAGAACCGTGCTTAAAATCAACCAGACATGCCAAGAGAATGAAATATAGCAAAAGGAAGAGCAGTTTACTCATCGGAATTTGCGTTTTCTGACAAGATTATTATGGTGGCCTATACAACGAAGAATGTTTATAGTTGTCTACCCAGCATGAAGATCCATCTGTTTGTGAAGATGCGTCCAAAAAACCTTTCATGATATTAAATTATAACTCAACTAAAGAGCCGACAAAATGATACACGAATATACTGGCTCTCGTTGTACCGTATGTATGCATGCATGTTGCCAAAACCCCTGATTACACGAAAAAATCTTGAGCCAGGAAAATGTTCCTTCAATGTTTAGGCAAACAGTTAGCCGAATTCTTTACCTGAAGAACAATCCTAGTGTGTACAGAGCAATAGTTGCATGTGGAGTAAACAGTCCAGCACATCCCGAACTGCCTACTACTACCAATGAGAAAAACGTGGAAGATGTCCTTATGTCCAAGATCTACTGATAAAAAATTAACAAGAAGTGCGACGAGTGCAAGTTATTTGTTTGTGCCACACAGGCGCACTTATTCCAATGTAAAGTGTACTATCATTTGGAAGAATAAGACTAATTTATTTTGTTCTTGTCCTTCTAGCTTGTATTATATTAATTTTAGCTTTTTCAGAATACGTTTTATTTTAAGTTTACACAAGTAGTAATTATTTAAAGCCCTTATCTATTAGTTTGATGTTTAAGATTTTTATGTTTGTTGTGTTACATACATTTGTATTTTTTGTTTTTTGGGTTTAAAAACTATTTTGTAGCATGTATGTGGGTTTCTAAAATATATTATCTTTAAACTCTTGTATATGCTTATAAACCTACACCTCCTAACATCCCTGGGGTACCTCAATTACCCCACGTCGTCCTTTACGTAGGTAAAAATAGCGTCACACTTTAAGGGTTAATCTGAACATGGAGGTCTATAGTTCCTGCCTTTCCTAATAATAACCGTATTATGCAACGACGATTAGCCGAAAATCCAAGTTCACAAAACAAAAATATAATCGCAGTAGGTACTTATTATTAGTTCTTTTTGTAAACATTCAGGAATGTACACAGCGTGTACAGCTAAAATGGGGCGTCCTATAGTAGGTATTCCATTTTGAACACAATTTTGCGCAAATATTTCCTAAACATGCTTTTTGGAAACATCACACAGTGAGTTCTTTGAGGAGGATATGTTTCATACTGATTTCTTTTGATAACTCACAATGACTAAGCTATAATGTGTGCATGTGCAGTGAACATGACGATTAGGGAGTATCTACTAAAGGCTTAATTATAAAATAAAAACGCTTAGACAATCTAAAATTCTATAGAAATTTTATTAGAACTTTTGTGTTGCTAAACACAAGCACTGAAAGTCTCGTACTGGTCTTATTATGGGCATTTTAAAAAAAAGTGGTAGCGAACCAAGTTCTTCGCATTGTAAAATTATTCTTAAAGATGGTGAACTTCCAGGTATACCAAAAATGCACGTCAGACTGCGTTATTTTAAACACAACGCCCTATATATTATCGCATTTTTAGATTCCTTGTTAAATTTAAGGGTCACATTAATACCCGAAAACATATTGTAAACTTTCAAACCAGCAAACTTATAAAAATGGAGACTTCGCCGTTCGACTAAGCCTAAAAAAATGTTGCAAACTTTACTAAGTATGGATATTCAATGTTTTAATTTTTCAATCATGACTAACTTAATTTTTTTTAATAGAATAATATCTTAATCAAGATGGTGGACTTTTAGGTATACCGGAAAAGCACACTTCACTATTTTAAATACGTCACTCTATACAGGGTCCGCCTTTGGGAGCTGATCCTGTGAGTATCTGCTAAACCCAACTTACTATAATTTTGAAAATTTGGTGACAGGGTAATGATGTTAGGGCTAACTCATCTAAAATATTTTCACGTTCGTACCACTTCCGGTTATACCGGAAGTCGGTACTTAGTGGCTTATTTTAAATGGAACACCCCGTATATTAATACATTTTTGGATTCTATGTCGAATGTTAAGGTAAGTTTGTTAAATAAACTAGATACGAAATTTCAGTCGTTTAAAAAAAAACATTTTTCTAAAAAAATTGACAGATGCGATCTTAGTAATAACTCGTTAATTGTTCTGTTCCTGTCAAACAATTTGAATAAAACTTTGAGGTGTTGTAGGCAAAGGTTTATTGCAACAGTCTGCAAAAAAAGACATTTGTATCTTTCATAAAAATAAAATTATGAATGTCTAAACTTGACTATCAAAAAATGCAAGTTACTCAAAAAAATCAAATGGCAACCCCTATTTTTTATTACTCAGATCGATTTAACGTCAAAAATTAAGGTAAGTTTGTTTAAAACTTTATTTGCCTAAACGTAACAGTTTCATACCCACTTATTATCAAAAAAGTTCCAATTTTAAAATTTGTGTTAAAAATGAGCTACATACTTAAATCTAGTATTCCTTGTTCGTGGTCACCATGGAAACCAAATAATTGAGAATTGAAATAAACAAGAATATTTGAATAAGTTACTGCAAAAAATTATAAAAATTGATAATTTTGTGATTCAAAAGTCATTTTTTTCAAATTCGATATACAACATAAATGTAAAAATTGAATACTTTATGAGTAAATCTAAAAAACTACTTTTTACTGCGGAGGTAATACATACTTATCAGCACATCACTACACCATAAAAATGTTTATTTATTTCGTTTTTCTTTTGTAGTCAATAATTTAATAAAACTGTTGACAGTTTGTGTTTTTCTTGATGAAATGGCTCGACTAGAATATTCTAATACAGATTATTTGAATTTAATTTTAATTCACGGAGAATGTCATAGAGTTGTAAAACGAACAGTAAGAACATTTATCGAACGCTATCCTGAGCGCCCCCGACCATCAGCAGATACAATAAGACGTGTGGTTCAAAATTTGGAACAGTTTGGCACATTTAAACACCCTGCGCCTCGCAAAAAAACTGCTATTGATAACGAACAGAATGAAGTTATAACTTTAGGATATGTCCGTGCCTATCCTTGTAATTCCATAAACGACGCGAAAACTTTCAGAAAAATTCGTAAGAAACATAAGTTTAGACCATACTGTTTACGATTAGTTCAACATTTGAAAGAAGCGGATTTCTTGAAACGTATCGAATTTTGGGAAACAATTTTGCTCAAAATACAAGAAATTCCTAATTTTTTTACTAATAGCATATGGACGGACGAATCTAAATTTACGAAAGATGGCATATTTAATCGCCGAAACTCGCATTACTGGAATAACGAAAATAGCAATCCAATTCGCGAATGCCATTTTCAGGAAATTTGGAATTTTAACGTATTTTGTGCTATTCGGAATAAAGAAATCTTTGACGTGCATTTTTACAACGAAAATTTGAGAGGTTTAAAATAGTTGATTGTTGCGATTTATGATTGCAAATTTAATTTCTAGGAGAAAATTATCTTGAGATATTAAACACTCGAATTCAACCCCGATTAAATCTAGAAAGGGAAAATTTATGGTACCAACAAGACAGTGCGCCCCCTCACAACACCAACGCTGTTTCCATGAAACTTTATGAAATTTTTGAAGATCGTGGGTTTGCCAATAATAGTCCCTTGCCATGGCCACCTAGGTCACCTGATCTTACGCCAATGGATTTTTATCTTTGGGGTCGAATTAAAAATATTGTTTATGCTACACCACTAACGACTAAAGAAGATTGCATTGCTAGAGTGCAAAATGCCTTCTCTTTCTCCAAAAGAAATTCAAAGGGCTACAAATGAAGCCGTTATAAGACGGGTTCAACAATGTTTTGCGTCTAACGGGCAACATTTTGAACATTTATTGTAAATTAATTTACATTTGATCACGAGCAAGAAATACTAAATAAGCGACTTTATCGTGTAAGAATGCACTGATAAGTATGTAGTTACTACCTCCGCAGTAAAAAGTAGTTTTTTTCGATTTTATTTTTATGAAAAATACAAATGTCATTTTTTGCAGACTGTTGCAATAAACCTTTACCTACGACACCTCAAAGTTTTATTCAAATTGTTTGACAGGAACAGAACAATTAACGAGTTATTACTAAGACCGCATCTGTCAATTTTTTTAGAAAAATGTTTTTTTTAAACGACTGAATTTTCGTATCTGGTTTATTTAACAAAGTTACCTTAAAATTCGACATAGAATCCAAAAATGTATTAATATACGGGGTGTTCCATTTAAAATAAGCGACTAAGTACCGACATCCGGTATTACCGAAAGTGGTACGAACGTGAAAATATTTTAGATGAGTTACCCCTAACATCATTACCCTGTCACCAAATTTTCAAAATTACAGTAAGTTTGGTTTAGCAGATACTCATAGGATCAGCTCCCAAAGGCGGGCCCTGTATTGTTACATTTTGGATTCCTTGTTAAATTTAGCCTTGAAAAATCTGGAACCCTCGAACTGTGGTAGGATCTGTAACAAGCGTAGCACAAAAATTAAAAAACACCAAACGCGTTTCAATAGCTAAGTTATATTTATCAGCAGTCTACTGCTGATGATGATTTTGTTTATTACATTTAGCTTTGATAGCCTAACACATGGTCTATGTCGTATATATTTTCAAAAAAAGTATCTTAGAAAATTTCAAATACTACCGTAACTATCAAGCTTAGTTTTCACAGATTAAATCTGAAAAAACCTGTCTTTTTGTTGCAAAACTACCATGTTGGAGTTAAAACTTTTTGTACACCATTTAATGAGGGTTTCAATTTGCTTTCAGTTGTTAAGACATTGGTGGGTCCATCTGTAACAGCTCGGCAAATATTCTCGATTTTGTAACCTTTCGACGGGATGTTCGAGTTTTGAAAGCTGTAGTAGGTTTGGCAAAATTGCCAAATATTGTGTGGTAAAAACCATCCTAAGTGTCATTTTGATTAGTGTGTTTTTATTAACTACGATTATTATTTGCACAATTAACAATGTTACTTTTACGTAAAGATTTAGTACATACGGTATTTGTTCTCTAAGAATGTAACCGAAACGCGTTATTACCTAAAAGAATTTACTCACAGTGATATCCGAATAAAACATATTGTAGCGTCCCCCAGGTACCCTATCTTGAAAAGTGTAATTTGGACTTATTTGCAATACTGCAAATTCAAATTTCCTGGCAATAACTGAAACATTAGAATTTATTTACGGGTCTGATATTTAATTACTCGCAAACCTCAAATCTGAACAAAGGAATTGGCCGTCTAGTGGTAAGTACGTTGTGCTATTTGAATTAAATAGGCTGGATGAGGTTAAGTGTTGCATCATGTGGGGCAGGTAAACAATGAAACTACTCAAGTTAAAATTAACGAGCTTTGCGTAATGGTGATTCAGCCCGTTAATGTACTATTGCGGGAAAGAACCACCAATAAAACCCACTTTATTCATAAATAAATAATTGTACAAGTACATTAATAAATCAAATAACACAAAAAACAATAGAAGGGTTAAATATATAACACACCATTAAATCAGATTAAAGTGCGTACAAAATTGTAACATTAAGAAAAAAAATAAATAAAAAGCAGTTCAGTTACACATAAACACAATAAAAAAACCCATGTAGTCACACCCACAATTGTGTCATAAATAAAGCAGAATAAAAATTGTAATACCAAACATGTGGCCGGCTAAAGACAATCACGCCGATCTTTCAAGTAAATAAACACATAAAACAATAAGACAAACTACGGTACATAATAAATACAACAATAGTAAAATTGCAAAGGTGATAATAAGGTAAACTCAAAGGCAAAAGAAAATAGACAAGGAATTCACACGTACACAATTGTTTAGTGACTACTAAAGCACAAAATACATACGTACAGTTACAATAAATTACATACAAAGATAAATCCGTTCACAGGCAAAAAATTCTAATTAAACAAAGTGACACAAAAAAACTCATTAGAACAAAGCTTTACAAGGGTAAATTGTAATTAGATCATAACATCGTGACCGATACACAAGTTTGAGTGCGTTAGAAAACACAGAGCCCCTTTGTCAGATAACCCATTCATCCATACAACAATAAAAACAATAAAAATAAAATTCGAGGTGTTTAATGGTCATCTGGACCCGAGAGTATGTACACACTCGGAAATTGCCTATTTACAATTATAATCAAGCGATATCGTGTACCCGCTCGTTCAGGCCCACCTCTACACAAATATAAATATAAACAACAAACAACAATGCTAATTCACCCAAATACAAGAGAGATGGAGCCCTGTACTGTCTTTTATTTTAGTAGATATCAGCTTAGTGACCGCGTGCGAATCAGATACCTTTGTAAGGCAATGTTTGATTTTTAGTACGTTACATAGGCTTGTAAAATTATTTGCTGCGAGCTTTCATTTATATACGGGAGTTTCTAATTAAAACAAATAAAAGCAATCCGGCTCAATCAAATTTCAACAGCAACAGCCTTCCCCTCTGATTTCAAACTAACCATATCTACTTCCGAAAAACCACACGCGTTTTTCAAAAGTAATGAAAAACAAAAAATTGTTATGTTGGAACAGTTTCATATTAATTATTAAACAATTAATTTTAAAATATGCATTCGCCCGTAACAAGCGCTACATTTAGGTCTCAAGTTTCAACGTACCAAACAAAGACGTCTTTGATTGGAGTGTGTACCGACGTAATTAATTATTAAACTAGTGACATTTTTATATCAAGAGTGTGCGCATAAGAATTTCCAATGATTCGTTACGCCCCTTCAGTAAACCAGTTTTTAAGCGTACACCTGCTAGTTAAACTTCAACATGTGTTTTTTAACCCTTAGCCAAATATCAGTTACATAGATTCACACATTTCTTACATAAAAATACATAAAATAAATTATTCCGAAAACATTACCAAATTACGACGTATTATCAAGATATTAGAAATCCACTAATTATCTTTTCTATCGCGGTAACAATGATGATTTGGCAAACGTTTATTAGAATAATAAAATGTTTGCAGTCCGCTACCTACAATATCCAGATAAGAAGGTGTCTTCTTCAGTGCATACTATTTTAAAGCGCCATTCCTCGTTCATTATTCCTGTCATATTCAATTAAATTAGGAACTTCAGGAAAAACATTTTGAAAACAGATAGATCTTTTTCCGTGGGCGATTCAAAGAATTATTCGTGACGTAAACCTTCTTGATGAAGTAATGTTTTCCGATGGCGTATCGAATGATGTGCAAAAGATTTAAATTCCACCGTAGTTTTGCAACAAAATGCTTAATCGAACGGTGAAACCCTCCAAGTTTGACAGTTACGGTAATATTTAAACTTTTCTAAAATACTTCTTCCGAAATCAATACGACATAAACCATGTATTTTGTTATCAAGGGCCCCTTAAATTTAACAGTGAATCTAAAAGTTGTGGTTTTTGTATGGGAAATGCTTAAGAAAATGCATCTTATTTTTTACACAAATACAAAAATTCAATAAAATAAGGAACACTCCATAAGAAAAAACATCTTTGATCTCTTTTTGGGGACACAGTGTATATTTCAAAATAATTTTAAAGTATACCCTTTATTAACCTACATGAACGAATAGACAAAATCGTTAGAATTCATACCGTTTAGCCGTAATGAACCGTCGCGTCAACGGTGGCTCACCTGTATAGTGTAAAATATTTAAAATAACGAAATGTGCATTTTCGATATATTCAAAAGTGCACAATCTCTGAAAATAATTTTACAATGCAGAGAACTTGGCTAAATACCACTTTTATCTGAAACCTTTGTCCAAAATGTCAATAATAGTCCCAGTACGGGACTTTGTGTCTTAGGCTGAACACCCTGTATACCAATAATAAAATAATAATAACCCTGTATACATGTTCATAAATACAACAGTGAATGTAAACATCCCGGACACAAAATTGGCGTAAAACCTGTATAAAAAGGAAGGGTGATTATATTAAGCACTAAAGTGATGCTTATACGGTATTCATCAAAATAAACAGTACCAAAATGTGAAGGGCCATTTAATGGATTGTGCGATGTCTGTTTGTTACGTATGGCTTGTGTGTTATTAACTGTCATAATAATATTGCGCTCGTGTTAAAATCGTTCTGAAAATGGTTCTGACAACTGAAGAAAAGGTGTTTACAATCTTGAAACAAGTTTTTGAAAAATATCGGGAGCAATTTAATAAAGCTGCACCCAATAAAAGCGTAATGTTAGCAATTGTTGAGAAATTTCGTCGTACTGGTAGTGTGTTGTGTGCACAAGGGTTCATCATACCTTTAGTGAGAGATTTAAGAAATTTTAGCCGCGCAGGAAATTTACAGTTGAATAGGCAACACTATGACTCGTGAACGAACTTTGATTACACTTCACACTGCATCAAGTACTATTTATGAATATGTTCAATGATCTGCAAAATTGCAATGAAATTTGTTTACGCCGTAATGGTGCTCATTTTGAACATGTAAGTTACAAAAACTAAAAAAATTAATAAAGTTGTTGTTTTCGATACTATTTTTTTTGCCGAATACAGTACTTTACTATTATATAATATTTGTTACGTTTTAAATGGTATGCGTGCACTTAATCCATAACAGCTCCCTTTGCCTACGTACAAGATTTATGAAGAAGAGACTAATTAATCAAATAAAGTGTAGGAAGTGATTCAATTTGTAACAAAATTGTGTCCATCCTACAATCTTAAATTACTTGACATTAGTAACCTTGTAATAAGCCTGCGAATCCTCTGCATGAATTTCCTACCCTAGTAAATAATTCCTATCAAACCTTATTTCCTAGTTATTTCCAAAACTGTATTATGATTATTTATAAATGATATCAGTTGTCCATTCGTGTTCCCACTCTACAGAATTCTACTATAAATACCCGACCACCCCGCATATTATTACATTAGTATTATTACCTCTCTACTTCTCTGTACCGTATAACATTTCATTTTACACCCATACCAGACCTGCACCATTAATTATAACCAAATCTGATTTACCTGCCCTGCCAGAACATACCAGTATCCTTAATTGAATAACCGAACCTGCCCCCCATCTACACATTTCAATCATCCATTACTTACGTTCCTTCATTCCACCTTATTATAGCTTCCCTTTTCGGAGACACGTGTGTGTAAAACGCTCTGGCTGCTATTAGCACCGAGTCCGGTACACAAACGTGCCTAAGGTGCGTGGTAATTTGTTTGCCGGAGGCTACGCCCCGTATTTCTAAGTATTGCGTCCCACAAAATCTCCTTACTCTTGGATACAACCTCCATCAACAAAAGGGAAAAGTATTATGATTCCAACCAACATCTTGGCTGTAATTTGCACCGAAGTGGGCTTTTAAATTATTTCCAACGATGCAGTGATTTCGAGGGAGGGCGAACTTAAACATGTTAATAGGTAACATTCTTAACCTCAGTGTCTGACTTTACCAATTGTCAATCATAAATTTAAATGTTGCCAAACTATATTTTTGGAAGCATTCAACTTTTTGACGCGCAATGTTACTAAAATGATATTAAAGTAAGTACCAACTTAAACATGTTAATAAGTAACATTCTTAACCTCAGTGTCTGACTTTAAAAAATTTAAATATTGCCAAATTATATTTTTGGAAGCATTCAACTTTTTGACGTGCAATTTTACCAAAATGATATTAATGTAAGTACCCACTTAAACATGTTAATAAGCCATTCTCAACCTCAGATTCTGACTACAAAATGTCAATCAAAAATTTAATTGTTGCCAAACTATATTTTTGCAAGCATTCAACTTTTTGACGTGCAGTGTTACCAAAATAATATTAATGTAAATACCAACTTATATGTTTAAGTAGGGAACATTATTAACCAAAATGTTTGACTTTAACAATTGTCATTCAGAATTTTAAATGTTGCCAAATTAAATTTTTGGAAGTATTCAACTTCTTTATATGCAATGTTACCAAAATTATATTTATGAGTGTACCAATTGAAACATTTTAATAGCTAACACTATTAACCTCAATATTGGACTTTAACAATTGTCATTAAAAATTTTATCTGTCTCCAAATTACATTTTCATTTACTGCCTTTTTGACATACCAAAATAATATTTATAAAATAAAAAATACTATGAAAGTTGAAATGTTGTGAAATTACATATTGGGAAGTATTCAACTATTGTAAAATTAAATGTCATATTGACATACAAAACTACCAAAATAATACTTATGGAAGTAAAAATTTCATGAAAGTTCAAACGTTGCCAAATTATTGGAAAGTATTCAACAATTGTAAAACGAAATATCTGTTTGACATGCAATGCCACCAAAATAATATTTTCTGCAAGTACAGTCTGATACGTAATAATTAAATTAAGTGGTTGAACCTCAAAGTGTCATTCAGACGTTTAAGAATAACCAACTTCAAAATACATTACTAACTGAACTGTATGTTAACATTTTTAGAGATGTTTCTATAGTCTATAAGAAAAGTACATAGTAGTTTCAATTATAAATTTATAAGAATAAAAAGTAATATCATAATAACACCTATTCTTCCTAAGAAAATAAGAGTTGCTTTCTACTCGTTAGAAGTTCGATTATATGTTCCATCACCTTTAAGATGTTTTAAATGTCAGAAGTACGGACATACATCCACTAGATGCACTTTTGATCAGGTTTGTGTTTGTAGTAAATTACTACATGAAGGGTCACCTTGTGAGGAACCCATTAAGTGTATAAATTGTGACGGCAATCACTCTGCACGATCGCAGACATGTCCTGTATACAAACAGGAGGTTGCGATTCAAGAAATTAAAGCTAGAGACAACATTAGCTATCTTGAAGCAAAGAAATTTGATAGTGGTACGTCCTTCTATTCAAGGACTAACATATATGCAAGCTGTACAGAAGAAACCTGAAATCAATTTATTAGTCAAAGAACTGGTTCCAGAACTGTTAAAGGCCCTGAAAGGATCCTTTATACCAAAAATTATAACACAGTTACCCGAACCCGATGAAACTTTAGCATCGTCAAGCACTAATACATTCCGTACCCGAAATGGATCGAAATGTAGTATAAGCATAAGATCAGAGACGATGTCTATTGAGACAGAAAAACGGAATAGAAGTACATCTTCTACAAGTAAGGTCTCTACTATTGACCACTCTGAAAGTAACAATAGTCTGGAGAAGAAAAATAAAAAAGGCTGGCAAAAAGGAAGACCCAGATTACATACCAAAATTCCTGATATATTCTCCCAGAAACCAACTAATTGGAAAAACAGAAGGCTTAAGATCTATAATAATAATAAGTGACATTTATTTGTTATATTTTATATTAGTATACTATTTATCTTTATCCTTTGTTTATTAGTTACCTATTTACTTATTTATTTATTTATTTATCTACTCTAATGAACAAAATCATACAATGGAACTGTAGAGGACTTATCCATCGATATTGCGACGTTAAGCTAATAATAAAAGAACACTATCCAATGTGCCTGTGCGTTCAAGAAAGTCATCTTAAACCCGGACAACCATATGCCTTGAAAGGCTATCAGATTGCCCGAAAGGACACTTGTTTACAACATCGAGCAAGCGGAGGTGTCATAACTCTAATTAGAAATGATGTCAGATATCACTTAATAAATATCAGATCTGAGCTACAAGTTGTTGTCATACGAGTAATTCATGCTTTGAACATTACAATATGTAATATTTACTTTCCTGACAACAATTGGCAGATTACTGATTTCGAAAAAGTCGTATCTCAACTACAAACACCGTTTCTGATTGTGGGAGATTTTAATGCCCACAATTTAACATGGGGTTCTTCCAAAACTGACAAAAAGGGACGTGAACTTAATTTGTGGCTTGAACGAGATGATATTATGTTATTTAACAATGGCGACCCCACGCATTTCAATGCTATGTCAAATAACTTCACAGCTATTGACTTAACTTTTGTATCTAGTCAACTAGCTCCATTCCTTAAATGGAATGTTGAAGATGACCTACATAACAGTGACCATTTTGCAATTGTTATTGAAACAAACATAAAAATACCCATAACATATACTGTTAAAAGATGGATTACCAGTAAAGGCGATTGGGTACGATTTACACAATTACTTGCTACTCCACAAGATATTAATGTACAGAATATCACAAACGCCATTCTGAGTGCAGCTGAAACTAGTATCCCTAGATCTAGCAAAACGCCACTTAAACTACTACACTAACATCCACAACTACTACGAGTGAAGTATGGGATAAAATTAAATCTATATCTGGGAAAAAACAGATCCAACAAATTTCGTCCATCCGAACAGTTACCGGGATTACTGGAGATCTCAACGAGATTGCCGAGATTCTTGCAACTCAATTTGAAAAAACCAGTAGTCCTACAAACTACAAATCCAGTTTCCTAGATATAGTAAACCCTGTTGAGGAAATTGATTTTAACATTACAGATATTTCAGACTACAACTCACCATTTACACTACAAGAGCTAGAGATAGCTATAAAAAATGCAAAAGTATCTACACCTGGACCTGATACGATTAGCAATGATATGCTCAAGCATCTATCAGTTCACATGAAACACGCTTTATTAGAGATGTTTAATACCCTGTGGGAACACGGAATATATCCAGAAGATTGGAAGGAGGCTGTTGTGATACCTATCTTAAAACCAGGGAAAGATCCCCTATCTCCTGACAGTTATCGCCCAATCAGTCTCACGTGCTGCATGGGTAAACTCATGGAGAGACTGGTAAACAACAGACTTATGTGGTGGCTTGAACACAACAACATCTTAATACCATGTCAAGCCGGCTTCCGAAAAGGCAGATCTACTACTGATCACCTCTTAGTGTTAGAAAATGCTGCACAAAATGCTTTCTGTAAAAGAGAACACTTAGTTGTTGTACTCTTTGATATTAAGAGCGCTTACGACATGACTTGGCGCCCAGGTATACTACACAAACTGTACCAATACGGTCTCAGGGGAAGACTTCCACTACTTGTGCGTTCTTTTTTGAGTAGAAGAACTTTTCGAGTACGTATAGGTAATAACTTGTCGAACTCAAAAGCATTACGAAATGGCGTACCACAGGGTTCAACATTGAGTTGTACTTTATTTGCAATTGCCATAAATGAGTTAGCGTTTAATGTTAAGGAATCTATAATCAAGTGCCTATATGTTGATGACTTAGCCATTATGTACACAGGAAAAACGGTAGGTGAAATATCTAGAACCCTACAGGAAGCAATTAACACTATTGTTACCAATGGCGATTCTATAGGCTTCCAATTTTCAAAGGAGAAGATGAAGTGTTTACACTTATGTCGTCTTAGAAGACCACACTTTAACCCACTCCTTTACCTTAATGATCAGCCAATTGAGTGTGTTTCTGAAGCTAGGTTTCTCGGTGTAATTTTTGACTCAAAACTAACATGGAAGCCACATATAAGAGAAATTAAAAGAAAATGTGACAAAACTCTGAATTTAATCAAAATTCTTGCACATACCACATGGGGAGCAGAACCCAAAGTATTATTAAGAATATATCAGGCAATGGTACTTTCAATTATAGATTATGGTAGTATAGTATACGGATCAGCCAGAAAAAGCGTATTAATGACCTTAGATCGAATCCATAATATTGGAATTGGATACTCTCTTGGTGCCTTTCCAACTAGCCCAGTTCAAGCTCTTTACTGTGAAGCTGCTCTAACGCCACTTGATATCCGGCGTAAACTTTTAATGGCGAATTACATGATTAATATTAGATCAAAACCATTACATCCAAACAACCGTTTACTATTCCCAAATGTAAATACACATGCTAATAGAAGGACGATCACCCGTCCAGCTGGCATACGTTTTATGGAATACCTGCAGGTTATTGAACATGAACTCATGCCTCCTGTTCCACCTGAAGTCCCACGTAACATACCTCCATGGATGGATGACGTGCCAGTTATCCAACAACAAAACCACTTAGATAGACTTAACCTGAAAGAAAAAATATTATTAAGTTGGCAAGAAAAATGGCAGAATCTTAATACTCACCTATCACTTATAAAACCAGATGTTCGTACGCCTCAGTTATGTGTTGATATGCCAAGAAATGAACTCACCAAACTACATCGACTACGTCTTGGTCATACAGCATTCACTCACGAACATTTGTTGAAAGGTGAAGATAATCCTGTATGCACCACATGCAATATCAGGCTAACTGTCTCACATGTTATTCTAGACTGCCCCGTCTACCATGTACAAAGACAGCAACACCACATACAAGAAAATCTAAGAAATAATTTAGTGAAATTAGACCAAGTAAACAACACAATAAATTTTTTAAAAGCCACAGGCATATATAAGACTCTCTAATTAGTTAAAATCGTTTGTGATTAAGATATATGTATACTACCTTTTCTTTATCCAAGATTTCAATACAATAAATATACTAATTATATCTGTATCTGCGCTAATAGCCTTAGTAGCTGATGCGCTGAGGAAGGGTTTTTAGTGGGTATGCCTAATAAAGGAGATTCCCACACTACCACAATATGGTGGTGTCCATAAAGGATTTTCCCACCTCATAAAAAAAAAAAGAAATATCATTATAATTGTTTCGTATTTGGATTAAACAATAGATATTTATGTATTAAGGGCATAATCAGAAGATTATGGCTCGAGGGATTTTATATTCCTGAGAGCCATAATCTACAATTATGCCCGTGGCACATCCAATGTTTTATTTTGTTTTGTACCATGAAACTGGAACAAAATATTAAAAAGATTCAGTATTTTCGGCAAGTTTTTAAATGCAAATGCAGTGAAATAAAGTCGACAGTAGGCTAATTTGTTGTTACTAAGATACTGTGATATTGCTATTATATATCATGTCATGTGTTTGCTGCCAATCATGCTGCTTAGCATCAATGACATTTCCGTGCTATAAAGACCACATTACGCCCGCATTTGGAGGCGTATAAAGAACATTATGGTGGCAAAATAAAATAAATATGTTTATTAATTGTGAAAGTACTTTACAGATAGGTTATGTGTGTCAAAAATAACAAATGTAACATTCATACTGAAAACGTAAGGTTCTTTTACAACTTTTTCAGTTAGTGGTAACGTTTACAGTATCGCAAATGTAAATGTTGTAGTTCCAATGAAATTAAGAAATTGAGAATTTTAAATATAATATAAAACATTTTCTTTATTATAAATTAAATTAAATTTGTTTCAAAAATAACATAATTACAATTAAAATCAGATACTTGAAATATAATACAAAGAAAAATTAGTTAAAAACTTATTGGAAACAAATGTGCATGTTTATACACAAATTTAAATAAGTAATGAAAACGAACAAACATTTTTACATTGCAGTGTCATTTTAAGTTAATTTTAATAATGCTTACCTCATTCTGTTAATCAAAAGAAGTACATAATTATACTAAGAAGTATGTTTTGATTGGGCAAAATGGTTATTTTAAATTTTGAAATTTTTAAAAATTATTAATTGCACATAAATGCCAACTTCAAAAAGGTAAGCATCAAAAAGTGAATTTATCTTTTTATATTTAATATTATTGAAACTATTTCAAATTAAAAATAATATTTAAACACTTCTTTCAATTTTAACTGTTTATATAATGAAATATCATCTTGCTATAGTAGATAGTATATAGTAGATTATTTATAATAAAAAGAAAGTAAAGTATGAAAACATAAATCAATAAATATTCAACTAATTTGGTGAGCAAAGCCTTTTATATCAAATTTAAAAAGTATGTATTGATCACATGAATTTCTACGAAATTTGAACGAAAACAACTATGAGTATATATATATATATATATATATATATATATATATATATATATATATATATATATATACACACACACACATTGTGAGCGATTGGGAAGGGGTTGAGGTTAGATGGGACAAATTTTGTTAAAACCCAAAATGTTTGTAAAAGGTCTAAAAATGATTTTAAGAGCAGTTTGGATCGATTTGGGGTGATCACGTTTTTCGCTCATTGTATAGCTCGGTTTTAATTTTTGGATCAGTTTTAAAGTTGTATCGTGTTTCAGGCTCATAGTAGAACACGTTTAACCAGAGTTTGAACATTCGTTCCATTACAAATTCTAGTTTTGGGTCAAAAAAGTCGACTTGCGTTTTTTGACGGATTCTCCATCTAGGTGTCCCAGAGAACTTATATTTCAAATTTCAAAGTTCGGATGCGCGAGATAAGGAAGATGGCTCTATATCTCGAAAAGAGGAGGGAATACAAAAAAGTTGAAAATCGCATTTTATAATTGATCCATATTGGTGCAAAGTTTTGAAAAAATTGGTCGGTAAATAACGAAGTTATTAAGACATGCGCAAAGTCAACTTTCCTCAGAATCGATGCGCGTGGAAAAAAAACCACCCCTCCACCATCATATGTGTATGTTCCATGCCCTCGGGGTGGTGTGACGGTAGTTTCCACTATACGTCACGACGCCTTAATCCCTCCCCACTCCTTCGCCGTCGCTCGCGAGCTTTCGACCCTCACATCGGCCCGTCGGCGAATTTTTATTTCGATCCCTCGCAAACGCGATCGAGGCCATCTCGAAAGGGGGGGATGCAACGGCCGAATGCGAGTGTTCCCGTCGAAACGGTACCCGGCACGTTTCTTATCTCGTCGAACTCGGCCCGTGTGAAAATTTGATAAAGGTCGGGTAATATACCGAATTTGAGAGTTTCTTTTATAGTTTCTATTTGATCTAAAATTATTGTGATTGCATTAAATAAGAACATGTTTATCTTCAATAACGCCCGTCATTTCTTGTACGTGCACCGAAACCTCGACATCTAAACTCCTGGTTTACAATGTTCAATTTGCGATTAATCCCATCACATAAAACGCATTAGTTTTGACAAAAATAAATTTGAGGTGTTAAAATCCATACCAGGAGCAAGATGAGAATGTGATTCGTGCAGAGGTAAGGGTGAGTCATGCACACAGTCAAGTAATTTTATCTATAAATGAGGATCAAAAATCAGCAGTGAAATCTTTAACTCGCGAGATTAATGAAATCAAAGCCGGTAGTCAATCTAGCACGTCGTCCGAGATTATACGGATTAGACGGTCATACACGAGAGCAATGAGCATCAGCGATGATCTAATAATGTAATAAATTATAACGTACCCGAAGTGAATAAAGTTAATAACTCCGCGTTAGATACCTCTAAGTTTACTGAAATATTTAATTTCTTGTCAAGTGAAATTGATACGAACAATTTAATTATAAGACGAATTAGCGGTTCTTCTATTCGGCCTATTAAAGTCGAGAGGTGACGTCATTAATATTTTGAGAAATAAGAACATATTGAAACAATCCCAATTTAATGTATCTATCTCTGCTGATGACACACCAACTCAACTCAACTCAAAAAAGTTAAGCAGGACTGCGACTCACGGAAGCAAATCGGGGAGGCCAATATTCAGATTAAGTATATAAGGAATATTCCAAGAATAGTTGCGGTAAACTAACATTGTCCAGCAGTATAAATAAAGACGTATTCTGCTATTATGAAAACGTTAGAGGTCTTCGATTAAAAATAAACATATGATTGACAAGTGTGTGTGATAACGAATTTAATATAATTGGTGGTTAAAACTGCGATACAAAACGATACCTCTTATAGTAAAATAATTCCGGAATCGTACACGGTTTACCGTTACGATAGAATTGTATAAGTACAAACAACATTGGAGAGGTGGTGTATTAATCGCTATTAAGCATTGGATTTTTACAGAACAATTAAACTTATTTCGTACAAATAACACGTTACCTATGATAAATATTGTCGGGTGTAAGTGTTATATGGGTACAATCACCCTTAGTGTGTTTGTAATACACATACCTCCAAGCACCCTTATTGAGAGTTTTATACATTTTTTTAACTTTTGAAAGAATTTATTTTAGGCTGTACTCATTCAAATATAGTAATACAAGGTGATTTTAATGTACCTAGTATCTCTAACTTACACTTACGACTTCAGTTGGTAAGCTATAATAATTTTAATTCTAATGCTTTTGTTGCAAGTTCCGTTGTACCCCAAGGGTCTAACCTTGGGTCACTATTATTTTTCTTATATACAAATCATATTACCAGTACAATATCATGCGAAAAACTGAGATTTGAGGATGAGCTTAAAATATTCTATACTGTATCTACGCATGAAGGCTGTACATTTTTTACAAAATCAACTTAACAAAGATGATGAATGGTCTCAATCACATCAACTTCCTTTAAATGTGGATAAATGCAATGTTGTCTCTTTACACGTAAATTTAATCACATTGTTTTTCAATACGAGCTGAACAGCCAACCAGTGTCTCGTACAGAAGAGTTTAAAGAGTTTAACGTCAATTTCTATGATAAACTTTCTTTCAAAACACACATTAATATAAAAGCTAACACAGCGTTTAAGTGACTTGGTTTGATAATACGCAATAGCAAATGTTTTAAAAATATTGACCCCATTTAAACTCTACTGTGCATTTGTCTTTTCTAAACTAGAATAGGCTGCACTAATCTGAAGTACGACACATAAATTACATAAAGTATAGCTTTAGAAACAATACAAAGAAAGTTCTATATATATATATATATATATATATATATATATATATATATATATATATATATATATATACATGGGTGTAAGAGACCACCTCTGTGACTTTTGAACGGGTCGTTAAATTTTGTTCAAATTATATTAGTGCCAGTATGGTGTTTTTTACATAAAAAACAATATGACCGACTTCGGGTTTCACCGGAAATTACGTAAAAGATGAAAATTTAAATGGAACACTCTGTATATTTTTACATATTTGGATTCTAGGGTTTCAAATACATATAGTTCATCTGTCAAATGCCAACTCAGGCGCCATTTTATTTTTTTAATTTTAGATCATTATGACGTCATCTAAATGATAGATAATTGACGTACAATTACCCCCACAATATTATTTTTCCTAATAATTAATTTTTGTAAAGCTTGTTAAAACTCACTATTCCCAATAGAAACTACGTGGACCACCCTGTATATTAAATAGCTCTTTCAAGTACTAGTAAAACGATATGCATAGTAATTTCCTTAGTTCCTAAATAAGCAGTAATTTTTAATTTTCTAATTTTTATTAACACAACATGCTCCTGAAGCCGACTTTGTCAAAGTAAAATGGAGTTTGAGTTGACATTTGGCAGATGAACTGTATGTATCGAAGCATGGAAAAATATACAGGTTGTTCCATTTAAATTTTCAGCTTTTGTGTCATTTCCGGTCATACTGTTTTTTTTTATGTAAAAAAAACCCCAAACTGGCTCTAATGTAACCCATCAAAACTCCCGTTCAAAAGTTACAGTATCATATATTTAACTATTTTTTCGTTGTATTTGGTATAAATATTTATATTATTATTATTATTTATATTATTACTATTATTATTATTATTATTATTATTATTATTATTATTATTATTATTATTATTATTATTGGCAACTTTGCTTTTACCTTTAGAATATTTATGTTGATAGAAAATATGTAATAATAATGACCTGATAACAATGTTCTAATCCGTCTAACTTTGTACTTCTGTGTGATGTTGATGTCAACTTAAAGCTAAATTTAAGTAAAATATAGTATTAATAGACTTTCTGTGAATCAACATCATATTTCTATTATTCTTCTTGTTCCTTGAACGTAAATGAAAGGTTTGTATTTGAATTAGTTGATGAGTTCGCTATTGGATAGATTATATCTAATATTAAAGGGTCTTCAACTGGGTCCGACGGAATAAATTTAGAAATGATAATGTTGTGCCTTCCCCTTATTATACCTTACGTCACTCATATAGTGAATTCGTGCATAGAGACATCCCAGTTTCCCTCTTGTTGGAAAGAAGCGCGTGAAGTAACCATACCTGAAACTAAAACACCTCAAATCTTCAATGAACTTAGATCGGTTAGTATTTTGCCTACATTATCAAAAATCCTTGACCACGTTCTTACAACACAGCTAAATGATTTTTGTGTTTCCAATCAGGCTTCAGGTTGGGACATAGTTGCGAGACAGCTCTTTTAAATGTGTGATGACATAGTTCGCACAAAGGACGAGGTCTGTGCACGATACTGGTTTTGCTCGATTACTCTAGACCATTCGCCTCCTTGGACCACAGTATATTACGAGCAATATTAAGGATCTGTGAGCTTAAGCATCTGCTAAAGTTTAATATCGGGCGTCCCCAAGGTATCATACTAGGTCCTTTTCTGTTCACACTTTATACATGTATTATTCCGTGTTGTATAACCTCATGTAGTATTCATTAATATGCAGACGATACACAAATCTATCTTTCCTTTCACCCTGACGCTGTCACTGAAGAGATTCTTTCTCTAAATACCGATTTGCATTTCTCTGCTGTGCGGACCGAACAATTTCAAAAATCTGTCTGAGATTAATATACGGCATTCGAGGTCGATCTAGAATTTAGCATAAGCTAGTGAATATAGTTTGGTTGAATATGGGTAAAAGAAGACAGTTACCTAGTGCTTGCTTATACCACAAGTTATTTATTCTCATTTACCTGCTAACCTCTATGATTTGAATTTGCGCCATGGGGGCTTCACCGCTCCTGCTCACCGCCTCGAATTTCTTAAAAATTATAATTCATACCAGGTAGCAAAAGTGGTTAACATAATACTCAGTCCACTTTCGTATAAATCCTTTAAAATCAAATTCAAACAGTACCTCACCTTGCATGATAGTTATCTGTAGTGTTTTGTGTGTGCATGTCCATCTTCATTTACTCAGTTTCTCAAGTTCTCTCAGGACTTATCTGTTATGTTCTCTTATATAAATTGGTTACATTTCTATAATCTCTACTCTATGGAATCATTCGTCTTTACTTTTACCGTGGGATGGCGTACAAATACATTTTTCTTAATTCCGATTGGTGCAATTGTGTTCGTTAGTCTCGAACCTTTGTTTCCATTTTTTTTTTAGTTTTTTGTTTCCTGCCCGTTAGTGTGCCTAGAAAAATTGTTAATTCGCTACTCACTTGAACCGCTGTTCGTTTGAATCGATTTTCTTATAAAAACGGATATTTCCGGATTTATCGTTCTACGACCAAATAGTTTTGTGCCTGAACCTTATGTTAGTTCTCGTCACTTAATTAAAGTGATATTTACATCTTTAAAGCATTCAAGAGTGTTGTTTTCTTATTATCTACTTAAACGCTCGTGGCTACCAGCTTACAAGGTCAGTACTCCTTTTTGTATAATTTCGTCACCTAATGTCCTATTCTCTTCCGTAGCGTTTTACTACGTGTTTTATGTACTTTTCTACTACTGCGCTACGTCATCCAACGCCGTCATCATCCAACAACGCCGCTGCCATCTTAATTTTCCATCGATTCACGCTTTGACCGAAGAAATTCAATTTCAACGAACTACAACCTGTAAAACTGCAGTCCTTTCACCTCAAGATTGCTAATTATTTACTATTCAACTATTAATTAACTTGCCCCGCCGAAATTATTCATTTTAGTAAATTCTCCTTTTACTTCCTTAAGTTCAAAGATTGCGTTCTGCGCCATCTATATTGTAGTCATATTTTATATTCCAAAATCTAACTATAACTATTTTCCTATTTATTTCTATTCTAAATTCATATTCTTAAGCTTGAATTGTTACTAAATTTGTAAATCACATTTACCTTGAACTACTTGCTTGCCTATTCAAACATAATTTATTGTCTTAACTCCAGTATTCGAACCTGTCGATAATCATTAAGTAATCAAAGTATTCATTTCTCGGACCAACCTATTGCTAGTGGTCCGATTTGTTGTTTTTTTCATCTAGCTCGTATTGTTTCGGCCCACGTTACTTGCGCAAGAAAACGACGCCGAAGGATAGTTATTCAGGTAAGATTATTGATGTACTTAATCGCTTGCTCACCTCGAGTTAACCGAATCCTGAATATTTTGGAACGGTAACGTAACTGATTTTGCACATTTTGATTAAAAGTTCATATAAGGTAAATTGGATTCAATTATTTTTGTTATATTAATTCAATATTTAACTTAACCTTTGTATTACAATCTACCCCTACGGGTACCCCTCTTATTTGCCGAATTTATATATTCATGTTACCATTTAATTTGAAGTTCATTATAATTTAGTTAACCCCATTTTGCTTACTTATTTGTCATATAAGCTATTAGTTCTTCGAATTTCGAACTAGAAACTATAACTATAACGACAATTACCCAAGAAATACGTGGCGTCCATTCTCTTAACTATTCTTTACTCAATTATTGCTCACATCATACTTAAAATTCTAGATCTACTAGCCCACCACCAATGTTTGCCTACTTGTACTGAGCCACCGAGCCCTTGCATATTAAATTTTGTTGCCATCGAAAGTTACCGTAACATATCGTTACTGTAAATACACGTATACCCGCTTAATAATCATCCAGCTACATTTTCTGCCGTATCAATTATTAACCTAAACTGGTTAGACTTGAAAATCGGGTAACCCTATAGGGTTGACTAAAGTCTCACCTTTTTCCGTACCTATTTATTAATTAGGCTCATTTCGTAATATCACTAGATATTATAAACATTGTACTAATCTATGGAAATCGTGGAATAAAGATGTATTATTATTATTATCATTTTTTTTTTTTCTTATTGTTATAGCGCATCGACTATTGTGGTCTTTAGCGCTTTTTCGTGTTTTATATTTTGTCGTACATATTAATCACTCTTACAAATCGCAGTACGTTTTGTATATGTTCAGTGTCTATGAAAGCTGTTCCTAGTGTGTTTGACACAGAGTATAGGTTTCGTTGTGGAGCATAAATTGTACATGAGCAGATTATGTGTTCGATTGTTAGAGGTGTTGAGCAGTGTTCGCATCTTGGTTGAGGAGTCTTCAATAAAATGTGTTTGTGAGTTATATTTGTGTGTCCGATTCTTATTCGGTGAATTATACTACTTTCTTCTCTAGAGAAGTCCGTGTTTAATTTCCATTTATTAACTGATGGTTTTATATTTCTCAGTTGACCGACAGATCTGGTCCAGTTCTCTTGCCATATTATTTTTATTTTGTTCTGGATATATTTGGCAACGTTGGAATTAATTGCAATTTCAGTTTTGGTTATTGTCTCAATTTCAGATTCTTCTGCTGCAAGATGAGCAGCTCTATCTGCTCTTTCATTACCTTTAATGTTTATATGGCTGGGCACCCATAAAAATACAACTGTGCGTCCTAGATTGTTAAGATGGGTAATCATAGATAAAATCATCTGAACTAAGGGGTTTGTTGCGTGTGGATTTTTAAATGCCATAAGGGCACTGTAAGAGTCGCTTATTACTACAAATCTTGTCCAGCCGGGTGTTACTTCAGAGTAACGAAGGGCTTGCCAAATCGCATATAATTCTGCATTGTACACTGTCATTTGTGCTGGCATAGACCATCTATACTCTTTATCGTTCACTGAAAAAGCAGATCCTACACCCTGATTATATTTTGAGCCGTCAGTGTATAAAGTAAGATAGCCACTAAAATTGGCAAGCAATGCGTTAAGTTCTGCACGATAGATCGCTGATGGAGTATTTGCTTTTTTGTATTTCGATAGCTGTGTGTACAATTTGATTTGCGGCACGCGCCATGGCGGAACTTCCAATGGTCCTAGAGGTAGCATTTGTGGAAGTGTTTCATGAATACGTTCTAAACTTTTTCTGACGTTATACCATAGTGGTTTGTGTAGTCTTTGGCTGATTTGAAACACATCATCATTATGAAATAAGGTCTTATGATTTGGATGATTTGCCTGAGCAATTATTTTACAGGCATACGCTAGCAGTCTGTATGAGCGATGTAGATGTAATGGGGTGATTCCAGATTCACAAGACAAGCTGTCAATGGGGCTAGTATAGAATGCACCTAGCGCATACCTCATCGCTGCATTCTGTATTGCCTCTAGAGAATCTAAGGTGCTTTTTGACGCTGATGAGTACGCTTCGCATCCGTAATCAATTTTTGCCCGCACAAGCGATTTGTAAATTCTTATGATTACTTCCGAATCTGCTCCCCACCGAGTACTGGCTAACATTTTAATGATATTACGTGAAGCTTTACACCGTACAGTTAATTCATCAATATGGTCCTTTCCAAGTCAGGGTGTTGTTTAGTTTTAGACCCAGAAACATACCGTGATCCTTACATTGAATGTGTTTATTATTCAATGTAAGGAGAGGACCATAATGCGGTTTTCTTAGTTTACAGAAATGCAAACAGTAGGTCTTCTCTGATTACAAGTTAAACCTGCTGCATTTTTGTATTTATTTTTCCAATTGTAGGGGCAGTGTAGAGTAATACCAGGTCGTCAACGTACAGGTAAGTATGTATATCAGAAGGCAGGGAGTATAATTATTATTATTATTATTATTGTTTCTTTCTCTGTTTTTTCACAGGTATTTACTCATACATACAGCTTTTGTAACGCAGGTATGTATAAGCTATGTGTAGAGTATTCTATACATTTACGTTTTCTTAGTTTGCCAGGTGTTCGGCATATTATTGTTGGTCGAGATGGTGAGGATCTCCTAGAACCCTTCTTACAATCCGGCAGGTGTTAAGCAAAACTGCTTTTTGCATCGGTATGTATAACGATTTGTGTAGTTTTAATTTTTCTAAATTGTGCTGCAATTTTTTGGGTATTTCTCCAGTACTTCCTAAAATTATTGGAATTATTTTCACATGATCCATTTTCCACATCTTTTTGATTTCGTCCGCTAATGGTAAGTATTTATCTATTTTTTTGGTGTAGCTTCTGGGTATATTATTACATAATGGTATTGCAACGTCTATTATGTACGTTATTCTATCACGTTTGAGTGTCAGTACTATATCGGGTATGTTACATTCAATCCTTTTGTCAGTAATTATCTTTCTGTTCCAGTACATTCTGACAGTGTCATCTTCACATATAGATGGTGGCTCGTATTTATAGTACGGTTCGTCATCCTTATAATGCATATAGCTTTTCCTGATATTTTTGTGTATAATATTCGCTACCTTATTATGCCTTTCAAGATATTGTTTATGGGCAAGTACAGGGCAGGCTGCAATGATATGGTCCACCGTTTCTTCATACCCGTCACACATACGGCAGTTGGTGTTAGGTAACGATTCCTTTAGAATTCGTTTTTTGTAACTTCGTGTTGCTACAACTTGATCTTGTATCACCGCTATGAATCCTTCAGTTTCATTAAATAGTGCTCCAGTTTTTAACCAAATTTGCGACGCTTTGGTATCAATGTGTTCTTGATTTATGTTTGCTATATATTTGCCATGCAACGGTTTCGACTTCCACTTATCTTTGGTTTCTTGTATAGTCGGGCTTGAGATCTGTAGTTGTTTGTCGGCGAGTCGTAGTGGTGTTATTCCGTTATCTACTTGGATTAGTGCTTTATGGTACTTCGAGGATTCAGACTTATTATAAAAGTACTCACGAAGATTTTTAAGTTGGTTGTTGTGCTGAAAGTGTACACTAGGGATTCCTCTCCCACCTTGGTTTCTGGGAAGGTGGAAACGCTCAATAGCGCTCTGTGGATGATGCCCCCTATAGTTTCTGAACTCTTTCCTGGTCATTCTGTCAATAGCCTGTAATTCTGTTTCCGTCCATTGTAAAACCCCAAAACTATAGGTTAGTACTGCCGTTGCGAAAGTGTTTACGGCCCTAGACATATTTATAGCTGATAACCCAGTTTTCAGTAAAGCCCGTAGTCTCATGACATAAGTTCTTTGTAGTTGTTCTTTACATGTTTTTTGATCTATGCCTTGTGCTTGTGAGTATCCGAGGTATGTATATCCTTCGTATTCACCCATTCCTTCTATCTTGCCTTGCTTAGCTACTTCGTATCCCTCGTTTTGTGACCATTTTCCCATTATCATAGTACTGACTTTGCACTTTTCTAAGCCTAGAGTCATTCTGATATCTGTACTGAAACCACCCACACATTCTATCATTTTTTTTAAATGTTGCTGTTTAGACGCAAATAATTTGAGATCATCCATGTACCATAGATGCGTATAAGTTCTTTCACCAATCGGGTATCCTGTGTTTAGTTTATTCAGTTGTGATGTGAGTGGTTTGATGGCAAGACAGAACCATAACGGGCTTAAAGCGTCGCCTTGGAATATGCCCCGTCTGATATTTATTTTTCCTGCGTCAATACTTTGTTCTCTACCATTCACAGTTAATTGCGTGTTCCACCCTTGCATTACATGAGCTGCAAATTTCACAATGTGTTCTTCTATTTTATACAGCTTTAATGATTCTAGCAACCAAGAATGCGGTACACTGTCGTACGCCTTTTTGTAATCTATGTAGCCTGTATGAAGATCGTGTTTAGACTTTTTCGCGTGATTTGTTATTATCGCGTCTATGAGTAGTTGTTCTTTACATCCCTGAGACCCCTTATAGCAACCTTTTTGTTCTTCGTCTAATAATTTGTTTAACTCAAGGTGTTCATGCAGTTTGTCTGCTATAATAGATGTTAGTACTTTGTAAACTGTGGGTAGGCAGGTCATTGGTCTATATTTTGAGGGGTCGAGACTAAGATGTTGTGTTTTGGGTATAAGGTAAGTAACTCCGCTAGTCATAAATTTTTGTATTAGGTTTGGGTTGCATAAGATATCATTATAGCATTTAACTAATTGACTGTGCGTCGATTTAAAGTACTTTAGCCAAAAATTCTGTAGTCTGTCAGGTCCAGGTGTTTTCCAGTTATGTGTCTTTTTAATACTATTTACTATTTCCACTTCACTTATTTCCCAGTCTAGCATAGTTTTGATCTTATTGGTTTTGGATTTCTCGCTAGTATACCATTTACTTTGTTTGTGTTGCACCGGAGTGCTCCACATATTCATCCAATACTTTCTCACATTTTCTGCTGTCGGTGGTGTTTCCTCTTCACAGTTTTTTGTGTCCTGTAGTTTTTTGTAGAAAAGTTTCTCCTTTGTGGTAAACAAGTAGTTATGCTGCCTCCTGAGGTTGCTTGCCTTATATCTCTTTAATCTCGTCGACAGTGCAGCTAGCTTTTGCTTTAGCAGATCTAGTATTTCAAAATCTTTATGGTTCTCTAAAGATCTATATTTTCCTATAATCTTCTGTGTATTCTTCATAACCTTTCTACTGGGATTTTGACGAAGACCTTGAGTTAAAATACCAATTTGTTTTCTAAGTAAATTTATTTTATTATTCAATCGCCGTTCCCAACCAGGTTTATCACATTTTTGTTTCTTTTTTGGACCTTCATTAGCTCTGACAATTGTCTGGCCGTGAAATTCTAATACTACCACTGCACCAACATACATGAGAGTGTGCAAATCCGTAATGTTAGTTTGTTCAGTAATTTTTGATTTTATGATTTCATCTACCTTATTTATCGTTGTGTGAGTTTCATCACAGATTTTTAGCTTTGGTAAGCGTGGTCGATAAGTTATGTCCATTCCGTCATATAACATCATAAACTTCAGAAATTCGTCTTCAAATGGATTTACATCCTTATTACTACATGCGGTTATATTTATCTCAGCAGGCGGTATTAGTTCTGGTTCTATATTAATTCCAAAGTCTAAAGCCACTTCGTTTTTAATCCGTTTTATTCTTTCAGCTGTTACTCGGTTATTACAAAATATGGAGCGACGTTGATCTATTATGTTTTGCACCGTTTTATGTTTTAAATGTGGAAACCTTTCGATGATTAACCGATAGATTTCTTTACTGTAAGGTACTTTGAGAGTTTCTAGTTTTGTTATTTTATAGTAGCATCGGACTAAATGTTCATTAATTTCATTGTTCCAGATAGTCCTTTGCCTAGTTCGGGAAGAAGAGATGGGCTGAGCATCCTGCAAAGCAACATTCAATTCTTCTGAGGAAGATGCTGACGTTGGTAAGTTCCTAATTCGTTGTCCTTCATTCATAAATCTGGGGTCGTTTGCAGGTCTATCATCATGACGGTTCCGATCAGGGTCCTGCGGCCCCGGCCCTCCTCGGTTGCTGCTTCTTATAACAGGAGCACTTTAATGATTCACACTATTTCGGGGCGCTAACCCTAATAGCGGTTTGGATGGGGCTGCCACCCGTATAACTCAAGTACCTGGTGTCGTCGCTCACCAAATGTATAACTCGTATACACCTCTGGGTTGACTCGAGTCCCTGGTGTCGTCACTCACCAAATGTATACCTTGTATCCTCCTCTGGGTGATATTATTATTATTTTTTTTATTTTTTTTTTGCCTTCAAGGATGTGCATCTACAGCTACGGTAATTAGCACATCGGTGTCGTCGCGGTAGGAAGTCTATGTTATATAATTATTTGGTTTGTCGATTATTATATGTGTTGGTACAGGTTTATATTTTTGGCGTATTCTATAACTCTTCCAATGTTTTCTTGTTCATTTAGTATTTGTATATTTGTTACCTTATAGGTTTGTCTGTAGTCGTTAAGTTTTGGGCATTCTTCTAATATGTGTTTAACCGTTAGTGTTTTGTGGCATTGAGCGCAACGTTTAGCTTTTTTTTTTTTTTTTTTTTTTTTTGATAGGGGCATCGATTGCTAGGATCATTAGCCCATTGTTGTACATCTCTTATTTTATGTTATATTAACTTTATTATCTGCTTATATCTTGTCGAATAAATTAATAGCTTTTAGGAATTTAATTGTTCTCCTTGTCATATCGTCCGTTAGTGCTAAAGCCTCTTTTACGTTTGTTGGTATTTTATGCTTTACTCGTTCGTTTATATACTTTGCACATTCGGTCAGTATGTGACTGACTGTAAGGTCGATATTGCAATATTCACATACTGGTTTTTGCCTTCTTGCCGTTATTGGGGATAGCATGTACGACGAGGTAATGTTGCCATGGCCGATGCGCAGGCGTGTTATTACTACCTGCTCGCGCCGTTTGAGAGATGCGGGATATTCAGCTGTTTTTATGGAAGTTTTTACTGATTTTAATTTACTGTCGGATGCCATCCACTCTTCTTCCCACTCCTTGTTTGTTATCCGTTTGTAATATTGCTTTAGATCATGTATACGAACGGGTACTTCGTCAGTTGTCACATTTTTAGAGGCCTGTCGAGCTGCTTTGTCTGCCCGTTCGTTGCCATATATACCTTTGTGGCTTGGAACCCACATAAGGTATATATCGTATGCGTGTTCCTTGAGATTGTTTAACTGTGATATGATTATGTTGGCAAGATCATCTTTTTCGGATTTGTTTTGAATTGTCTGTATGCTGCTTTTCGAATCTGTGCAGATTATAAATTTGTTACTTTGTGATGACATACATATATGCAGAGCTTGCATGATAGCGATCATTTCAGCTGCATAAATGCTCGTCCACTTGGGTAGGGTTAAACAGGTGGTTATCTCCTCGTTTACAACTACAGCGCATCCAGTTCCTTCGTTTGTTTTCGATCCGTCTGTGTATATAAATTGGTAGCTGTTGTATTCATTTTGGAGTTCTTTAAATCCTTCTGAATATAGTATCGTTGGAGTGTTCCTTTGATATTGCATTAGTTTTTCAATTACTAGTGACTTACTTTCCTGCCACGGGGCTGTTTCCTGTATTCTAGCCTGGAAGGTGTTTGGGCCTTTTATTTGTAGTCTGTTTAGTTTTTCTTGGTATCTGATAGTTGCTGGTCTAGTGATTGTGGGGCGATTGTTAAATACAGGATCTATGGAGGACTTAAAGAAGATGTTATATGCAGGATGATCTGATTGTGTGTGTATTTTAGCCCCGTAACACAGTAGAAGATAAGTAGCCCTAAGTGATAAAGGCTGAAACCCTACTTCAAACCTTATTGATTTATGTGGACTGGTTTTAAACGCACCAATTGCTAGTCGTATGCATTCGCATTGGATGGATTCCAGCCGGTCTAACAAAGATTTGCGTGCTGAAAAGTATACTACTGCGCCGTAGTCTATTTTTGACAGTATCATTACTCTATACACCCTTAGTAGGGTTTTCCATTCACTTCCCCAAGATATATTCGATAGGACTTTAATTGTGTTTAGCACCCGTTTGCATTTGGCCAATAAGTCGTTGATGTGAGCTTTCCAGGATAGCCTTTCATCCAAAGTAACTCCTAAAAATTTTATTTTACTATTACGAGCAATGATAGAGTTTTCTAATTTTAGAGGGGTTTCGATTTCACACGAGCGTAAACGACAAAAATGGACGTGAACCGTTTTAGACACAGAAAACCTGAAACCGATTGATTTTGCCACACTTGACACCTTATTAATAGCGTCTTGGAATCTCTGGATTAGATCTTCATTTTTTGGTGTTGCGTAGAATAGGCACAGGTCATCAACGTACAGTTGCATTTTTACGCCAGTTTCAGTTGTCAGTAGCTTGTTAACTGCTACCAGAAATAATGTAACACTGATGGAGGAGCCCTGTGGGATTCCATTGGCTACCGAACCTGTGGAAGATTCTATTTCACCGATGCGCACCTGTATTTGTCGGCCACGCAAAAAATCTTGAATAAAATGTGCTAGATTGCCTCTTATGCCCCATTCGTGTATTGTTTTTAAAATGTTGTATCTCCATGTACAATCATAAGCTTTTTCAATGTCAAAAAAGACTGCAGATGAATGGTGTCTATGAGCGAAAGCTGTTTGTATATGATCTTCTAGTATTACAACATTATCGAGTGCACTTCGACGTTTTCTAAAGCCAAATTGACGTGGGGACAACAAACGATGATATTCTAAGAGCCACATAAGTCTTGCGTTGATCATTTTTTCATAAAGCTTCCCCATGCAGCACGTTAATGAGATTGGACGGTAACTTTCTGGTGTATCATTGTGTCTGTTTGTCTTCAAGATTGGAATGATTGTGGCCAATTTCCATTCGCTAGGATATGTTCCGCAGCGCCATATTAAGTTGTATAAGAGAAGCAGTGATTCCAAAGCGTGTTCTGGCATGTTCTTGATCATCTGGTATGTAATACCGTCATGGCCAGGTGATGAGATTTTGCACGATGATAGTGCACCTTTTAGTTCTTCCATAGAAAAGTCCGAATTATAAGGGAGGTCTTCATTTGTGTGGAACGCTAAGGGAGTTTCAAGCGAAATTTTGGTTTTTTGAAAATCTGGATCATAATTGATGTCACTGCTAATTTCTTGAAAATATGCCATGAAAGCTTCTGCAATACCCACTCTGCTTGATACTGTCTTTCCTTTGTGATGTATTTGTGCAGGTATCGAGTAAGTGCTATGTCCAGCAATTACCTTTATTTTCCTCCATAGAGCTTCTGGGGGTGTTTGAGAAGACAGAGAGCTTACATATTCTTGCCAACAGCGAGCTTTTTGTTGAAGTATTAGGTGACGTACAGTTGCTCGGTGTCGCTTAAAGTTTATGCAATTCTCGTAGTTGGGTCTTCGTTTGAAACTGTTAAACGCCTTCTTTTTCTCCTTAATAGCTCTAGAAATTTCGTTATTCCACCATGGGACAGATGTTTTGTAGCGTCCTCCCTTGATTATAGGGATACTGCCCTTTGCTGCTTTAAATATTTTTGAGGTAATTTCTTTTACGCTGTTCTCCACATTTGCGGATAACTCTATTACCTGCATGCTAGACGAAAATTTTTCCCAGTTTGCTTTATTGATATCCCATTTCGATCTTGTTTTATGGGATGAATCGTTTATGTCTGTCTCAATAATAATTGGTATGTGATCTGAAAAAACTTCGTCGTCTAGAGTATCCCAATTTAATTGAGTCGATAAGGATGGAGAACACAGCGAGAGATCCAGATGTGAAAAACTATGTGACTTGGCATTGATAAACGTTGGAGATCCATTGTTTAACAGGTAGTAGTTGTTGTTAAATATGAATTCTTCGATTATGCGCCCATTTCTATTAGTGGAGTTTGATCCCCATAGTTCATTATGGGAGTTAAAGTCACCAACAAGTAAAATGGGTTGGGGTACTTGTTTTATAGCGTTCTCCAAGTCAGCATAGTTCCATGCATTATCCGGGAGGTAAATATTACAGACCGATGCAATAAATGGGTAGGTAATACGGACTGCTATTATTTGTAGAGCTGAGTTTACCGAGATTTGGTTTACGGGTAAATCCTGACGTATATATATATATATATAGACACCCCCCCACAAGCCCTTGGGCCCGTTGGACCATATTTATGAAACGATGTGTAACCTCTTAGGTGGAATTTTTTGTTAGCATGCAATCTTGTTTCTTGGAAACACAGAGCTACTGGTGACTGGTCTATAATAATTTTTAGCTTTTATTATTATTATTATTATTATTATTATTACTATTATTATTATTATTATTATTATTATTATTATTATTATTATTATTATTATTATTATTATTATTATTATTTAGTCTTTTACCTCTAATTACTTTCTACAAACATTTCACCTATACGTTTTTATGGAATACAATTATTTAAGATTGCAGTTTTCATTTCATTAAAGGATATTGGGTAAGACATTTTAAAGTTATATTTTATAGCGTACGATTGCTGTGATATCAGTTCTAATTTGGTTTACAACGTGTGTTAATGCGGTTTGAATTGACATGTTTTTGATTTAGGTTAATTTAACGGTGGTGTATCCACCTGCGGGTACCAAACTTTCAGTTAAAATTTGCATATTGTATATTAATTTACAATAATTTTATTTTTTCTTTTGCCTACCAAGTATTTTCCGCATAGTGTCCAATTTTGGTGGTCAGCTGAAATATCGGAATCGTCTAAAAAGTTGTGTACTTCACTTTCAATTTTGGGTGCATCGCTGCATTATACACGTCTCAAGCTGCGTATCAAAAAATACCTTCTAATACGAAAAGATGCTACTTTATGTTCAATTACTTTTCACCTATTTATTATTCTTCGACTCAAATCATCCACATCACTTACTAGAGCTTCGAACATAAATTAATGTTGCAACTGTGGTTCCTTTGGTATCCAAAATTGAGCAGCAAACGTTTTTATTCAAAAACTCGCCAAATTCTATTATACCGCTGAGAAAAACCATTCGTCCATTAGGAAGTGTCTTATTAAGATATTTTTTACACTGACTGAATAAATGAGGCACCATCTTTCTAAAGCCACATGTTCAATCTGGTTTATATGGAAACATCTTAGAAGAAATCAAGTAATTCGTTGTATAGAAAATTTTACAATCCTTCGCACACCGTGCTCCAGCAAAGTAACATCATTTTGTACGATTTATGAGTAGCTTCATTTAACTTAACTTAACTTAACCTTCACGCCATTCCCTGGCGGGATAGGCAAAACAATCTCTGCCTCTTATTTATTTTTCATTCACAATTTTTCCCCACGCCTTTCTAGCTCTGCATATCTCCCTAGCTTCCGCAGGATTCATACATTGTCTCTGACATGTCCTTTTATTTTTAAAACCCCTTACCTTTCTTTCCTTTATCATACATTCTACTACATTCAGCCAAGTCTTACGCGGCCTACTAGACATGGTCTTACCTCTAACCTCACCCACATATATTTGCTTCGTTAATCTTGCGTTGTTCATTCTCTAAATGTGACCAAACCAACGTAATGTACTACTTTTATATCTGTCCGTCATCGTCTTTTCCTTGCCACACTCCGTCATTATGCATTCATTCTTTATCTTGTCCCTTCCCGTTTCATCACATGTACTTCTCAGGAATCTCATACCTATGGTACGTATTTTATTTTGTGCGTTTTCTCACTTCTATACAGTACTGACGGGAGAAACACGCCATTATAGATTGCTCGTTTCCCAGCTAGGCTCATGATTTCGTTTCTCATTAATGTCCAGATACTTCCAATCACTTTCCTTTCAGCATTAGCCCTTCGTCCAACTCGCCCTCCATTGTGCCATCTGCAGTAAACATTCTACCCAAATACAACAGCTCGTCCACCTGCTCCACAATTTCATCTTGCAGAGTAAATACTCTACTCTCCTTTCCACCTTTCCGATTGAACACCACAATCTTAGCTTTGTTCACGTTTACCTCTAGGTCCATGCTGTCACAGACTATATCTAACTTCCTCAAAGCAGTTTGTAGCTCACCCGCACTGTCACTTAATAAGACTCTACCATCTGCATACACCACAAGTCGTAAATTTACGTCACCAACCATTACACCATTTGTATCGGTACATGCTTGTCTAACAGATTTATCCATGTGTATAGTGAACAACCACGGTGAAATCACACAGCCTTGTCGCACTCCTTGCTCAATATTAAAGTATTGACTCACACCTCCTCTCACCCTAACACAAGCCAGTATAGCTTCTTTTTTACACTTAAACACTTTGCGATTACCTGCTGGAGAGCAACCATTGGATCGAGACATCCTTTCCCTAGCATGAAGCCACCCTGTACATCCCAAATCTTTGTTTGTGTAGGATCTGGTGCTCTATCAATCAGTTTTCTTCCAAATACTTTACCAGGCACGCTGAGCGAACATTTCTCTGTAGTGATTTCATCTACGCCTGCACCCTTGCCGTTTTCTCTACCTGATTTATCTCAATATCCTTCTCAGTTTCATTCACCATTACTTCTACATTCTCCTTAATTAACCCTTCAGTCTTACTTTCCTCACTACTGTACAGCTTTCCAAAGTATTCTTGCCAGCATTCCCACAATCGTCCCATGTTATTTCGTTGCTCGTATTCATCTCTCCAGTAGCGTTCTATTTTGGGAAACGTTTTGTGTTTTTGACCCACTTCCAGAAGAGTTTTTTGTTTCCCTCAAAATCATTCTGCATTTCCTCTTCCTCCACTGCCATCACTTCCTCTCTACTTATTCTCACTGCCTCCTTCGCTTCATTGTTTCATAATCTGTACACCTCATACAATCGCTTTTTCTCAGTCTCGTATTTTGTGGAAATCATTGCCTTGTACGCATCTTTTTTCTTACATACTGCCTTTTTTACCGACTCATTCCACCAGGTACATTTTTTCAGTCGCTCTTCCACATATACGCACGGCACAATTGACAACATAGTTTTTCAAGCTTATCCCTGCACTTTCAACTTCTGTGTCTTTTATTTGTTCGTTCCACACTGTTTCATTCACATTCAACTCTTTACTCACAGCATCTGCGTATTTCATTCTCGCACCATCATCCACTAGTCTGTCTACCCTAATTCTGTACGTTCATACTACTTTTGCTTTCCTTCGCCAGACCTACTTTTTCCCTAAATACACTCTTGATACAACCAAAAAGTGGTCCGATCCGCGTATTACTTTTGTGACTTTCGCAGGTTTCTAAGTCGTTCATCATACACTGTCAAGTCTATCACACTTTTAGATTCAACTCTTTGTCATGTACACATACGCACATTTTTATGTTTAAACTACGTATTGGATACAAACAGGCTTCTCTCTACATAGATGTTCACCAGGTGTTCACCATTCTCATTGACTCTTTGGTCTCCGAACTTTCTAGAATTCGTTTAGTATGTTTTCTCTGCAGACCCACCAATCCGTTCATATCCCCCACCATCATTATTTGGTTTGGCTTACATACGTTCAACACGTTCTCTACTTCATTCCAGTAGTTCACACGCTCCTGTTCTCTTTGTCCATTTTACCCGGGGAGATACCAATTCGTACTGTTTAACACATCTTTTCGCTCTTTCACTTACGATCACCTCAACTCCTTTTGTGCCATGCACCTCAATTTCAACTCCTGACCATAGTGCTAGGCTGCCATCCTCCGTCTCCAGAGCATCCTATCCTCTGCGGTTTGTCTCCGATACACACAGGATATCAAGGTGTCTTTCGTACATTATATTCGCAATTTCAAATTCTTTGCCATGCATAGCTCCAATATTCCACGTACCGACTCGCCATTCATTCATTGTACAGTCGTCATCAACGGGGCATGTCTGTTTCGACCCTGTAGCCAGGTCGATCCGAGGCAATTGTATTGTTCTCTTGAGTAATGCCATAGCGCGCAGACCGGTTACTGCTCAAATCGTTCCCCGGACGATGTAGCATTCCCTACTAACGGTATCATCCTACTACCGGACAGTTACTTGTCTACTGCTTAGACATGTGAGGAAGTAAGAAGTAGAAATATGTACAAAGTCGAGAAAGTATAAATAATAGAGGGTATACTTACTGTGTGAATATCTAAATGTACATATATACACATACATTTTTTCACTTACGTACCCTTCGATCACATCACTTTTCAACCAGATTGCTCCCTACACGATACTTGGCTCTCGCGCTACTCACCGGACTTGCTGTTATTTATTTGCGACCAAATGCTTCAATTATTTTTAATTTAGATTTATGAGTCATAGTTATTTCTTTGTTATTTAATTTAATATTTATTTATCAAATCTGTTATTATTGTCGCGAACCGTGGCAACTTAAACGTTTCCATCATCTAAGTTTCACTTTTATTCAAGGGTAACAATAAATAACGGTAATGTCCTATTAACTCTCCCGACTTTAATTGCCTACTTTTAGGATTAATTAATTACAATTAAGATCAAACATTGTAGCAAAGGCAAAAGTTAGCTTGAATTCGAAACTTGTAGTTATGGAAAAATATAGTATAAGACAATATTCAACACAATGTTATAGTTAAACTTAAAATCCCATATAGTACCACAAATAAAAGTTGGATCAACCTTCAAATTTGAAAGAAAAGAAAAAACATGTTCAAAAACTTACCACTTATATACGGATCTGCCATTTATAGACACCTGTGTTGTTTGTGTCAGTACGAGTTTCAACTAATTTGGCATGGGTTTTAAGGGAACCGTATTTTTCGTAGAAGTTCAATACCATAGCAATCCTAAATATTATTTACCTTTAGTCACTATTACCTAGTTTGTTCGCATTATTCAAAATTTACCGATGAAAATGATGAAAACTTTGAGTCCGTTTTACGTTTATGCCGTCAGATTTACAGACTCACAAATTTTATTTTTAACGAATTTTTTTTTTTTATGATTGTGGACCTGAACAGGCTAAATAAGGCCTATCGTGCTAAAGCACTCAGGAACACTTAGGAGGATGGATAGAGGGATAATGAATTGAATTGTATGTGATTCCTTCGTATTTGCTATATATGTTAAAAAGTTATGATTTAAGTTGAAGTTTAATGTTGGAAAAAAAATAAAAATTGAACTTGGTACCCGAGATTTCGAGATATAGCTAAATGTTGTATGGCATATCCATCTTTCCACATTTGCTAACACATTTTTCGAACACCCTGTATAGGAAATGTTTAATATATTATAATTTATTAAATATTTATGTTTTTATTCTTTATAATCAATACAATATCTTCGTTTAACGAGATCTTAGAGTGAATTTTATCAGCACTTTTGACAGTGTTTATATTGGTACTATTTTTCATCAACAGAAATAAATTATTGAAGATATGCCAATTAGCTTAGTGTTTTCAAAAGCAATCTTGCTTCTTCTTATTAGTTCTTTCTACCTCTAAATTCAAATTTATCAAAAACAAATTAATATTTAAATTTATGGTGCGATTGCTCGTTTTCCCCAAAAAGTAGTGTGCTGGTAGGTCAATGGTAACACGATTTGCTTAGCATTCGGGAGGTAATGGGTTCGATTCCTGTTACCGCCTAACCTGTATGGGTTTTTTTCAGAGGGTTTTCCTCGTACACATTAAGCGACATGATCACTGCGTATACCCACATAATGTGTGGCTATTTAGGCGAATGTTGAGGTAGTAACTTTTCCCTCAGAACCCTAACTCTGTTTCTTCTGATCCTATCCTGACCACACATATCTTTAATTCCACCATGCATACATACTTAATGTATGTATGTTGGGAATCCATGACTGTGGCTGAAGGAGCTTAAAAAGCTCAAGCAACGCACCCTCCCCCTTGACACGGGAATGAAACACGTTGTCATTTTTTTTACGTTTCCCGAAAAAATGCCGAATTTAAAAACGTATAGCCCTTTTTATAAATTTTAAAGTTAATTGTTCTAAAATATAGATATTGATAACAGTGTTAGTGTCGTTGCGACATTAAATATTTAACATCGAGTTAAACGATTTTAGGAGTGTATCACTACCATTATAATTTTTGTTTATTAACCACAGTTTGCTATAAATGTAAAATTGTTAATTGAAATTGTATTTAGAACAGTTTTTTGTTCTTTTGGGGATTGTGTTCTAATTTATTTGGTAGTAATAATTTAAGGAGGAAATCCCGTCCCCTCATGATGTCATCATCAGTGCCTTTTTGTACATGTATGAGAGAAATAAAAGAATTCATAAAATTAATTCGGACGATTTATTAAATAAAAACAAGAACATATTTTAAGTAGTATAAAATGTACACCAGAATCTTATTTCATTTTTACAAACGTCATCTTTGGAAAATATATTAAAATATATTACAATATACATACATACAAACATACAGACATATACATAAAATATATTGAAATCAAAATATTTTACAATAAAATTAAAAGATATAACAACGATATATTTTTTATAAAAATATATCCTAGAAATACACTCTACTATAATTTAAAAAAAAGGTACGATAGCTTCGGTTGAAAAAATTATAGTATATTCCATTTTAAAATACACTTTACTCGATCACAAAAAACGAACGGAACAATTCTATTCTTTAAATACCCGTTAAAAGCTATTACACTTATTTTGCAAGGAATCTTAATACGACGTGTTATTTACAAAATTTTTTAAAAATTATTATGTAAAAAAGAGTGGGGGGGGAGGGGGGTAAGATCCGTTGCAAAATAAAGAAAATCGTTTCATTAATAAATTATTTCTCGACACCAAGGAGATCTAGATAAAACTGAATAAAAATATTTTTCACGCAATTACTAGCAATCGAAACTTTCCGCTGCTAAAATTTTTTCTCTAACCTTATTGTCGTATGTAAGGCTTACGGATTTGTCGATTTCGCAATGTACAAAAAAATTAAGTCTATTGGGTACAAATAATTTATGCTAAATATCTAGGCTATTGTCCATAATCGTTTATGATGTCCATGACCCTCGATCGATCTTCACTCCTGATAAACGAAAGAAAGCGTAAGAGATTTTGAATTATGAAAACAAGAATAAAAAGAAGTCTTGAACATATTGGAATAGATTTATAATCGGACTTGCTCAAAAATAAACCTCCCCAATAGATCAGGACATCCTTATAATAAAAAGGTCCTTACATGTGCTGTTGCTGTTGAAGCTGGAAAGCGTCTAGATGCTTATTTATTTCTCTATGGATGTGCTCTGGTAATACGCCTACATTCGAAAACAGACTTCTAAGTACGTTAAGTTCTTCAGTTAACAACTCTATCCTTTTCTGCAGTCTTTCATTTTCTTTGACGAGAATTTTCACTTTTTCTTCAGTTTCGCGCGTTCGCACTTTCGCTTTTTCCCGACTTTTCCTTACTGCAATATTATTCCTCTCCCTTCGTCGTCTGTATTCGTCGCTATTTTTATCACACGGTTTCATGTGTTTTCTAGCTGCAGCGTGTTGATTTAACATAACCGCTTTGTTTTTCATGGCATTTAATTGTTGGTGGTGCAAAACGGTGCTAGGGGTTAGAGTTGCAAAACCGGGAGTGCCACCGTTCGGAGGATACGAAGGGCCTTGCATGTAACTATTAGGCAGTACGTTACAAGATCTTCTGTAATCTTGTGGATCGACTGGCTCCTCTTTTATCATTGGGGATTCGCTAACACCGGAACTATTCGAATCACTGCTGGAATTTTGATTACCATTACCAGCGTATGTAGCACCACTGTGTACCGGTTGAGGCATATACGCTAACGTCGTTCTTGGATAATTCGAATTTGGTAAACTATTCAATACTTGTCTAGGGTGCAAATTTTGTAAATGTTTGTTTGGTACTTGACTTTGTAAAATGTCTGTGAATATACCCTCATTCATTAATTGTGAATCGTCTATTAAATTTTGTAAATCTAGTGAAATTTCGGGTGTATTCAGATCACTTAATTCACCGTGTTGATACTGTTGCATGTGGTGTTGTTTCAATAGCGCCGCGGTCTGCTTCGTCGTACCATTACTTGTGTTAAGATTTGTTAGATTACTATTATTATTAATAATTACAGTTTTTTTCTCATTATGGTTCATAACTGCACCATTCTGCGTATGTTGCTGATTATCATACATTTGCGGAGAATCCATTTTTTTAAATAAATCCAATTTAACTTTCACTGGATACTTTCACTACCGAAAAATCTTTTTTAGTATCAAGTAGTAGACTGCGTCTGTTAATACTACACTCTACGCACTTTCCAATAGTTTTCCATTTTCGGTAAAAATATACCAAAATGTAAATGGGCACTTGTTTATGTACACTTGTCGAATCACTAATTTAAATTTTAAATCACTGTTTTTAATATAAAAAAGTTTAAAAAACTCCTCTTTAATCACACACGTGATGTTGATTTCTCTACTCCGTAAACAATAAATGATAATTAATGAGACCGGTACTTTTATAAGAATGCACAATGTGAATAACGTAACGTAAATTTTTTTAACGTATCGCGAGTTAATCAAAATAAAATTTTAATTTAGCCTTAAGAGTCTACTTGGGACCACACGATCGTGCGCTTGCCCAAGTTAACTAGGATACTGCGATTGCTAAGCTCTATTCCTGCTGTTTGTAGCAGCTCAGTGGAACTTGCGCGTTTAGTACTAACAAACTATGACGTCCTTTCGAAAGTGAAACGATTCAATTCGATTTCATGCTTTAAAAAAATTATTTTGACGTAAGATTTTTTATTATGACGAATTTTAAGGTAAAGGCATTTATGATATTGTATTACGTGTTTGGTACGTACTTCACTTTTAATTGTTCTCATTTTAAATTACCGTTCGGTTACGTCGTCAATTATCAATCGATTCTAATAATACAAATGTTGAATGCCACGAAAATTAAGTTTTTATTAACAACAACAGTGTAATAACATTTACTTAACATTATACTATGATGCTACCGGAACTTAATTGTGGATAAGAAAAAGCCAAAGATTTTTTAATAATCCCAAAATTTAAAAACAGTTTCGGAAGAACGTTTTCTGAAAACAAATTAATTCCAAATTTCCTTTTTTTAGTCTTAATTTAGAATTTTTGAAAATTTTATAACTTAAAATAGTAATAAGTAAAATTGCTACGTCACTATACGTCATAAACCTGATTCACACGTGCAGGAATGTGCATATATTTCGTGAAGAAAGTAGGTCACAAATCAAATACATTTAAGGAACTACTCCTGTTTGCTTCCGCCATCTAGGAACTGGTAGCTGGACTATGTACCGAATTGATTACAGATGATTTTTAACCAAATAACAATTTTACAGTATTCTAAAAATAAAAACAAGAAAAATGAACTGTACACCATAATGCCAACTAAAACCTTTATTCAGTTCCCATAACTAGAATTCAGATGGAATACGAATTAAGAAATTAAGGTGTATAACAAACTTTCTTTGTAATACTCTCGCTTTACATTGCTCACATCCCGTATTACAGCAAAAGAATTTCTACACTGTTTCCGTTTTACTTACAGGGTTGGTTAAATTAGGAAAT
>JARFJB010001362.1:2015000-2071926 GCA_036346205.1 Vesta saturnalis
ATAATTTGAAAGCTAGGAATTTTAAAATTGTGTCACCAGTTTCATTTATCAGAGCTGGTATCGGGTTGGGAGAGTACAGCCATGTATACAGTTACAGAAGACCAGTGTACATTTTACCGGATGACACAGATGCTATATCCGAATCCATAGTAATAAAATTTGAAGGAGACGATTACAGAATATTTTTAACTGACGACCAAATTAAATGCTTTAGTTGTAAATAAATAGGACACATTGTCAAAAATGCACAAAAAATCTAATTACTACGGATGCACTGCCTATTAGTGACATCGAATACGAGATTACTGTAGATCCAAGCACAGATTATGGTATAACTCAAATAGAGATCCCTACAACAGAAAATACCTTATAAAGCAGTTTAGTATCACATCACGCGAATAATGATATAAGCAAAAAACGACCAGCATCATTTACTGTGACGTCTAGCCTTCCAGGGGACTCAAAAAAACTAAATTTTGAAAATGGTTCTCAAGTTTTACATCTCAACAAAACAGAGAAGAGAATAACAAAAAAGCCGAAGGTATGTTCTGCTGCAGATGATACAAAGGAGCTCGAAAAAATTTAATACTTGTGGCCCATTAAAAGAAAGATGCAAATGACGTGTTAAAAGTTTAAGCAAAGCAACAGACTGCGCAAGGAGGTATTGAGACTCAGAATCTGAAATCATTGTCTCGTCGCTTTCACTTTTACCCACAGAAGATTCCAGCTCAGGATACTTTTAAATAAACAAAGCAAAAATGGATGATTATATCAAAATAATTACTCTAAACGTTAAAAGTATTCTTAGCAGCATTAAGTTTCAAAGTTTAGATATTTTCTTGCAAAATCATTCCCCAGACATTATGTTACTTTAAGAAACCAATATCATCACGGATGTTTTTAACCACATGTCGATAAACAATCAATACAAAATTATATACAGTCCTAAAGTATCTGAATACACAGAAACGGCAATAATCATAAAAAAACAATCGCATGTTAAACTTATCAGTGCTGAAGTTATTCAGAATGGTTTTCTGCAAAAGGCCATAATCTCAATCAACACAGACATGATCCATGTTTTCTCCATTTATATACCGCACGAGACAAATACAGCCTTTCGAGTCTTGAACGTTTTAAGAAGCCAGCTTATTAAAATTCGCCACCTCAGTTGCAATATAAGAATTGGGGGAGATATCAACACTACGTTAGATTCTACCCTAGCCCGCCTTAATTCTAGCGAAAGAATCCTTAAAAAAATAGTTTCAGAATACAACATGATTGATGCATATAGAATGCTACACCCAACAACACCAGGGTATACCTTTTACACCAGTAATTCTGATTCACGGCTCGACAAATTACTATCTAATGTAATTTTTGCTCAGCGACTAAAAACTGCAAATAATCCAATTTCGTTTTCGTATCGTTTGGCTGTACATGTAAGCTGTAGTAAACACATAACCTAAAGTGCTCCATATTGGCGATTTGACAACTCACTTCTTAATGACTACCAATTTACGGAATTCATAAATAACGTAATTGATTTCATAATTAAGGAAAAAAAATCAAAAACAGGCTTCCTGGGACTGGTGGAATAAGTTGAAAGATGAAATTAAAACGGCAATACTCATATATAAAAAGCACAAGAATCAGGCAAAACTAAATGCACTTCAAAAAAGATATTACCACGCTCAAGGATCAGCAAACCCACGACGTGAACATCGTAACACAACAAAGCAGACAGGTTTTTAAAAAAATGGCTTATTCTTCTGAGCTAAACAGAAAGTACATGAAAATATTAAATGACGATGTAACTAGTGCAACTAACATCAGTGAAATAAAACGGAATTCATTCTCCAAACTGAATGTAGAATGGTACACTGGTAAAAACCCAAGAGAGCTATGTAGATGAAAATTTACTTAGTTGAAACAACAAGTATACAATCACATTAAACGAACTCTCCATTTTTAAAAACTGCTCAATTATCAGCAAGAAGATAAAAATTTAAATCCGGTTTAACTCTGGAAGAATTCACTTTAGCTTTGAAATCCTTAAATAAAACGAACTCTGGATGAGGCTTTACAAGAATGCTACATACATTCTTTGGTGAAAATTGAAAGTATTTGCTGAAATTATGAATAAATACTTGAGAGAAGACCATTACTAATGAACTACAAAAAACTCAAACTGGTGACATTAATAACAAAAAAGAACAATGAGAACACACAAACACACAAACACACAAACACCAAACATAAACACCAAACACCAAACACACAAACACACAAACACACAAACACACAAACACCAAACACGCAAACACGCAAACACGCAAACACGCAAACACGCAAACACCAAACACCAAACACGCAAACACGTAAACACGCAAACACAGCAAACACAAGCAAACACGCAAACACGCAAACACGGAAACATGCAAACACACAAAACACACAAACACACAAACACACAAACACACAAACACACAAACACACAAACACACAAACACACAAACACACAAACACACAAAACACAAACACACAACACACAAACACAAAAACACACCAACAAAAACACAAACACAAACACACAAACACACAAAACACACAAACACAAAACACACAAATACACACAACAACACAAAACACAAAACACAAACAACACAAAACAACATAAACACACAAACACACAAACACACAAACACACAAACACACAAACACACAAACAAAAACACAAACTAACACACAAACACATAAACACAAACACAAAACACAAAACACACAAACACACAAACACAAACAAAACATAAAACACACAACCACACAAGCACACAAACACAAACACACAAACACACAAACACACAAACACACAAACTCACAAACACACAAACACACAAACACACAAACACACGAACACAAAAACCATTCACTGTATGCTTAGAAGTAAAAGAACATGGGTCTGAGAATTAATCCAGGACCAATTATTTCAAAAATTCATATAAGAGACATCATCCCTACAGTAAGTCATTAATTAGTCATAAACCTTCATTGCGGTAAACATCTGCAGAGAAATACTTTTTAACGTCAATTGGTTTAAAAGTTCTCAACCAGAATGGCAGAATCATTGAACGTCTTTCAAAACGTACATTTTGATGATATTATAATTAAATCAGATATTCACACTTATCTTCCACAAGGATCTTCTAAATATGGACCTTCCGAAGAAATACGCTTAAAATAAAATACGTTTAAAGTCAAGATCTAATTACGGCTACTTATTATAGTTTTCTGTACATAGAAGGTAAGCTTGAGCTCACAAAAAAAGATGAAAGAAAAGCATGCAGCTTAACCAACAATTTCCCGAACTTTCTTTTCGAAGAAATTCGTTGAGTTAGGTGGTCAGAGAGTGGATGTTTGTGGAAATCCAGGAATAACATCTACGCTTAAGGGATATATTTCTTATATGGCAAGCAAAAGCAAAGCACTAAGCCATTTGGGATGGTCACCAAAGAATGAAGAACCGTTACAAGTAGAATTCGATGAGCAAAATGGAGAAAAATCTTTTACAGTATGCATACCATTGAACCACATATTTGAAATAATGGAGGATTATCGTCGGGCAATCGTGAATATGCGCCAAGAGTTAGTTTTAATTCGATCTAGAAGCGATACAAACCGTTACTATGGTGAAGTTGATGCCGCAATAACCTTAAATAAAATTCAATGGAAAGTACCACACTTAACACTTAGTGATGCTGCGAAACTTAACTTGTTTCAAGGAATCAATAAAAATTCTATTATTACTGTTCCATTTAGCCAATAGGAGTTATATGAATTACATTCTTTAAAACAGGCAACCTCAGACATAAGGCCAATAAAAACATCAACGCAACTGGAAAAACCACGTTGGATAATTGTTGCATTCCAACAAGGTAAAAGGTATACAAAATCAGCAAGGGCCGGAAACTTTGATCACATTAACATCAGAAACCTTAAAGTACATCTGAATTCTGAGTATTATCCATATGAAGCAATGGATTTGAACTTCAGTGCTAACCAATACACACCTGCCTATCACAATTGTTTGAAATTTCGATGTGATTACTATGGTGAAGATGTTAAAGATGCATTATTCAACTATTCCGAATTCAAATCATGTCCAGTATTTGTAATGGACTGCTCTAAACAAAATGAATCCTTAAAAAACTCAACAGTGGACATCAAATTGGAAATGGATAATGGAATTGTTGTCTATGGTCTTATTCTCCATGACGCTATTGTGCAGTATAGCCCACTCACAGGGGAAGTGAAAAAGTTATAGTTATTGTAATATAGCCTAGTATATAAATAAAAATGTAATTATGCGTTTAGTTTTATTTCATCCATTAACGATGAAAGTAGTTGCTCAAAAACAAAAACTCTCAATTCAAAATCATGACTTTGATGAAAAGTCTATTACTTCAAAACATGGTGATTTACTTCCTAATAGTATACGTGGTATTATATGTGGCCCCTACAATTGTGGTAAAGCAAACGCAATGATCAGTCTGATTACCGAGAAAAATGGCTTGAAATTTAAACATGTATACGTATACTCTAAGTCATTGAATCAAAACAAGTACAAACTTTTACAGGAAATCTTACTTCCAATGAGGGATATAGGTTACTTTACCTTCAGTGATAATTAAGATGTAATTGAGCCTAATTGTGCAAAATACGTAAAACTGCTTACAGTAGTTTAGTAGGTACTGATCTGTTTAGGTATTAACGGCTTAAGTTTGTGTAAACAGGTATCTGTTCGAGGTAAACCGGTATCTGTTCAGCAAACCCGCTTTACTACAATGGATAACAAGGAAATGGTATTAAAGAAAAAAATTATTCAGGCTCGTAAAGTAATACAGCAGAAGTATAACAGTATTAAAACTGCTCGCATTGATAATGAAAGAACATTTGAAAGTACTTATAAACCCCTAATAGAACCTCTAACTGAAATAGTAAATAAAATCAATCCAGATAAAAAAACACCTAAAAGGAGCCCATTGGCGTTAAACCCAAAAAACCACCCCTATTCATATTTCCGAGAAAGAATGAACCCAATTTAAATCTAGTAAATTCAAAAGATAGAAAAGATTATAGAAGTATTTTAGAAGCTACTAATGTTGTAAGGCGAGATTATGACGTAAGTGGGCAAATTCGAAGGAGCCGCAGCAAAAAGTATACGCAAATAATCAAACCCTTGCTATCATCATCATCACCCACGACCAAGGGAGGTGGAGCTAAGTTTTTTAAGGAATTAACAAACAGGCCGATTGAATATAAATATTGGAATGATGTACATGAACTAATTCGTGATCTAGAGGTATTATAGGCAGAAAAATTGGCAGAGAATACAGGTGTCGTGAATGACATAATATCAATTGTAGAAGAACTGTATGAGGATGGGTACATTAAAAAACGAAAGAGCCGTTTTTTAAGCAGTATTAATGAGAATGCATAGATGTCGACATATCATAACTAAAATGACCCTTGACAAATTTGGACGTTCACATGTGAATAGGAGACTCAGTAATGTTGCCAGCCCCATAGATCCTCAAGATGCCATCACTAAGCAGTACTATTTATTAACAAGATTCAATTTGGATGGAAACCGTTTGACACAGTTGGCGGACCCGGAAGAAGATTGGGATGCTGTAAGTAAAGGATATCTTGATTTTTCTCTACAAGCAGTTCAGAAAGCTTTTAAAGGAAGCTCTAACGCTTATCCAGTGTTGGAGCAAAAACTATATCTACTTAAAGAAATTGTGGATAAATGTGTACCATGTCCAAATTACAACTCGTCAACGAATTGCATAAACCTGCACGAAAAAATTTTAAACGAAGGCGCACAATAATTAGAGGTTTTGATGACCTTTGGCAAGCAAATTTGACTGATTTTAACTCATGTGCCAAACAAAATAAGGGCTATAAGTATATATTAGTGGTTATCGACTGTTTTTCGAAATACTTATGGACTAAAGGATTAAAAACGAAAACAGGTCAAGAAATTACCAAGGCCATGCAAACAATCTCCAAAAAAGGACGGAAACCTACCAATTTGCAGACAGATGCAGGAAAAGAGTTCTACAATGAGCATTTCACTAAACTAATGCAGCGTTATGGAGTCAATCATTACTCCACCTATAGCACAAAGAAGGCTGCAATTGCGGAACGTGTTATCAGAACCATTAAGGGTGCTCTATATAAGTCATTCAGCCTTCAAGGTAAATACAAATGGATTGATACAATTGATACCATAACCATAGATTATAACAATCGTAAGCATAGAACTACCGGAAAAATCCCAAAGGTGTTGGTAATCATACAAAGCTAGAGGCTTACACTCACATAAAAATATTCGATAGCAGTCGATATGCTGTGGAAGACAGTACGAATCAGTAAATTTAAAAATATTTTCGCCGAAGGATACACACACAATTGGCCTAGTGAACTATTTAAGATTGTGAAAGTTCGCATTACTAACCCCACGACGTACATGCTGGAAGACGTGAAGGGAAAGCCTGTACTGGGAGGGTTTTATGAACATGAATTACAAAAAACAAAGTAGTAGAAAAAGTGATTCGCTCCAAGAATAATAAGTTGTTCGTAAAGTGGTGGGGATTGGATGAAAGATCATGGATCAATAAGGATGATATTATAACATTTAAACTGTACTTTGTGAAACAAATTACTTATATTAGTTATATAGTTTCTAGAAAAGGATGTAGTTCTTAGATGAAATAAACACAAAAAAATAATAGTATTTTATTTTTTGAATATTACATTTATTTTTAAAATATCATTATCTTATAAAGTGAACCTAAAGTACTTCTATAATCACTTAAATTACTGGATGGCCATATCCCCGAATCTGGCCAACACATCCATTCCAAGCAGGAATTTGAACTTGTTTCACCTTTATTGATGTTGTCTAGTATCCAGTAATAAATTTTGTAGTGCTCATCGTTTTTTTACGGTTGAAACTTATAGTTGATATTTTCTTCTAATAATATTTCAATCAAAATATCGAGGCACTTGTAGTTAGCATAATATGCCGCTTTCTCAATACATTCAGTTATAATAAATAAAGTGTCCTTGTAAGCAATATTTTCTAACGTAGATTTAACATTTGTTGAATCATGAACCCTTAATAAATTGTACAGATACATTTTAAGCGGTATGTCACCAAGTACATTCATATCGTCTAAGATCCTATCTACTTTATCAAAAGTTAATGAATTGTAGCCTTTACAGGTACACAATTTCATAAAACTTTTAATGACATCGCCTAATTCAATTTTTTTACCAAATAATGTCTTAATAACTTCATTTGCACACTTTGAGTTTAAAGCACACTCATCAGGAATAACAATATATTGTAATATATTCAGTACAAATAAATAGCTTTCGGGGACGGACTTCCCCATCAAAGAACGCTTCAGGTATTTTTTGTAGATTTTATCACTACTGCACCATAGCTCTTCCTGAAATTTGTCTTCAAGACTATTCGTAATGATAAAATTGTTTTCTGAAACAGAAGACGAATAAAATGCTATGTAAAGTTAAATCCCCAAGGTCTAGTATCGGTGAAATTGAAATTTACTAATCGTTTATCATCACAAGGATTAAGTACTACTTTATTCTGTTTGATTGTAAACACATCATGTTTCTTTGATCTTATCAGATGCTGATAACGCCTTATTACGTCACTATCAAACAAAACATGTTTATAATCATTTATCGCAAATTGTTTGACGCTTGGGTAGAACCATTTATTTTTTTACAACTTTTCATCAACCATAAGCATACATTTTGCACGAAGTCCTACAAATTCAACATAATCGCCATAATTTTCATCTTTCATTAAGCCAGGAACTTTTTTATTTACTAATGGAATTCCAAAGATATTGTTGGGGCTATAATGAGAATTATCGAATTTATCAATGTCCTCTTTAATGCATTCATAGATATCGGGAACTGAAAAGGCGTATACGAGACTATCCGTATCCATGTACAAGAGCTTAGCATTATTATCAAACTTGGCTGGCGTGTAACCGTAATGAAAATTGTGTAAAAAAGTTTTTGAAACGTCTAAAACACTGAATCTTGCATATGTAGGTTTATTGAAATATACTTCTAGCTTATTCATTTGAATGATAAGCATATCATTATCAAATATTGTAGAACTATGAAAATTTAATTTTGCTATGTAAGCACGAGCACCATAGCGACCCTCCCATTTCGTTACTAAACGTATATCCTTATGTTTACGTAGATTTTCCATCAGCTTCCCAAAAACGCTATTAATCATTAACTTATGAAAAATCTTATCAAATTCATTTTGAGATTGCTGGCGCATGGTGGTATTTAAATCGATACATTTTTTTAACCACGGGGACTGTTTAAAACGTAATATACGGTGTACTTTAGCAACTTTAATCCATATTTTAAATATACTTTCAAATTTCTGTAATGTTACATAATTATGTTTGGAACAATGTAAGTAATTTTTTCATTTTGGAATCAGATACGGTGGTACCATATGTTCGGGTGCCAATGGTAGGTCACTGTGACTCTCATGTAATTCGATGGGATAGTCTAAATCACAATCGACTATATAGCCAATTTCCGAATCATCGGGATGGTATATTAAATCTAAAGTTTCAAAATTATCAACAAAAGAAAAATCACCAAATGGTAGAAATTCTGACATGGTGGCTCCATATAAATTATTTACGTCGTAGTACATTAAATCACACTTTCGGAAGTGGGATCAAATTTTTCCCCATGTACTTATTGTTAGCTTTAGCATATCGATTAGAACATTGAGCCACACCACCTCTAATTCCTCTCAATAAACATTGCATATCAATGTCTGTAAACAATTCTAACTGTACTTGTGTAATTTTAAGCATAGCATCGAATGCCAAACCGGGGCTGTATAATAGTGCAGAGGATCAAGTTTGAAGTACTTAAACAAGTTTGTCGAAAGTTTTCGAAAATGTCTGCTAACAATAGAACGTCCGTTTTTAGATACAAACTGAGTAATCCCCTAACGATTTAATATTAAATTGTTCCAAACATTAACTGCATGTGCAAAACTCCCATCATTGATTCCCTCATTAGTGAGATGACTGAAAAACGCTTCCTTGGGAGGGAGTCTGGTCTCGCTTAATTTATCCCAAGAATCGAGATATTCATAAGGAAACACCTTTGCGAACTAGTAGGAAAATTCTTCCATTGTTACAATTAGCGTGGGTAATCATTTTTTACTATTTTCCAAATAGTCCGACAACTTTTCAATACTACTACTCATAAATCTGAAAGAGTCAATAAATCTAAGCCTAATTTTAGTGCCTTCTATTACTTTCGTGAAAGAAATATATATTTCTTTGTTTGTGGGTAGCAGTGAAATCTCACCGGGAACAGTAGCTAATTCTCAAATGAGGAAATGACTATCATAACCTGACAAATTATGAAACACGACTGGCAGAATGTGGGAGTCTTTATAGTTTAGGCTACAATTCTGATGTGATGTTCCCCGAAATGCACCAGTAAAATGGTTATGATCTCTAACTTTTACATCATAATCAGTAAATGGTTTTTCGAAAATGTAGCAAATCGTGGTGCTTTCAAAGTGTTCAACCCGATTGGGAGTTAAAGTATCCATAGGAATTATTTTCTTGATTATTTCGGTAGTCCAATGTGCAATACTTTGAAGCTCTTTAACAAACCATTGAATACAATCGTTTCTTCTATAAAGTCTAAATCGTGATAAAGAATCATTGTATCAACACTTCAAGTAGTAAGCAATGCTAAAGGGTGTATGTTTGGAGTAAAATATCGTATTATTATCATGTCCGTTAAATTTGTACACTTTTCCAAAATACTTTCTAAATCTGCATAAATTACAAACGGCACCTTTTCCTGAAATGTGAAATTTTTGAACTGCAGAAACTTTTCTGCTTCAGTGGGTAGATTGACAGAGCATCGATTAAGTTGATGACAGTGTGTTTTTGTAGAACGTGATTGAAGAAAAATGGTTCAAACATCGATAACAAATGAATTTCTTGTGCTCCTTATTCGATAGTTGTTTAGAAAAAAGAGCTGACATATTTTTAATCCACGTGAAATGATAAACAGTATTATTTTTTGTATTAATACCACCGCAGCTTGATAATTAGCAGAAAGTACTAAAAGATTTATGGGTTCCGTTGCACTATTTTGATTTTCACTTAATACAAATGGTAATATAACTTTCCCCTGAATGCAAAACAAATTAATGGAGAGGTTGTTTAACTGTTCAAATTTTTTTAAATAATCTAGTTTAATGGGGGAAGGAATTGAATCATAATTCAAAGAATCCTTAAAATGAGGATAACTGTAAACTCTACCTGAATGATGTTGCACGGGATATAGTACCGATACAACGGCCCACAGGAAGCAATACCCATCGTCATTTTTAACATTTACTATCGCATGCTTTACTGCTATAAAGTAGGGAACTTTAACGTAAGTTGAAAGGCTGCCTCTAAATGGGACCTAGCTATTAATATTCACCTTTAAATATAATACTTCATGTAATGCCCAACCGGAATCCCTTTCGGAAAACTCCACTAATTTTTTCTGAAATTTATAATAAATGTTTTCATTATACCACTTACGTAAATTGGTCGCAATATTGGCATGATTTTTTATGGTAAATGTTTTCAACTCGATAACGTAATTTTGAGGATGGGTAAAATTGCAGACTAAAACGACATTCACCTTTAGCATCGATTGCCTTAGCATTAATTTAACCTTTCGTACAAAACTATTGTATGCATTTTGTAAAAAAATAAGAGGGTCCTTGATGTTTGCTATATTGACTATAATTCCTGTAAGTAATCTACCATTAAAACATGAACCTAGAGAGTACCAACTTAATTTGCGTGTACGGTTTTTAGTCACATTGACAATTCCACTACCTGTTTTCTCTGAAGCGCTCTTTAACTGTTTAACTCTTATAAGATAACACTTTAGCCATGATAAATTACTTTCGAGTTTAAGCAAATTTTCGCATGTCTAAATAAATTTTATTTTGAATTACATCTTGCAATAGCTTAATATTAGTGTTAGTTATACGGATGTGCTTTACAAATTCATTTTTGGTTTTCAACAATGGAATAATACTTCTTGTTAAATTAACAATACCACTACTACTGAGTATACCCTTACTCATAGTTACCTTCAAAACTGTATCCGACACTGCAAGAAAATATGAAGCACACGTGCTGTCGATTATGTAGTAATGGAAACAAATATTATATTTGTTATAACTAATATGTAAAAATTATTAATTTAAGTAACTATAGAAGTACTTTAGGTATACAATTGCAATTCTAGTCGGGAATGCAATATACTGACTGGTACAAAACTGCTCTTTATCTGCTTATATAGTAATATAAACCCAGAATTCAAGGTCAAAACTGCTTATAAATTGTTGCAAGAGCTTCAGTGTTCATAGACAGATGCATAGATTGCATTTTGTAGCGTTTACTGGGAACATCTATTAACCTTGATATCAATACTGTTCTCATGGCTTATGCTGCATCACCTTTGTTTGCAGAGGTCATACATTGCACTTTGTGGCGTTTACTAAGAATATGCATTAACTTAACCTTGCTGACAGCATGCGAAATGCCTTCTCATGTCTAGATAATGCTGCATTCATTAGAGTTCGACACCTTTGCTTGCTCAGGTCAGTTCATTGTACTAACCACTTCCACCTGTTAATTACTCACTATTGGTAATGTCTTCGTCCAGCAAACAAACTAAACTTTCGCTAAAGAGACAGGAAAAACCTTGTATTTAGCATGATGTTTTGATGCGCCCATCAAATAACACCGCAGAACCAGCACCCTTTGAAGAGACCATCCCCATCATCTCCATCAGGGATATTGATGTAGAGGATGAATTTTCGAAGTATTTCGAGAGGTATGTATAATTTTAATTAATATTATAGTTTCCTTTCATTAATTCATAGAGAATTTTTAGTACAAATTAAATTATTCATTTTTTCAGCATAACGCCAGCAACCACGGTTATAGCAACACCCCCACAACCACCACCGTTGCGAAACCTGCAATATGGAGGGACAAATTTGGCTCTTATAGAAGGGCACCCCACCCAGCAGGATGATGAGCAGGATCCACCAACCCTTCAGGCCTTTAGGGAAAAAAGTATTCGGTGGTTACGAAAGCTTCACAATGACTATACTAATAGTGAAGTGGCGGGGATGGGGCGAGTGGAAAGACTGAATGAAGAACTGATGGAGGCTAATCAATATGTAGAGTGTGTGCGGTAAAATGTACTAAAGACTGAAAATATTTTGCGTACGTTGGAAGGGATGGATGTGTGATGTGTTTAATATGTTTTTTTTTGTGGAATTTTTTGTATAGTTATCTTTTCGTTGTAAAAAAATCGTTTTTTATATTTTTATTTTCGTGAGTTATTCTCATCCAAAAAATTTTACTACAGCTAAAAAAATGTCAGAGATAGTTCAATTTGCGCTAGAAAAGTGAAACGATCTACGTTAAGGAAAAAATTGAAAACATCTGGAAGCCTGACTTACTCATGTATAAATTTCTACGTCAAAGTAAAGCAGTCCTTTTTGCAAATTTTAAGTGTATATTGCGTTACAAATTTATTTATTGTAAAATATGCATGTAAAGAAAGTGTGAAATATAATACAGTTAAAAGTGAAAAAAAAAACTTGCGTTAAATAAAAGTCAAAACAGTTCCCAAAAGCATGTAAATCTGAAAACTTTACGCCATGTATTTATACAATACAAATGACACAATTGCATTCATACACTTGCAAATCTCGTTTCAAAATTGTATGTGAATTGGTGACTAAGATAAATATAGAATGTTCGATTTCACACCTGCATAAAATGCTTTCAAAGCAAAATAACTGCGTTCATTATCCTACAATTCTTGAAGAAGTAATACCTACGCTGCACCGAAAATTGTAAATTTGGAGTCCTAATCAAAATAAATTAAAACACAAGTCACGTTTTAAGTGCTGTTTGTTGTTCAAAACTGAATTGGTTAATTTAAAGAGCATTTCGGTACATTTATACATGAAATGGATAAATTGCATGCATATGTTTCTTCTGAGCTTACGTAAGTACAAAAAGTGCTCTTTGTTGTTTCAAAATGGAATTGGTTAATTTAAGGGTCATTTTTTCATGTTTTTATAAATTTATACATGAAATTGATAAATTGCCACTTATAAAACACTACTGCGTTGAAAAATTTTTTTTTCTGAGAATTAGGTGCAAATTTTAAATTTTCAGGAGCGCATCTTTTGTAGGACATTATTTATGCCCTCCCCGCAACCCCTCCTACACCCTGAGGAAAAGGAAATCCACATCGAGTCGTCTTTTATCTCTTTCCATAGATATGCACATATATCTTTACTTACATCACACACCTTCAAACATACATCACTTTGATAATTCAAGTACACGTCTATCGTTTACATAACAATAATTGCAATTATACATTCCATTCTAGTACAATACTTGTATTTCAAGTTAAATGTAATATTACAAATCATACGGATAATACTATATGGGTAATGCATTTTGCAATTGCATGCTTTTTACTCATTACGAGTACAATCCATTTAAAATGGGTTGTATTTGCGTATATAAATGTTAAATGTCCAAAGATGCATTGTGAGAGTTAGTATTACTTTATTTCATAAAATATCGTTAGAATCTGTTTTAGAAAAAAAAACATATTACAAATACTTGTTAAACTTTTGTTACACTATATCACAATTCATATTGATGCTCAATTAATTTGGAAAATATTAAAAATGTACGTTTTATATCGAATAGTGATCTGTAATATTTCACAGTTATAGAAGGCTTTCTTTAATTAAGAAAACGTTAGAATTTTTTAGATGAACAACATATTACAAATATTTCCGAAATAAATAAAAGATTTTATTTTACAGCAGTATTTATCTTAAATATTTATTGATTATGTACAGTCTTAAACTGTTAATATAAATGTGAATATAAATTTATGCAAAATATCACGAGAGTATTGCTAGTTGCATAACATTTAAACTCATTTAAACACTACAACATATTAATACCAAATATGTTTAAATGTCTTTTTATTTTCAAACTCGAAGCTGCCTCATTCTTCTATTTATTTCATACACCTCTAAATCTACTTTTAAATCTTTAATTTTTCGTATCAACACTTCCATCTTGCATATTACCATTTTCGGCATTTCAGCTAATACTTAATTGCGCACACCCAAGGAAGCCTTTTATTATTGTGCATTTTAAAATTAAAAGATTTTCCTAACATCAAATTTTTTATTATTTATTACATATAAATACAATAACTCATTTAAACACTACAACATATTAATACCAAATATGTTTAAATGTCTTTTTATTTTCAACCTCGAAACTGTCTCATTCTTCTATTTATTTCATACACCCCTAAATCTACCTTTAAATCTTTAATTTTTCGTATCAACGCCTCCAACCTCTTCTTTCGCTCAACAATAGTTAATACTTGTTCTTTTCTTTCGCTTCCTATCTTCCATACTACCATTTTCGTCTTTTCTGCTAATACTTAATCGCGCACGCCCAAGGGAGCCTTTTATTATAAATCTACATACTTCAAAACCGCTAACCTACACAAAAACTTATGAACTTATTCTATTTTTATACTTCTAAGATATGTCATACGATACCACTACAGGTCAATAATCTTTGACCTTGGCCACTTCTAAGAATTGTAATATGATGATATTTCTATTTCTACTTTTAGCTTCTGATCCAACTTCTAAGAATTGTAATATGATGATGACATTGCAATTTCTATTTTTAGCTTTTGACCTTCACATACAAATTTCCTGCCATAACGTTTGATGGCAAAGTGACGTTGTAATATGATGAGGATGGTGAGATTGAAATTTCTATTCTTAGCAAGATCCTAATATTTAAATTTCCCACCAAAAGTTTGACCTTGAAGAGACCCAAAAGCCTACATTTCTCATACCAGAGGGCGAGTGACCTTGAACTGGTCCAGAACCGGCCCTTAATCACTACTTTTGTGTTTGTGTGTGTTTATTTCTGTGTTTGTGTGTGTGTGTTTGTGTGTGTGTGTGTGTGTGTGTGTGTGTGTGTGTGTGTGTGTGTGTGCGTCTGTGTGTATGTGTGGGCGTGTGGATGTGTGTGTGTGTGCGGGTGTTTGGGTGTGTGTGTGGGTGTGTGTTTGTGTTTGTGTTTGTGTTTGTATTTGTGTTTGTGTTTGTGTTTGTGTTTGTGTTTGTGTTTATGTTTGAGTTTGTGTTTGTTTGTGTTGTGTTTGTGTTTGTGTTTGTGTTGTGTGTGTTGTGTTGTGTTGTGTTGTGTTTGTGTTTGTGTTTGTGTGTTGTGTTTGTGTTTGTGTTTGTGTGTGGTGTGTTTGTGTTTGTGTTGTGTGTTTGTTGTTTGCGTTTGCGTTGTGCGTTTGCGTTGCGTTTGCGTTTGCGTTTGTGTTTAAGTTTGTTTGTGTTGTGCGTTTGGTTTGCGTTTGCGTTTGCGTGTTGTGTGTCTGCGTTTGCGTGTGTGTGTGTGTTTGTGTTTGTGTTTGTGTTGTGTTGTGTTTGTGTTTGCGTGTTCTGTTTGCGTGTTGCGTGTTGTGTTCTGTTGTGCTGTGTGTGCGTTGCGTGTTGCGTGTTGCGTGTTCGTGTTGCGTTCGTGTCGTGTTCGTGTTTCGTGTTGCGTGTTGCGTGTTGCGTGTTGCGTTCGTGTTGCGTTTGCGTTGTTTGTCTGTGCTGTGCTTGCTGTCTGTGCTGCTTGCCTGTGTTGTGTTCTGTGTGTGCTGTGTTGTGTTGTGTCGTGTTCGTGTTCTGTGTTCTGTGTCTGCTGTCTGTGTCTGTTCGTGTGTCGTGTTCGTGTTCGTGTCTCGTGTCTGTGCTCGTGCTCGTGTTCGTGTTCGTGTTCGTGTTCGTGTACGTGTTCGTGTTCGTGTTCGTGTTCGTGTTCGTGTTCGTGTTAGTGTTCGTGTTCGTGTTCGTGGTTGTGTCTGTGTCTGTGTCTGTGTCTATGTCTGTGGCTGTGCCTGTGTCTGTCTGTGTCTGTGTGTGACTGTGTCTGTGTCTGTGTCTGTGTATGTGTCTCTCTCTGTGTCTGTGTCTGTGTCTGTGTCTGAATCTGTGTCTGTCTGTGTCTGTGTCTGTGTCTGTGTCTGTGTCTGTGTCTGTGTCTGTGTCTGTGTCGTGTGTCTGTGTCTGTGTCTGTGTCTGTGTCTGTGTCGTGTGTCGTGCTGTCTGTGCGTATGCAGTTGTCGTGCGTTTGCGTGTGTGTTTGTTGTGTTGTGTGTTTGTGTTTGCGTGCGTTCTGTGTTGTGTTTGTGTTGTGCGTGTTGTGTTTGTGCGTTGTGCTGTTTGTGTTTGTGTTGTGGTGTGTTTGTGGTTTGTGTTTGTGTTTGTGTTTGTGTTTGTATTTGTGTTGTTTGTGTTTGTGTGTTGTGTTTGTGTTGGTTTGTGTGTGTGTGTGTTTGTGTTTGTGTTTGTGTTTGTGTTTGTGTTTGTGTTTGTGTTTGTTTGTGTTTGTGTTTGTGTTTGTCGTTTGTGCGTTGCGTTGCGTGTGTTTGCGTTTGCGTTTGCGTTTACGTTCTGCGTTTGCGTTTGCGTGTGTGCGTTGCGTTTCGTGTTCGTGTTCGTGTTCGTGCGTGTCGTGTCGTGTCGTGTTCGTGTTTCGTGTTGTGTGTTTGGTTTGGTTTGTGTTTGTGTTTGTGTGTGTTGTGTTTGTGTTTGTGTTTGTGTTTGTGTTTGTGTTTGTGTTGTCGTGTTCGTGTTTGTGTTTGTCGTGTTGTGTTGCGTTTGTGTTTGTGTTTGTGTTGTGTTGTGTTGCATCATTGCTCGTGTTGTCGTGTCGTGTTGTGCGTGTGTCGTGTTACGTGTTCGTTTACGTTGCGTGTTCGTCGTTCGTGTTCGTGCTTACGTGTTTCGTGTCGTGTTCGTGTTCGTGTTCGTGTTCGTGTTCGTGTTCGTGTTCGTGTTCGTGTTCGTGTTCGTGTTCGTGTTCGTGTTCGTGTTCGTGTTCGTGTTAGTGTTCGTGTTCGTGTTCGTGTTCGTGTTCGTGTTCGTGATAGTGATCGTGATCGTGTTCGCGCTCGCGCTCGCGTTCGCGTTCGCGTTCGCGTTCGCGTTCGCGTCTGCGTCTGCGTTTGCGTTTATGTTTGCGTTTGCGTTTGCGTTTGAGTTTGCTTTTGCGTTTGCGTTTGAGTTTGCGTTTGTGGATGTGTTTGCGTTTGCGTTTGCGTTTGAGTTTGCGTTTGCGTTTGCGGATGTGTTTGCGTTTGCGTTTGCGTTTACGTTCACTTTCGCGTTCGCGTTCGCGTTCGCATTCGCGATCGCGTTCGCGTCCGTGTTCGTGTTCGTGTTCGTGTTCGTGTTCGTGTTCGTGTTCGTGTTCGTGTTCGTGTTCGTGTTCGTGTTTGTGTGTGTTTGAGTTTGAGTTTGAGTTTGCGTTTGTGTTTGTGTTTGTGTTTGTGTTGGTGTTTGTGTTTGTGTTTGTGTTTGTGTTCGTGTTCGTGTTCGTGTTCGTGTGCGTGTTCGTGTGCTTGTGCCTGTGCGTGTGCGTGTGCGTGTGCGTGTGCGTGTGTGTGTGTGAGTCGCACATGCACGTGTGCGTGATCGTGTACGTGCTCGTGCGTGTGCATGTGTGCGTGTGTGCGTGTATGTTATTATCAACGATAACTCCAGAACGAAAATGCTTACGTACTAGCTAAAGCTTTTCATTCTAATAACGAGTTTTTGATGATAGAACAAAATTTTTTGTAACTGTAAACAGAGTGAGTATGTGTGTATGTGTGTGTGTGTGTGTGTGTGTGTGTGTGTGTGTGTGTGTGTGTGTGTGCGTGGTTGTGTGTGTGTGTGTGTGTGTGTGTGTGTGTGTGCGGTTGTGTGTGTGTGTGTGGCGCATGCACTTGTTCGTCATCGTGTGCGCGTGCGTGTATGTGCGTGCGTGGTGTATCAACAATAATTCCAGAACGAAAATGCTTACGTGCTAGGTAATGCTTCTCATTCTATTAACAAGTTTTTGAAGCTATAACAACATTTAGGTAACTGTAATTAGAGTAAGTTTGTGTGTGTGTGTGTGTGTGTGTGTGTGTGTGTGTTGTTGGTGTTGTGTGTATGTGGTGTGGTGCGTGTGCGTGTGCGTGTACGTGTGCGTGTGTGCGCGCACATGCACGTGTGTGTGATGGTGTACGTGCGCGTGCGTGTGCATGTGTGCGTGCGTGCGTGTATGTTAGTATCAACGATAATTCCAGAACGAAGATACTTACGTACTTAAAATTTTGTTTTAAGCTTGTTTTCATTTGACTTATTAGATTTTGTGACAAATTCAGCGGAGGAGAGGGGGGTTTATTAGGAGCAGTTTTGGTTTTTATCAAATATCTCTAAAACAGCTGCATTGTGTAATCGTTCGTGAGGTAATCTGACAAATGAAACGTAATGTGTAAACTAATTTTAATTGAATTGCATATTTAGTACATATTTAATATTGTTGTTCATTAAATATACTTTTGCAAAGAAAACGTCAGTATAACACTTTCATCAATAGCATGGACTGGACATACCAGCGTTTCCTCGATTTCTTACATTTGGTATACAATTCTCATCATTCTTTTTTTTTGTATAAAACGTGTGTAGTTGCGTTTTTAACAGCGTAAAGTTTATCATATCTAGTAAAAATACCCGTTATTATAAAAAATGTATTGCAATCCTCCTCTGTTTCGTAGTAGTAGTCGGTCACCTGCTACATTAAAAGTAGTACGAGAATATAAAAACTGCAAACTTCTATATTTGATATTAGCAAAGATATCTTTAAAAAACAATGAAATTGGGACACGTGGTATATCGTCAATATCTAAATTGGGTGGGTGTAGCAATTTCTTATCCATGCTCATATTGTTTTTGAATATCTTCTTTGCGATGTATGCACTAGCGAAAATCAAGCCAGTGTTAAATAAATATAATAGGAATTGAAATAAACCATATAGTTTTCAACAGTGTCTGACTCCGTTATTTATAATTTTGTCAGCTGATACTGAATTGCAATCCTGCTAACTTGAAGAAATTAAGAAAAGAATGTAAGTTAGGGGTGATATAAAATAAAACGATTCATTGTTTTATATTATTTTATTTCCCGTAGGTACAATAATGTAAGGGTGTAAACGAAGTTGTCTTTATTTTTCACAACAATAATTATCAATGGTTGGTTTTGAAGGACTATTATTTATCCTACTACAATTTTTACTTTTATCAAAAATATGAGCTGCATTTTGTAACTGTGTCTAAGTATCTTAAAAGGTCGATCGACGTCATTGTTCCATAGAAAGATTTATAAAAACGAAACTCTAGAAAAAAACGAATTGAGGATAAACCTATAGCGGTAAATGTGTATGCTATTCGGTTCTAAAATTAAAAGTTTTATTAGTTTACTGGGGTGCAAAAAGTATCGAACATACAGTATGTGAGATTCCTCTACATTTAGATCAGGGATTTCCAAACTATTTTGGACCAGAGACCCCTTTTCCAATATGAACTGATACCTCAGACCCCCATAGCCAAAATACTTTAAAAATCCTATCTCTAGTTTTTTTCCTATTGATACAAAATACTTACCAATTTAAAAACTTTGCGGTTGGTTAAGTGAGTAAACTTGACATTATTTTCTCATCAAAATTTAATAAAATAAATAGGCATAAAATTCAGTAAATATTAAGTGTAATTAATAATTATTAATACAAATTACGTAAAAATAGTTAAGTAGGTAATTATTTTTTGAAAAAAACATTAAATCGCAAAGTAAGAATAAAAAAATAAAAAATTCAGTGTGATGGATGAATCTGGTGACTTTCTACCAATCTAGCTAAATCTGGTTCAATATTGGTGAATTGCAGCCTTAAATCTCCGCGTTCGTTGATTTTCGAACGGTTTCTTTGTTTTGTTAAAATGTTTGTAACCACACTGAAGCCTTTTTCGACTAGGTATGATGATGGAAAAGCGATAAGGTATTTTTCAGCAATGTTCCACAATGCAGGATACTGTTTTTCAATGTTGCGCTGCAACCAGAACTTCTGATAGCCTTGGTTGAACTTCTCCTCGTCTGTGCTGATGGTGATCAACTCTTCTTGCATTATCACATTTTGTTTATAAAGGATAAGTTTACCCACAAAGGCCGATATTATTAATTTTGTTTTAATCAAGTTGAGATCGTCACCCTGCAACTGCAAAGTAACTTTGTTAAACATACCAAAGATATCAGTAAAGTAATACATATCTGTTTTAAAATTGTTCAAATTTTCTTTCAAATTTGGATCTTTTTCTTGTAAAAACGCCAACGCAGATTCAAAAATTGCTGAAAATCTTGCTAAGCAAGAGCCTCTTGATACTCAGCGAACTTCATTGTACAAAGGTAACCGAGTAAAGACTTCGTCGTTTAACTCACATAGCTGAGCAAATAAGCGAGAGTTCAAAGAATTCGAATCTTGTTGACAGCATTTATAACATATTGTAAAGACTGATGTAATCTAGGACTCAGATTTTTTGCTACTAAATGCTGTCTGTGAATCACGCAGTGAATGACCGGTACCTCAGGCAGTTGTCGCTTTATGTGAGCTATAAAACCACGATGACGGCCAACCATAGATGATGCACCATCAGTCGCAACAGAAACAATGTTCTTCCATGCAATGGCTTTTTCCGTAAAAAAAAACGTTCCACGGCTTGAAAAATCGATTCTCCTCTAGTATCAGTCTCTAAATATGTAGCAAAAAGCAGTTCTTGGCACATATTTTCATCTTTAATACATCAAATACCGTAAAATGGGGTGAAGTTGACCAATTTTCAACTTTAATTGAAAATAAACCATATTTACAGTTTAAAAAAAAATAAGTTATCCTTGAGATTGCGTGGGTATCGTTCTTACTTTTAGACTCGAAAATTTGCAAAATTTTTTTCCTCTTTCTTGGAAAAAATTAAAATTGTTTTTCAACTTCACCCCATATGGGTGAAGTTGACCACATATATGACTATCATTAAAACCTCGTTTCAGTGGTAGTTTAAAGATAAACAAGTGAAAAATATACAGTTCAATATTAATCAGTTTATTTAAAAAATTGGGTTAAAAAGGAAAATAGCATGTTTATAGTGTAAAACTATATAATAAACCGAATTCTGTACTCTAATGTTATATATAAAAATTGAAATATTAGGTTATCGTCAAAACCTAGTGAAAAATATACAGATAGGTAGTAATTAGTTTACCAAAAAATACCGGTCAAAAACGAAAAATAACATATTTTATAGCCTACAACTATATGATAAACGCGGTTCTTGCTCTAATTTTTATATAAAATTAAATAAGGATAAGTCAATGTTAAAACAAAGTTCTCCGCGACGAGATACGTTTGGGTCTTCAATATGGTTTTAATGTCTTTTACAAGTATGCCATCTTTATCTTCTATATTAGGCCAGATAAATTTATCACCTTTCGATCGCTTTAAAAATTTACAGTTATCTCATCATCATTTACTAACAACACTTTTCCGATAAAATGTTTAACAGTCTTTTTAGTTTCATATTGCACTACAACCCATGAATCTTGTTTTACATCACCGTTTATTAATCCCTCCTCATCAATTTTGTTTGTTCAACATTACCGGTCTGCAAATCAAATTATCATCACTCCAAAAGATAACTCAACCTCACTTTCACTTTCGTCACTATCTGTAGCAATTTTCCTTTTTATTGCTTGAATCTTGTTGGTTCCTTGACCATTGCTTGTTGAAGGCTTATGTTCATTATCTTTTCTGGTGAACTCGAAGGCTACCGATCTTCCAGGAATAACATTTATTTTTCCTTTTACTATTGTATCGCGTTTTTTTATTTCGTTGATCTTTTAAATAATCAACTATAACTTTACCAACACTTGCTCTGGGGATTTCCTCCTGTGTATGAGGAATTTTGTCCAGAAGCTTTTGCTTACACAGTGGAAAAATTCTACTGGCATAAAAGCCCTTCTGAGCATTCAGTTTGGCTACAGGTGCTAACCTGTCAAACAGTTTTTCAACATTCTAGGAAAATACTTTTTCTACAGAGGAAGTATTTGCATTGCATTTTTCCAGTCGTAATATTTGCTTCCAATAATTTTTCATTGGCCCGAAAAAACTTATATCTAGCGGTTGACACAAGTGAGTTGCATTTGGTGGCAAACAAACGAAGTCAATGTTATTTTCCTTACAAAGTTGAAGAACTTCTTTGGTAAAATGGGATGAAAGATTATCGCCGATTAGGACCTTTTTACCCTCTATTAATTGAGCATGCGGTAAAAAAGATCTTTTAAACCAGTCCGTAAAACAGATAGCATCAAACTAACCATGATTGGATCGATTGTACCGTGTCCCTTTGGAACAACATTTTTTCTCACAACACGGAGCACCTCTTGGGCCACCTTCACGCCAAGAATCCCATAAATTAGAAGCTTTATAAACAACATACTGCGGTAAAATATCACCGTTTGCAGAAACACATAAAATTATTGTCACAGCACTTTTTGAAAAATTTATAACATTATTAGGATATTTAACTCCTCTATGAAAAATTAACTTTTTTTTACCAGGGTCATCACTCTTAATGTTATTACTTAGGCGTTCCGACAAAACTTCTTTGTGACGCGATAGAAAAGATTTTGCCCAATCGTAACCAGGAAGATTGTTTTTAAATTTGGAACTCCTACCTATACGATCAAGATCAGCTTTAGCACTTAAACGTAAATCTAACGTATTTAAGGGAAATCCCCATTTAGCGCACGTAATTAGGCCTTCCACAAAATCAGCTTCTTCAATTTTCGTCAATACAGTTTGACCTCCGTGTTTTTAATATGCCGACCATGCATTTTGTTTATGAGAGTTCCTTGGGTATATTATACTTGAGGCTTTATTGGCACTAATTTTTCCATCCAAAACCTCGGACAAACACTTTTCTAAAGTTTCCTCACTGTACTTTTAAGGCGTTTGGTGCCTTCCTATGTTTATATACACGTGGCATGATTTATTTAACTAGTTTTACGTTATCTATACGACAAATGACGTGACCGTATGCACTGAAGTCTTACAACAAACTGAGCGTCTACACGTGCCGATAGCGACCGACAAGATTTTACAGGTCGGTCAACTTGCCCGGCGGTCAAGTTCACCCCAAATCAACGTTAAATTTGCACAGGTACACAAAAAATTATAAAAGAACGAAAATACTTATCAATCATGTATCATCTGAAAGTATTTTCGCAGTAACTCAATAAATAAAATATGTACCACACTCATAAAATGATTTGATCACCACTATTCAGGTAAAAGTTTAATTACCAATTTATGAAGTCTAATTTCACAGGTGCCTTCAGGTTTGTACCCATTCATTGCTAATTGTTGGAATTAAATTTTATTAAACATTTGTGAAGAAAACCAATTACAATGGCACAGACTTAACATACATGGCTAAAAGTTAAATTTACGAATATCATACGGGTTTAAATGTTTTTTTTAGTTTTTGGTCATCTTCACCCCCGCGGTCAACTTCACCCCATTTTACGGTATATCCTAACAACAGAGCTTCATTGCCGGGTAATGTAGACTCGTCCAACTGGACAGAGAATCTGTTGGTCTGTAAAAAATTGCATAAAATGTCTGCGCGTCGCGACCCATCTCGTCTATTCGTCTCTGAACGGTGTTATTGCTCAAAGGAATTCTCTTAATAATATCATGTGCGGGCTTGTGCAATACATTATAAATAATTATGTAAATAAATGGGTGTATGTTCTCAAAACAAATTGCTAAAATAACCAGAGATCCAAAACACTCAATAAAAGATAATGCCGTTGTCTTAGTCGATAGATTAAAGCAGGACAGGTTCATGCTTTTTTTGATTTGCTTAATTACCACAATTTCTGCTTAGTTATTTTCACTTAACGTCAACATAGTAACTGTAATGTAACAATAATAAAAATTATCTCGGACGCCAAGTTATTTTTTTTATTATGCTCGGAATAACTAAACCGAGGATACAATAAAAATTCACCAAAATGTCAAAATAAAAGATATACAAACTATGTTTATTAAACATTTAAATTTAGAATTATATAAAATATATCTTAAAAACTAGTTGTAATAGCCTTAAATTACGAAATTATGGGTATAAATAGCTGTTCGAAAATTTTGTATACAACTTTTTGATAACCTCTGGTATCTAAACGAATACGGAAATGTAAACCAAAGGTGATGTAATCTTTGCACAAATATTGCGCAATATGTCGTAATAACAATGCTGTACGTTGTAAACCATACCAAAGATGAATTTTACTTTTTACAAATTTATCTTCATGAAATTTGAATAATCCAGAGTTTATTGCATTCTCTCGAAAGTTCAAATAAAAAATATGATCTAAATTTAGATCTGAATTACTTGCAAAATTGTAATCATAAGCATCGAAAATACCAAAAGTGGTAAAAAAAGTAAAAGTAAAAAAGGTATAAATGATAAAAGTAAAAGTGCCTGCAAAAAGCAAATGTTTCAGATTTTAATATAATACGAGTAAATGTATCTTACCATTAAATCAATGGCACTTTTCACAAAATTTAGGTGGAAACTCAAAAATGGCTTCCTAAACAAAGCAACGTTCATCAAGTAATGCTCAAAAGGACACTTACGGTATCAGGTGATATAGCGGTGCGCGAAAAAATGTGCGCAAAGAATTAATTCAAAGATATGGAAGTATAAACCCCTAAGAAAATATGCAACTAAAGTTATACCAAGATGCAAATTAGGTTGCCTACCACATACTTGTAATTCATACATAATTAAAAACTCCTTTTTCTTATTTTTTACAACTAAATGAACGAAGAACGTAAAAGATTCGTTACAACATTGTTGCGGACGTCCGCAATGACTGGTAATATAAGCTGATCTCTAATTGTGTGGGGTTTTCCGATTTCGCTATTATTAAAGATATATTATAGGACGCTCGTAAACCATCAACGTCTTGCATAGATGATGACGCAAACATCGATCTTATGGATGGCTTTTTCTCTAGTTTTTCTTTAAGTGCTTGAATGAATGACAAGGGCTTACTTTTTTTGTCAGCATGTACTCTTCATAAGTGGTTCTCCATTTTTGAAGGCTTCATGGCATCGTTACTGTATACTTTTTCACATATGAGACACATCGGCAAGTGTTGATTTGATAGAGATGGAATAAATCCAAACTTCAAGTAGTCCAAACTGAATTGTCTGAATTTTTTTTTCGTGTTTGCCATCATAAAACTCGAAATCACTTTATTTTAATTCACTTTATTTAATTATGTAATCACTTATGTAATCTCTTGAAATAAATTGGTAGATGAGTGTATTATATTATCATTCAAGCTCCAACGAATTTCAAAACGCAAATGAACTTTCAACCAAAGTGCAAGCTTGTTATATAGTAAAATATCAGGAGCCATGTTGGACTTGAACTTCATTATGATTTTGTCCGTTTTAAATCGCGTATCTGCGTCAAATTTTAAAAGTACAACAATGATACTTCCTACTAAAGTATTATTCATTCTTATAAAAAGATGGTACACGTAACACAACTAATACAGTATCTTGAAAGTTTCAAATACGTACTTGTGTTAATTAATAGGGGTCGATTTTAGACCTCATCGACCCCCAAAATCAGTATTCGTTTACGTCCACCCCTGGGAAACCGATTTAGACCCCAAGGGGTATTCATGTGCTCTTAAGTGGTCGTGACAGAAAACAACTGTTGCAATATGGTGCAACATTTACTTACATAATGTGCGCATCATAATTTACATCTGGATGTGGAAATTTCTTAAATTACTCGTATACATTTAGTAGTTGTTTCAAATCATTTTCATACCTTCTGTGACACAAGTTGTCTAATTGAGTAAGGTTAAAATTTCGGAGTAATACGCTTTATATGCACACCGATTCAAATTCTGCATTCTGGCAGAAACCAATTTATTTACGTTTTCTATTTGTATCGTTGTGTATCTCATAAATTGACTTTAAAAGCGTAAGCTCGATTATACACATCAGACGTCTGAAAACCAACAATGAACGATTAATAAACTTTAAAAGGAAACTAATTTTCAATAATAAATAAATTAAAAAGAAGGTATATTTGTACAATTGGGTTTAAAAGGTTTAAAAATTGATTAATTGTATTTTGATTTTCAATGTTTTTCTTTTAATAGAAATAAATACAATTGGTAAAAAATAATTGATATTAATAAATATGTATTTTGAGGTTTAATTTTTTTTTGCATTTTACAAAAACATACGAACACAGAATTCAAACTAGCTCGATTCGTATCATCGATGCTGTTTTTTCGATGAGGAGAACAGGAAATAAAACCAGATAATTAATTCAATTAGAAAAATATAATAGTTTCTTCTTATGTAAATTAAATGCATCATACAGAGTCCTCTATGGAACAATAGCAAAACTAATGGTTAGGTATTTACTTTCTAACTTAAATTATAAAATAGATTCTTAAATATTTTAACTTAAGAAATATTTCTAGTACAGCAGATGGCGGTACTATATACATCTTTCTATGTAATTTTTAGCAAAATTGTAAAATTAAGGGTTGAAAAGGACCCATAATGATAGCTCAGGTTGTCTTCTAGTGGTTGAAACAAATTACTATAAAATTATTATTACAAATTGGGTGTAATTAAGAATTAAACATTACATAAAAATTGTTGAATTTAAAAATAATAAATATTTCAGTGGGTAGCTAAAAGTTAATTAAACCATATACTAAAAGGCGGGTGTTTAAATACGTACCATAAAGCTAAAATAAGTACAACTATGATACTTCCTACTAAAATATTAGTCATTCTTATAACAAGTTGGTACACGTAACACAACTAATCCAGTATCTTGAAAGTTTCAAATAACTTGTGTTAAGTAATAGGGGTCGATTTTTTGACCTCGTCGACCTTCAAAATCAGTTTTCGTTTATGTCGACCCCTGGGAAACCGATTTAGACCCCAAGGGGTCGATATCGACCACTTTGGGAATCCCTGATTTAGATGCTATATAATCAACTTTTTTTTAAAAACCCACGTACCTATTTTTTAATTTACTGTACATTTTGTCTGGACTATTCATGTGCTCTTAAGTGGTCGTGACAGAAAACAACTGTTGCAATATGGTGTAACATTTACTTACATAATGTGCGCATTATAATTTACATCTGGATGTGGAAATTTCTCAAATTACTTGTATACATTTAGTAGTTGTTTCAGGGCGGTAGCCAGGGGTGTTTAAATTAATTAATTGCTGTCAATATCAAACATAGTATATTAATGTTCTGGAGTTTTCCACCTAAATGATGGAATGTTCAATTCCGTCCAAGAAACTTATGGAGTGGTTTGTAGAATGAAATTAAGAGAATTTAACATCAACAGCAAAAAACTAGCTAGGTTATATAATAGGCGGAATTTTTACTAAGTTTAGAAAACATGATTTAACACCTCACATATCCAACACTATTTTAATTCGATGTATTCGCTTCTAACTAATGACAATCCATTTAAGAACGAAGTAGATTCGATAACCAGGAAATTCCAAAATCTGTCTTAAAATTAGAGATTAAAATAACATTTTGGAAACTTAATCAGGTATGCAATCATAATGATGAATTATTATCCTCTTTACAACAGGTTTTACCGTCTTACATAATTGATGAAGTTAAAAACTAGCACAAAATCTTATAACTATGAATTTAAAACCAGTAAGCAAAGACAAATTAATAAATTTAACAGGTTGATGGAGAACAATAAACCAATTGTGACTAATAACACTAACGATAATTGATCCAAAACTTGTCTAATACAAAATTCCTGGTGAGATACTTAATTATTTGAGCCTAGGCCCAAAATTCGCGTTAGACTACACAAAAAAAGATTTTCCAATGTTCGAGGTCATAAAAGATGTAGAATATATAATTAAAAATGGTATCGAACCTCAAAATAAAGACCAAGTTAGAGCACAATGTACTAACGTGATAACCAATCACATGAATAAACTTAATAATAATCACAATAATAATATCAAGAACCTTAACAATAATTTTGAACGGTTATTTCAAAAACAAAAAGTTCCTAAACCAACACCTGAGTTAATTGTAACAAAATCTGATAAAGGTAATAACACTATAATTTTGGACAAAACTACCTATAATAAAAATGAATCAACTGTTAGATAACCCTTTAACATATAAACTACTCAAACATAACCCAACAATATCTATCCAAAGTAATAATAACAAAATAGTCAAACAACTCAAACAACTAAATTTAATTAATGACATAGAACAGAAAGAATTGCTCATTTACATAGTGTCCCCTCAAAAATATATGGTCTAATTAAAAACACAAAGAAGATTTACCAATTAGACCCGTAGTGTCGAGCATTGGTTCTCCAACATATAAACTAGCTAAATATATCACAAGTATTCTCAATAAAATGATCCTAGTTTTAAGTATAATATAAAAATTCAGAATCCTTAGTCACAAACTAAAAATGCAAACCTACCACATAATTACACATTAATTTCACTAGATGTCACTTCCTTTTTCAAATGTAACGTTAGAATTAACTATCACATTAATTGACAAGTATTGGATTCAAATATCTAAGTTGACGAATTTGAGTAATGACTTATTTAAAAATATAGTAACGTTTATATTTAATTCAAGTTATTTTCAGTATGATAATAAATTTATTCACAAACTTTTGATGCCATGGGGAACCCTGCATCTCCAGTTTTAGCTAATATAGTGATGAATGACTTACTACCATCACCTACCTTACCGTTTAACGTACCATTCTTGTATTGTTATGTAGACGACATTCTAACTGCTATCCCTATAGGGCAAGATAAATTGATAATTAAAAAATGTAATGAATATTACCATAGCCTAAAATTTACCATTGAACAAGAAAAAACAATATTATTCCGTTTCTAGACTTATTACTAATTCGTAACAAGGATAATACTATAAGCATTGATTGGTATCAAAACCTACAGCGTCCAATAGAATCATTAATTTTATTCAAATCACTATATCCCAAAAATAGGTATTATTAAGTCATTGAAACATAAAGTGATCAAACTGAGCGATCAATCTAAACATAAAGATAATTTTGACAGAATAAAACGATTGCTAAATTAAATAATTATCAAAGGAGCTTATTAATGGAATATTACACAAAGATAAAAACATAACAGTAATAACGGAGAATCTGGAGACCACGCTTGCACTTACAAAAACTAATTAACCGAAACTTAGCAACCAACTAAAAATCATTTTTGAAAATAACAACAATAATATTGTTCTATATAACAAAAAAACGAATAACAGTCTATTTTCCAAACTAAAAGAACACACCAAAATTTTATAACTCTAATCTAGTTTACCAAATTAATTGTAAAGAGTGCGATAAATGTTACATTGGACAAACAAAACAATACTTAATTAATAGAATTAACAACCATAAAATGATTGTAAACCATACAACCTAATTAGCAAAAGTAACAAAACGGCGTTAACTGCACATGCTAGCGTTAACCTTCATCAATTTGACTTTGATAATGTTAATATATTGGATAGAAAGATAATTTTCTAAAAGGCTCATCTCGGAAATGTTAATATTCAATCTAATGAAAAAGTATCAATTTCAGGACAGACGTTAATAATCTAATAACATTTATAAACACTTTTGACTACAAAAAAGGAAGAAAGGAAATAAAAACACTAAGTCTACTGTTGTTATTGGATTGCCATTATAATTGCTTAATGCTACGTACTCTAAATCTTCTTTAGATTAATTGAGCCATATAGATAAATGTGTGTGATGATTAGATTTATTTTGGCCTTGTTATGTATAAATAGAAACTAACGTACAAATTACTGTGTTGTAAAAATTCTGTATAGAAAATCAGTTCTAGTGCGTATATGAATATTTAATAACATGTTATCATTGTTGATAAGTAATTAGTGAACTAGCTAATTTGCTGTGTTTTAAACAAAAATTTTAATTTGTGAATTATATAAGTAATATAACTAATAGGTAAATTTTAACGTGATGTATTGTGGATTTGGTTTTAATAGTGTAATGTTACAGATTGAGTTACCAACCCCATAATAGAATAATTATGACGTGTACTACCGTTGTGGTATTATCATTTATTGGGTTTTTATGAGGTAGGTGGCTCATTATTTTATCACGCCACAATTTTTATGTCAACACTCTTGTTTCTTTGTAGCCTGAAGAAGTTTAAGTATTTAAATGAAACGTTGCTCATAAAACCGTTTTTTTGTCCTACGAGTCCTAACCCAGTAATTCTGAAGATGTATATATATATATTGTTTTTCGATTTAGATCATACACATTTTTTTGTATTAATTTTCAATTTCAATAGAAGCCTACAAATTTCTTTTTGTTTCTTTTACTGCTAATTAGCTTTAATTAATTTTACTTGTTAGCTTTGTGCTAAAATTTGCAATTGTACTATTTTAATTAAGCAAGTAATAACTCTCGAACGATGGGGTAATGAAATGCAACCCATGCTTTCAGGTTAATACTATTATTGACGGTTTAAAGTTGCGTAACTAAGATAATACTAATTTTTGTTTGTTTATGCCGATAATTATGGACCAATCGGAAGTTCTTGGAGTAGATATGTACGGTAGCCACCAAGGTGTCGATAATGGACATAACCCGGGGACGGGATATGCAGATGGTAGTCCCAACGACGCCGAGCTAGAAGGTCTAAAGGAGGTTGTACGGAATCAAGGAAGATGACTGGACACTCCCCGAACAAAGCGCGGAGATGCAGAGGACCATCGAAAAGCGAGTCACTACACCCGGAAACGGAGGTCCAAATAGTGCACAGGATTCGGGCCTATCTGCGGACAAAGCATCATCATCGGATTTTTATAAAGGTCAGTCACTTAGTGCTAGAAATAGTAATTCTGAACGACTTATTACCTATACCCCGGTAAAGTGAACGGAGATGGCGATACCCTGATTATGAACAATCTTCTCAAAACGCTGATGTTAGTTTTCAGGTACTGAATGTTGCAATGTTTTGTTGGCACTCTCTAACAAAACTTTAAAGCTGGAGCGGCCAATTTTTTGTGGTAACCATATGTTGCGCCCTGTTGTTTTCTTACGTAAATTTGAACAGTTAGCGGAATCGTATCGCTTGTCGGGTGAAGATTACTTGCCGATTGGCAAGATTACGATTCCTTTAGGAGAAACTTTTTGGCGTATTTTTGGTCACTCGAGAAACAGGTCATTGTACGCTATAATCTCTATAACATGCGTTATCACCCAGAACGAAGGTTGTCGCTAGCCGAATGTTTCCTGAAACAAATTAATGACTATCGCCTTTTTAAACCTCCCACCTATCAGGGAGTTATTTTGTACGAAATAATGCGTCAACATTCCATTTCCACCCAGTCATTATGAGAAGTCTGTTCAGGGCGGAGCTTGAATGGAGCGTTTCCTTTAGAACGGTTGTCGGGTATTGAAGCAAAGAAACCGAGAGATGACGTGTCGCGAGTTCAGGCTGTCAATTTTGCTAGTGCGTTACCGGCACCCTTACCTTCTTTAGCGTACCTCCGCCATTTTGGATCCCTAATCCGAACCCTCCTCGCCCTTCGGGAACTTTCCCTGGGGAAATTAGTTTCTTTCGAGAACTATGGATGTGATTTTAGGGACCAAATTATGCCAGTTTGTATTCAATTGCGTTGATGATCCTTTGGATGTATCTGAATCGTTTTGTAAGCATACAACATTTTAGGAAACTTTTTTCGATTTAAAGAGGCCAATACCACCATAAATATTAGAAAAACCGATTTGTTTTTCATTTCCCGAGGTAAAATTTTTGGGACTAGGGGCGTTAAATCTGATCCCGCGAAATTGTCTTCAATACGACAGTTCTTTAGACTGAAACAGCAAGAATTTGAACAAACCAAAAGATTACTTTTGAATACCACAATGCTATCCTTTTCAGATTTTTCGAAACCCTTCTACTTACAGTCAGATAGTTCCGAGTTGACCGTAGGGGTTGAATTATACCAACTTAGCGAAGAAGGCGAACATCAAGTTATATGGTTTGCTAGTCGAGTCCTTCACGGGTCCGAATTACTATATACGGTTCCGCAAAAGGAATTGTTGGCTATTATTTTCGGATTGAAGAAATACCGTACGCTAATTTGGGCTATCACGTTGTAATTCGTACAGATCATTTTTCTTTAAAATTTCTTCACCATTGTCGACTGCTAAATGATCGACTGACGCCATGCTTGCTGTATCTGTCAGGTATGACTATACGATCGAACACATTAAGGGCGTGATAATGTCGTGACGGATACATTCTCTCGTTTTACGTAGGGTTTATCGGATGCCCCCTTAACGCATAACGAGGCGAAAAACCCTATCGTAGCTTACGCTCGGGTTACTGGCTTATTGTGTGCCTTTGAAAGAGAGTTTACAAATCATATTTGGAAACAGCTCCAGATTATATCTAAACTACAGAAGGAGGATTGCTTTTAGTTTATATCACTTCTATACCGGAGTCCCGGTAGTTTTAGGGAAAACCCAGACTAGGGTGGTAAATGACTTTCAACTGGTCGATGACATGTTACTATATAGGGATGCCTCAGAGAGTTGCCGGCGGGTATAGCCACCGACGTCAGTATGTTTGCATCAGTATTATGGCCATTTTGGCACGTCGAAGTTATGAACCACCTTAAAGCGGTGGTTTTATCTTCGTAAATTCCGAGGAACCATTTTTCAGTGATATCCGAAGTTGTGATTTGTGCCATAAAACTAAATGCCCTAATAAAACGTTAACTGAGCCGGTCCAGGTCATTTCCGCCACGGCTCCAGGCGATTTGGTCTTTGTCGAGTATTGCGGATCTTTGCCAGAAGGGAGAGGCAGATTGCTTATATTTTCGTGGTAATTGATTGTTTTCCCAAATTTTTACGGCTCTACCGAGTACGCAGGGCTACCGCAAGGATTTTCGTAAAGTGTATACTCCAAGACTAGATCAAGTATATTCCCATCAAAACTAGTCTATCGGACCATGGAACCCAATTTTCTGCAGAGTACTGGCAGAAGTGACTTAAAATCAATGTAATTCGAGTTACTTTCTCATCCATCCGACACCCCGCATCTAACCCTGTGCAGCGTGTAATGAGAGAACTGAGCAGGTTGTTTAGTGTCTACTGTCGAAATGCGCATGCTAGTTGGGCTAATCACACATATATCACGCACGGATATAGAATATCCCTATTTGAGCACGGGTTATCCCTCTTGTGATATTGTAAATGTTCCGGGCCGAGGGATCGTTTTACCACTTACTTGGGAAAACGTTACCCATCTCCACCACTGAATCGCAGACGGTAATTTGGAATAAAGTTCGTCAGAATTTGGACGGAAGTGCAAGAGCGCGAGTACGGGGTTTCAAACACCAAGGTGACCGACTGTGTACCGACTACAACGTTTTACTTAAGGAAATTAATATTTCGGACGCATCCAGGAAACAAATATCAAAGTTTCTTTCCTCTATTCCGGAATGATGTTGAAAACCCTCCGGATGTTTCCGTGCGGACATCGTCGAGCTTTCAAAGGGCGTTCTGTGGGTAGCGGACCGTGAAAATTTTATTATTGTAATAAACGTTTGTCAAATCGCCAGTGTTACCGCGATACAAAGATAATTAGTGGATTTTAATACCTTGATGATACGTCGTAATTTGCTAATGTTTTCGGAATATTTTATTTAATGTATTTTATGTAAGAAATGTGGGAATGTAATTGGTATCTGACTAAAGGTTCAACAGAAAAGGAAACATATATTACGCTAACGAAATAGGTGTTCTGCCGAAACTGGCGTGACGAATTGTTGAAAATTTCTACAGCGCGCTCTTGATGTAAAAATTCCACTAGTTAGTAATTAATTAGTTACGGTACCCACTGCAATCAAAGACGCCTTTCTTTAGTACTTGGAAACTCAAGAACTAAATGTAGGGTTTGTTACAGACGAATGCATATTTTTAAAATTAAGAAGTCGTGCAATAATTAATATGAAACTGTTCCAACGTAAATTAATGTTTCTTGTACTGTTGTCACTTTTTAAAGACGGGGGGTTGATTTTCGGGAGTAGACATGGTTAGTGGAAACCAGAGGAGAAGGTGGTTTCTTGATTGAGCCGGATGGTTTTTTTAAATAGAAACTCCCATTGTAAACCGTTCGGTCTATAAATATTTCTTACGTGTACATTTTCTTTTAAATTAGCCAACGCTAATTTGTATTTTCTTTCGGGTGTTAGTTTTATTCTGTTTTTCAAATATTAATCTTAATGAATAGTAAATCACCGTTTTTAAAGTTAAACCACGTATGTTAACGATTTGTGTCTGTGATCAATTAAAGTGTAAGTAGGTATTTTTATATAAATTAAGGCTGGAAGCAAATAATTCTACAAGCCTATATAACCTATTAAGAATCGAGCATTGCCTTGCAAAGGTATCTTATTCGCACCCGGGCTCATTAAGCTGAAATCTGCTAAAATAAGAGACAGTACGGGGCTCCCTCACCCTTGTAATTGTGTGAATTAGCATTGTTGTTTGTTGTTTATATTTATATTTGTGTAGAGATGGGCTGGTGAATGGGTAAATGATATCGCTTGGTTATTTATTGTAAAAGGCAATTGCCAAGTGGGTACATACTCCCGGGTCCAGATAACCAATAAGAACCTCGAATTGAATTTTTTATTGTTTTTATTGTTGTATAGATGAATGTGTAATCTGATGAATGTAATATTTCGGATGCATTTTGTGCTTTAGCGGTCACTAAACAATTGTGTACGTGTAAATTCCTTGTATGTTTTCTTTTGTCCTTGCATTTACCTTATTATCACCTGTGCAATTTTACTGTTGTTATATTTTATATGTACCGTAATTTGCTTTATTGTTTTATGAGCTTATTTACTTAAAGACCGGCATGATTGGTTTTAAAGGGCCACATGTTTAGTATTAAGATTTTTATTCTAATTATGACACCATTGTGGGTGTGACTACATGGGTTTTTTGATTGTGTTTATGTGTAACGAAACTGCTTTTTATTATTTTCTCTTAATGTTAAAACTTTGTACGCACTTTAACCTGATTTAATGGTGTTTTGTTATATATTTAACCCTTTCATTGTTCTTTTTTTTGTGTTACCTGATTTATTAAATATCAGACTTGTAAATAAATTCTAATATTTTAATTATAGCCAGGAAAGTCAAAGTAAGGCAAACGATAAATTTGAGTAATAGTAACGTTATTGCTAGTCAAGTCAAGATAAATCACTTAGAGATTCTTTGTTCTTGAATTTGCATTCTTGCAAATAAGTTCAAATTACACTACAAGATAGGGTACCTGGGTGATGCTACAATGTATATATATATATATATATATATATATATATATATATATATATCTTCCATATTTCTGCACATAATTATTACAGAGGGTATAGGTCTGTTATCAAAATTAAAGGCAAATAAATTTCTAACCCTCCGTAAGCTAACACCACTGTAAAAGATATTTACCATGAAAATTTTTTTCACTGCAGTAGTTATTCATTTTAAAGTTAATAACATGGACGACAATATTAAACAAAGCTAAATACTTTTTAAAATTATTTGACACGTTTGAAACTAATTGGAAATCAAGGCATATCATATTTAAAAAACACCAATTACTTATTTAGTGTTTTAAACTAAATATTTCATCTTTAGTCTTGTAATTAGTAGTTTTGGATGTGCAATCCCTTTAGGTTTTGACTGATACCATTGGCTTTTCTGTCGATTGAATTCGCGAGCAGTAATCTGCAAAAAACGTTCATTCCAATGTTAAATCCCTATGTTCGGGTTTGAGAACGGACACACAGTATACAGATTGTTTCAAAATCAATCCGAAACACTTAAGGGAATGATTACTTGTTTAAAACCAAGGGTAGTTTGTTGTATAAACGTTGGGTCAATAGTCAACCATTAGGGAGATATCGCGGTACAAAGATGGCGGAAAAATAACGTTTTTACTTTTTATCTTAAAAAAAAAGTGATAGAATAATGAAATTCTATGGAAATATTACTATTATGAAAACACACTTTCTGTATATTTTTCACATGTTTAGAATAAGTGGAAGGGGTTGAAATAGACTATTCCTATCATTATTGTTAACTAAATTTAAATAAAAACTTACGCAACGACTTGTAAAAAAATAAATTTGTACTCTGGTTTATTTAGAAACTTTTTCATATATTTTTTTTAAACTTACCGATTTGAAATAAAAAAATCAAATGTAAATCATTACGTGTCAGGACGTGGAAATTTATTTTAGAAAAATAATCTGGTTGGTTGCTGTCGTTTCTAATATTGGTTTATTTGACATTACTCAGTAGTTTGAATATAATATTTTACGATCAATTCCATCAAAAATGTATTATTTGATCTGCTTAATTGTGCAATAATGTGAGTTTTAATTAAATCAATAAGAGCAATAGTGGTTAAGTTTACTAATGCAGAAATGACAGATACGCATTTTGTATACCGGAGAGCAAACGGAAATTTCTTGGAAGCTTGTTCTTTTATACGCAAGCATATCATAATCGTAGATCTTCTCATCACAGGAAGTTTACCAGGCTTCATCAAAGGCTGCATGAATCTGGAACTTTCTAACAAAGAAGTTTTGATACTGGCCGACACCGCGAAGCTCGAACACCAGAAAAGTTACTGTCCTAAACATTACTGAAGTGCAAACTGAGACAAGTATCTGGAAAATTGCAGAGGAATTTAATACTGATGCATCAACTGTATGGAGGGTATTGAAAGAACAACAGTTATATCCTTATCAAGAGATTTTGAACGAAGAATGACCTTTCCCAAAGGTTACCCGTATAAAGACCGACATTAGTTAGATCATTATAAGCTTTTGTTATGAACGAATAAGTTCAAGGAAATATGTAATTAAATTATTATTAAATACATAAAATTTACCTCGACTGATTAAACAGTACTTTAACGCGCCCAAGGTTCAAGCCCAATCGATGTAAATTTTGTCTTTATGTAGAACGGATGTCAATTCTATAATTAGAATTGACATCCGTTCTACATAAAAAGACAAAATTTACATCGATTGGGGCTTGAACCTTGGTGGCAGTTGGTAGCGCGGTACTCTAGCAAAGTACAGGTCGTAGGTTCGAATCTAGTCGAGGTAAACTTTTATTTATGTATTTAATAAAATTAATAATAATTTTAATTAGTTAGATCAGTTTTTCGTTAACGTTTGGATAGGAATTATCTATGAACATTTAATTGTGCCACATTTTTTACCTTTAAGATCAACTGGTAAGTCATATTTTCATTTTCTGCACTAAGAATTGCCGCCTAGAACATTTACCCCTGCAAACTAGAAGATACATGAATTACGTGAGTGATGGTGCCCCAGCACATTTCAGCTTGAATGTGTGCAAACCTTACCTATGTACTGCTGGATATGAAGAGGCGGGTTTCCTCTTTAGAGCCTCGATCCCCAGATTTAAATCCATCGGATTTTGTATCTGGGGATATCTCAGATAATTAGTTTACACTACCCCACTACAGGATATCAAAGACCTGAGAAATCGCATAATTGCATCATGTGATGTTACAAGAAATAATCCTAGGATATTCCAGCGTATTAGGGACTCAATGATGCGTAAACGCATGTATTACGTCGCAAGGCTGGAATTTTCAACACTTGCTATAAATAAATCAACCCGTTTCGGTGTAGGACATTGTGTTTTTATTTCAGTTGAAATGTTTAAATAATATTTTTAAGAACGATTTTATTCATAGTTTATGCGTTAATAGAGGATATGTTAGTTTCAAAAATATTTCTTAATAAATTATATTTCAAATATGGTCGCTCAGAAGAAAATTTAACAAAATAAAACTGTTTGACAGCAGCCAACTACATTAGATTATTTTTCTAGTAAATTTCCCCGTCCCTACACGTAATGACTTACGTTTTATTTTTTATTTCAAATTAGTTTATGATGAAAAGTTTCGAAAGAAACCAAGCTATCCAATTTTTTCCTAGTCGTTGCATAAGTTTTCTTTAAATTTAATTAGCAAGAATATGAATAAGAATAAGAAAATTGTAAAGAAATGAAAAATATACAGAAAGTGTGTTTTCCTAATAGAAATATTTCCGTAGAATTTCATTATTGTATGAGTTTTCTTTTTAAGACAAAAATAAAAACATTATTTTTCCGGCATCTTTGTACCACGATGTCTCCCTAGGAGATGACATTTGACCCAACGTTTATATAAAAACTACCTTTGTTTTGAACAAGGAATCACCCATTTAAGTATTTCGCATTTGTTTTGAAGCACCCTGTATATATATATATATATATATATATATATATATATATATATATATATATATTATGCTTTCATTCTTAAACCAATCGCACGGTTTGAAAACATTTGAATAACTCGTATTCGAGTGACGCCCAATTTAGTTTTCTACCCCTGTTACGGTAAAGCATTCTAGAACTGATGATTCTGAACGTACTACAAAATGCGACAGTTAATTGTTGTTATGGTTTTAGACTCTGACATTTAGTTGTCAAATTATGAAATGTATGAAATGGCAACGTCTCGTCCTTTAAACGAGAAAACTGAAGCAGTTATCATCTTTAGTAAAGCTATAATCGCAATTAACTAATGTAAAATGTCGAGAAAGAATAAATACAATTTTAATAATACAAGTAAAAATATTGCAACACATAAACAACATTAAATTCTTATTTTAAAATATGTTCTTCCAAAGACTCCAGATTTGTTGTATAAACTCGAGATTTAAGGTAACTCCATAGAAAGTAATCTAGGGGTGAGATGCGGCAACAGCGCTGACCACTTTGTAGGACCCCGGCGACCACCTATCCGTATAAGTAGCGTCTAAATAATTTCTTACATATCTAAAGTAATGCGGTGGGCAACGTCTTGTTAGAAAATGACATCTATGCTGAATTCTTGAGGATTTTGGTCTATAATGTTATAAATCAGAGGAGTAATTCTCTGTTCCAATAATTCTAGGTAGATGGGGCCATTTAAATTACTAAATCTAAAAATAAGGGCCTTGCAACGTGATTACCGAAAATGCCGTCCCAAACATTTAATTTTGGAGAAACTGTGTATGCACTTCACGAAATACATGTGATTTTCATCACTCTAGTATCAGCAATTTTGAATGTTAACACGTCCATTCAGATAATGTGCTCTCGACGATAAAATAAAAAATGTTCTAATTAGTCAGGACTTTACGATGATATAATCTCGCAAAACTCGAGTCATCTATCAAGATTGTCTTCTTCAATTCATGAAGAAGTTGCATCCGGTATGTAATTTATACTTTCTCAAAATTCGCTTAAGTGAAGAATGGGAGCCATTACATGTACTGGCTACCGCCTGCGTACTTTGTTCAAGATTCACTACCATTTCATCAATTACCTGATTTTCTGTAATGCTGGTTCTCCCGGATCTTGGTGCGTTTTTACCGTCCCTATTGATGGAAGCTTTGGCAGTAGATTATGTAAAATCTTCTACATGTTAGCCATTGCGGAATATATATATATATATATATATATATATATATATATATATATATATATACATATATATATATATATACACATAACTTTATTTACTTAAAACTTATTAAAGCGACACTACATACAACAAATTTGTTCTTTATCATGGCCAGCTATGTACTCGAAACTAACACTATAGCGGAAACTCTTTACAAATAATAGGCGGTATTCATCCAAAAGAAACGAGGTTCACTGTCAATCACTGGCAACGGTATACGATACGAGTCTAAACACTATCCCTCATGAAGGGTTAACGGGAAGCTACCCCAACGAAAGCACTTTCACAGCGGTACCGACGTAAGAAGATTCCATCTACCACCAACACACCAACTTCAAATACGCGGTTGCGCCGCGATAACGGTGTCTACATCGCTGCCTCTAATCCTAGACTGACCCAAAAACACCAATGTCCCTTTCCTCTTACCTCATTATCCCGAGTGTCACCCACGATTATCCAAAACCAAAAACGCAAGCTATAAGTTTCACACGACGAAAACGTGCTACTTTCAAGAACTGATGTCCATAGCTTAATTAACCTAGTTGAGCAACCAAACTTTACCAACTGTATGAAGAACGCAATTAATCAATTTAAAAAGAATTGCGACAGCATCTTAACTACGCGTAAAAGTAAATTTATGTCTACCTCTTAAACTCAAATTACGATAACAGATTGAAGAAAGAAATGAAGTCACTAACGGTTCCTGATGTACGTCTGATTTTAATTGAACAAGCTATATTTATTAATACTTAAAATAACCAGCAATATAATTCAAAACTTCAATTTATTAAGGCTATGAAACCGAAAGAAAAACGCCTATCTGATCGTCCCAAAATTAGAATACTACATGTTAATTTGTAATAAAACCAGCTCTCTTCAAATACATGAAAAGGTGACTTAAACGAAAGTTTCCATAATGTATGTCCTTTTATATTTAATTCTAATACTTCATTCGAAATATCTTAACTATTGCAAAAGAAAATTATAACCAATTTCATTCCTCAATGCGAAACAAAATATTTTAAATTTTAACTAAATTGAAAAAAGAGATGGACCAAGCTATCTACCAAGCGTTGCTTAGAATTTCCACACAGCGTGACAGTGTATTACAGAATCGCCGTTTCAGTATGAATTCAATACAAACTTGTGGGTAGATGTTTTTGGAAATACTTTTGTTGGCGCAGTTTTTACCAACTCGCTTAAATGCAAATTTATTTCTTAATTTTCTGGAAAATTCGCTTCAGGACTTGATGAAGATGTTCCTTTTATTTACGCCATAAAAGTTGAATCCAATTGGATGGTGCTCCAACTCATTGTGGGCAACAAGTTCGGCAGTAGTTGGATTAAAACTATCATCATTGAGGAAGACCACCACGCTCGCCCGATTTGAGTCCATTGGACTATTCACCACAAAATACCGGTGAGGAATTAATTGAAAGAATACAGAATGGATGTCGTGACGTAAATAGCAGTCGTGTCCAAATTGCGGTTGAGATTAATTCTTTCATTCGTGTGTGTCGCATGTGCATAAAATCTATTGCAAGATTTTTTGTTTGTTAATTAAATGTTTGATCTTCTTGACTACTCATACTCTAAATGACACTACACTTTTGCTAGACGTCATTTTAAAAATATCGCGCCATGATCATCGTGTATCTAGTGGGCTTGCCAAATTTGGAAATCATACCTATTTCCGTTTAGGAGATATTAAGGAAAAATGTTCAAACAATTCAAATTTTCGCGCCATTTATTTCTGGTAAGAAAGTTAGTTTATAAAACAAAACCTTATTCTTGGCGATTTCTGAAATTATCAAGATATATGATGCTCTTCAGCTTGGTCTCGCGTAGATTCTCCTCCATGGTTCTTAAAAACCGATGTTGAAATGACATTTCGGCGTAATCTCATCTCCCATTTTCAAGTCTTCGTGTTCTGCTCCTGGTAACTCGAACTGAACTGAACTCGAACAGTTCAGTTCGAGTCATTTCAACATCGGTTCATTTAAGAACCATGGAGGAGAATCTACGCGAGACCAAGCCCGGAAGAACATCAATTTCATATCCAACACTGGGAAACCTGAAAATTTATGTGTATATATATAATATATATATATATATATATATATATATATATATATATATATATATATATATATATATATATATTATATATAAACATATATAGAGGTTGTCCCAGGGGAACCTCCATAACTCTGTTGCTATTTTTGCGTTTTTTCCAATGGTAGCTACATTCTGAACAATTTAAAATTATTTTCATCGTTTCAGGCGGTCGGTATACAAGGTGGCGCACCAAACTGATATTTTTAAAATACAAACCCCTATATTTTAGACAATTTGAAAGCCCTTTTGATTCTAATCAAAATAGGCAACCTCAATCGGCGAATTATAAACCGTTTAGATTTTATGGTCGAAAATAGAGTGAAAAAGCGTCATGTTTGAAAAATCATCACGACTTCACTGTCGGAAATAACTCATTGTCCATTGCTTTTCCATGTCCTGCATTTTCATATAAGTGCTTATTAATCAACCACTTCGCATTAACATATACAGGGCGTAAACAATCGGAAAACCGTGAATAACTCAATCTTTTCAAATGGAACACCCTGTATATTTTTACCAATAAATATCACTTTTATTAAGCTTTCCAGCGATATACAGTTAATGTAGTCTATTTTGAAATACTGACGAGGTTTTAAAAAAAACGTTATTGTAAAATAAAAATGATTTTACGCCCGTGGTATGTATTGTACGAAAATATATACCACGGACGTAAATTTCATTTTATTTTTGCCGAATACGCCTCTGTATGAGTACCATCGAACTATTAATTAATTTTGTCTCAAAACCTCACGTATTTCTTATGGGAGTTTTCCAGGGTTCGTTCTGGTCATTTTGGTCCCCACAGCCCCATTCAGTCATGTGACCAATCTTTCGCATGCAAAATAAGCATGGCAGCATAAGGGTGTAGGTGTATGGTAGCATACTGCATAAGGGATAAACAGGGATGACTATATGGAGTTGGTTTTAGGGATGTCTGCATAATAAGCAGGGGATGAGGAAGTATTGGTGGTGGTGGAAGCGATAGCATTAGCTCATAATGGACGTATGTAAATGGTTGCATACTGCATAAGGGGTAATTGGTTGTAAGTGGGGATGTTGCATGCAGCAGGCCATGCGGGCATTATTTATGTGAGTATTTGGTGGGGGTAAGTTCAATAAGCATTATCTCAAAGGGATGTATGCGGATGTGTGCATAGGTTAAGCGGTAGCAGTGGTTGCTTCAACTTAAGGGGATGACGAAGTGTGGTTGGTTGCAGCGGTAAGCAGGGGATGGTAGCATAGGGATGAGTGCATAGAGGTTAATACATCAAGATGTTATAGCGTGCAGGGTAAATAAACACACGATAATGGTAATTTATTGTTACAAGATGTATTCTAAATAAAGAACATCTTATATTAAAGCTTGTACATTTATTTTCGTAAATCTAAAAAAAATATATTACATTATAAGCGATAAAGGGACGTTTACTTACCAAGCACCATCAGAATTAATTTGAGAAACTGATATCCGGTACATACTGTTAATTACAATGTAAGTACATAAAAATGTTTGCAAGACAACTACCATATCACAAAAATGCAGCATCACAATCTCTGTAATATCTTAAAAAATAAAGTTTAAGATGGCCAGAAAATAGGAATTACACTTACCCTGGTAGTAAAATTAATAAAATTTTTACGTTCAGCAAATATAGCACTTTATTAAGATGTTGCTTTGTGGCAGGAAACCGATATCCCGTCCATTCCGATCATTTAATACAAGTAACGAATACCATATCGTTAAAATGCAGCATCAAAAAACTCTGAAATATCTAAAGTAAATGAACTTTAAGAAAGTAAATACGCTTACGGTAATATGGTAATATGGTAATATGGTAACACGGTAATATTATAGAAAAATAAAACGTTGTATTTTCATATAAAAACATAATACGTCACAATAGAAAATTCTAGAACGTTGATAAAAATGTTATAGATTGGTGTTAAATTAAAGTAAAATTTCAATTAAATCAAATTGAGAACACAGGTTTTTAAAGAATTTAGTCAACAGGGATTAATATGTTGTAGATTATATGTTAATACCGTAATACCATCAAACATGTTTAATACATTAGCAGTCCTTAGATAAATTTTTTAACTGATGCATTATAAATTTGATAATTTAATGTCGCTATTCCGAAATACTGAAAAATTAGTAATTTTGATATCTTGAGCGGTGTAATGAAGTTAACAATACACAACTACATTAGTTTCTTCAATCTTAAATTGCTAATAAAGTTAGATTTTATGATTTTAAAAGTGCAACTTCCGGCCTGAAGATTGTATACCGAGATATTGAGTTTGGCATATTTTTTAATAGCATTTTGAGCTGAATAAGCTAAATTTCATGTTTCCAGACGTGTAACTTTCGCTCTGTTCCTAATTTCATCTGAATGTAAAAGTACAACTTCCGGTCTGAAGATTGTATACCGAGATATTATGTGTGGCATATCGTTTAACAGTATTTTGAACTTAATAAGCTAAATTTCATGTTTCCAGACGTCAAATTTTCGCTCTGTTCGTAATTTCATCTGATTCTAAAAGTGCAACTTCCGGTCTGAAGCCTGTAAGCCGAAATATTGAGTGTGGCATATCGTTTAACAGTATTTTGATCTTAATAAGCTAAACTTCATGATTCCAGACGTGTAACTTTCGTTCAGTAGATATCAAGTTGAGATATTAGATGTGACGTGTCGTTGAAATTCAGTTTTACAGCTCTTTCCATGGCCAACCTAGGGCAATAAATTTGTATCAAAAGATACAACCTGTTACGTTTTAAATTACCACATAAACACCCATTCAAAATATAAATTATAATTTTAAGAGTTAGTAGCATCATCTTATGGAGAAACAAATCATTAACAAAAATCAGATTTCTACTTCAATGAACTATACAGGTTTCTGTAATTAAATAAAGGAATCTGCATCTTTTAACATTCTTTCCACCACTTCACAAATTTAAACATTATCTACTGATAATGAAAAATTTTGAATAGTTTTAGTGACCTTTTTCTTTATCTTCTTCCTTCGTCGGCCATCTTGAGATTTTCGATAAAAATTTTGTTAACAAGGTGTATTGGGCAATTAACCAGTGAACCGCTACCTTTTTATATAAGGATCAAGTCCATACACTCATAACACGATTTGGAAGATTACCGTTCAATAATTTGATTTAATTTCAATTCGTGCACTCCTTAGGAGGATAAAAAAAGAAAGTTAACAATATCCTACATCAGCTTCTATCTCTGAAACCCTTCGAAGAAGGTAAATTTTGTTATGTTATCTGATTTGTTTACTGACCGTTTCTCCTACAGGGTTTCTTTTCTTATCGAGTTTTATTATTAATCGCAAATTGCAATCACCAACGCAATATCGAGTTACAATTTCGGGTAGCTGGTTATTCCAGAATTGTACGAGCATTCGTTATTGAGGGTCATTCAGAGACTTGGAAGACCGGTAGAAGTGTTACCAAACGCAACAGTTGTGCAGGTTAGTGTCGTAATCAGGGAAGTACAATCAGTGCCTTTATTGTGTGTAAGGTCTATTGTCGTACATGCTGCAATAAGGAATACATGTTTACCGATGAATAGTTGATTCATACTTACATTATCGTCTGAGTACTGCTTTCATTCAATGCAAGCATTATTGGCCGTTTCAATATTTATGAAATTACAAAATTAGAATCCTTTCGTCGAGAATTATAATGTGGAAACTGTTTTGTCATACCTACAAAGCTGTGCAACTCAAATTTCACTCAGTTTTAGTAAAGCAAACAAAAAAAACACCCAGTGATAAAGCAAAATTTGTAAGGTTAGAAACCATGCATAATAAATAATAAAATTAAAATTCATCCTAGCTAAATTAAGATTTCATGCAGTTTAATGAAAACAAAAGCAGTGTAAAAATAAACCGTTTTATTATTTTTATTGTAGTCATAGTAATAATTGGATAAACAAATAAAGGTTAGCAATGTTGTCTGCAATATAACATCTAAAAGCAGTGTTGCCGGATTGTAAAGTTTAATCATTAATTAAAGATCTCAAGTTATTTTGCAGAATCGATTATAATAGTAAATAAAGCAAAGAGAAAGCCTGTCCGGTAGAACTGAACGGGTATCGGATTAACAAGGAGGATTGTCAATATATGGTTCTATTGTGCTTGAAACCGCCTTAATGCTTTGCTGTCTCGTACTTATTGTACGTGACAAAGAAAGATGGATATATTATGAATAATGCCTCTATTTCTGCCGAACAAAAGCGTTTGCAACTTTCACACATAATGACAAGGCAATAAGAATCAGATGCAGGTAGAATAGAAATTCAATAGGTATAATAAAATGCCAGTGGTTCTCAACACTGCTTTAACATTATATAATTTGTGAAGAAATGCAACTTTTGTATAATAAAAATAATAATCGATTACTAATTACCTATAAGTAATTTCAATTGACACCTTTCACTTATACTTATAACAACAATAACAAATACATTTTTCTTCTTTAAAATAATCGACTGTATTTAAAACTAATTCGCGAATTTCTTTACTCAACTTTTTCGGCATTATATTAATGGTTAGTTTATATAAACGCTTACTCAAAGAATAATGATAATATAGATATTGCAGTTGTTTTATTTATACCTATATGTACCTACTAAATGGTATAATAATCTATTATTAATTACTTATTGTTACAGTATTGCATATTTATTTGGATTCTTTTGTAATTGGAGTACACTAAAACGTCATTACCATACTTAGGTATACAATGAACTTTCTAAATGTAAATTGAAATACCTATACTTAATCGAATATTCATTATTATGAATGGCTTTTATAAATGTTTATTATAAAACTTGCATTCTTCCATAAATTTTAAATGTAATGTTAAAGCAGTGTTGAGAACCACTGGCATTTTATTATACCTATTGAATTTCTATTCTACCTGCATCTGATTCTTATTGCCTTGTCATTATGTGTGAAAGTTGCAAACGCTTTTGTTCGGCAGAAATAGAGGCATTATTCATAATATATCCATCTTTCTTTGTCACGTACAATAAGTACGAGACAGCAAAGCATTAAGGCGGTTTCAAGCACAATAGAACCATATATTGACAATCCTCCTTGTTAATCCGATACCCGTTCAGTTCTACCGGACAGGCTTTAGCATCCATTTTAGTTACAGAAGTCGAGTTTAACTTGTTACAAGGCGGCTGATAAGATATATATGTATAACTACAACTAATTTATCTTTGTGTATTTTGTAAAGAATTTTGTATCATTTGTAATTGGACTTTACGTGAATTGTCCCATCGTTGTAAAATTAAATTGGTTTTGGGATTACCGGATCTTGGTGTTTGTGTTTATAAATAAATTTAATTGATTAATGGTGTTAAATGATTGTTTAATTATCGGTTTAAGTAAGTTCATATACGAGTGCAATCAGTTGCCGATTGACGACAGGTAAGAACAGCTATTGGGATCGTGAGCTTCGACCTTCAGCCCTTGCTGGCTCAATATAAAGTGAGTCAGTGGCGCCCCAATTTTAACATCCTAAAATTTTCCTTATCGAAAAGGACCGCACGCCCTCCCCGACTGCGATCTAGGAGCTAGCGGACAATTCATATCGCCCCATTCTTAGCATTGTTAAGCCTGCCTGTCTGTGGTTTGTCTCTGTATAAGGCAATATTGTCTTTAAATTAGTGTTAATGCTTAGAGGATTAGAAAAAACATATAATAAACCTTATTGGAGTTTTGGTCTCGTTATAGGATCCCATCAGAATTTTGTATACAAAAATATATACACTGTGTCTCTTGAATTTCTGGACATAGGGAATTCATGTTAAAATAAACTATTGTAAATATTGGCTTCCCTAATTATTTTACAGTAAAATGTCAAATGTAAAACTTCTAAGGAAAGAAGGCTGCTTATGTTACAATAGCATTTACATTTGGATCATCCGTTTTCGAGAAACTTAGGAAAAACTTAAGGGCTTTTTCGTAACTGGTCAAGGTTGCTTTGCTTTAGACAGACAATGCTAACAATAATTATTGATTGTCATTGTAAATCATTCATTGTTCAAAACAATTCATTCATCATTAAAACTTTATTTGGGACAGATTATTACTTTTTAAAGAAAAATTTGTTTATAAAATGAATTATTGCACCATTGAAGAAAAAGTAAAATTTATTGAATGGCATTACTCTGGCAATTCACTTAGAAATATTAGAGATTTGTACTCGGCTAATTATCAAAATTAATTTGTTTATTTAGAATATCATCTTCTTGTTTATAACAGACTTATTTTATTTGTGCTCCTTATTGTATTTATCCTGACACTTACATGGCTTATTAACGTTACCGGTTACGAAAAAGCCCTTAAGTTTTTCCTAATTTTCTCGAAAACGGATGAACCAAATGCAAATGCAATTGTAACACAAGAAGCATCCTTTTTCCTTAAGAAGTTTTACATTTGACATTTTACTGTAAAATAATTAGAGCCAATATTTACAATAGTTTATTTTAATATGGAATTCCTATGTCCAGAAATTCAAGAGACACAGTGTATAAAAATATCCAATAGGCCTACCATATGAAATAATCTATAATTAAAATTGCACTGATCATGTTTTCGTGTACACATCCAGTACCTTGTAAAAAGATAAAATTATTAACACTCCATAAAATTAGTTTTCATTAGTTATAGTTTGACTATCCACCCTCAGTTATTATGACAGCACGAACAGCACTTTCAAAATTAATTGAAAGGGTTCATTAATTCGTCAATATTGGGTATGATACAGGATTATAACAAATTTAAAATAATTATATGAAGTAAGGTATTATATTACCTATTCAACTGATATAATTAGTATAAAATGATGCGAGAGAAGGACTGATATTGGAAGCAGATCTGGAATATCCACATCATTTGCATGATGCACATAAAGACTTGTTGTCCATTGCATATTAATCCAAAAACTTAAACCTCCAATTAAATCTAATGAAATTTCGAAACCTATGACAACGTTAAGTAATAAGAAGAAATACGTTATTCACTAGCGGGCGCTAAAGCAAGCTTTAGCCCACGGCAAAATACATAGAGTACTTAAATTTAAGCAATCACCTTGGTTCAAGTCCTACATAGATACCATAAGCTCTCTAGAATTCATTCCTAATGAAAAACATTATTTGGAACATTGTATTTATTAATACAATATTTGCCATTATTTTATACGAAATACAGTCAGTATTTCTACTAAAATTATGTTATTCTATTGTCATTACTATGTGAAATAGTGGGTAGGTTTAAATAAATTTCTGATTAAGTAACATTCAAATATTTTTAAAGAAGCTTAAATTTGACATTTGACATTGTAGTAAAATCTGCATAATTAAAATACTTATCGTTTGGGTTTTTAGGTGTACCTTAATACTTATATTTTTCATATTTCATACATTTGTTGTAGCATCTTAAAGGTATTACCACCATAGCTGTAATTGTTATCGAAACGTATAGATTTATATAAAATGTAAATATAAAAATAGACCATTTAAAACCTCAAAAGCTAAGTACCTTAATTATGTGTAATAATGGTGAAAGTTTAGATTTTCATCAAATTTCGCGTACCTAAGATAAGGTTAGTAAGAATAAACTTATATATTTTACATAAATTTTACTAATTATGGTTATGTGCAGATAATGAGGAAATAATTAAAACAAACTTCCGTTACCAGCGTGATATTTTTAGCTTTTTCACCACAGGTGAAAATACAAACTAAAACGTTTCCTATTTCCTTCAAAGTTATCAAAACGTTAAAATTTATTACCTTTCTCAATAGCATTGAAATCATTAAAAGCGTCGTTTTACAAAATGATGGTAAGTATTATAAGTATATTAAAGGATAAACAATATTTCGTAAATTATTATAAGTATTATTAATATATATTAAATATTTTGTAAAGTTGCTTATTTAATGTACATGCTTGACACTTTTATAGTGGTTACTACTTACATTGATTATTATACTTTGACACTACTTACCAAGTATTATTACGAGTGGTGTGTATTATAGCCAAAACGTATAAAAGAGATTTTAGGTAACTAAAATTGTATTTATAACGTTGTAATGAAATTAATTGCAGGGTCTTATGCTTTACAGAACTACCAAAAATTTGTAGGTAATATACAACGATCCAACTTAACAGTTCATAAAAATTTGCTGAAGTACTTGAGCAATCGCCTGATAAAGTTGCAATTTACTTTGAGAATGAAACGTGGACCTTTTCACAATATGAGGACTTCTCAAACAAAATTGGAAACTATTTTACTAAAGAAGGTTACAAGAAGGAGATATAATTGTGTGTTGTATAAAAATCGACCAGAATTTATTGGTATTTGGTTAGTTGTCTAAAATTGGTGTAACTGCAGCCTTAGTTAACACAAATCAGTCAAACAGTTGCCTACTTCATTTACTAAATATTTCTAATACAAAAGCGTTAATATTTGGATCGAGTTTTACCTCCAGTAAGTTGAAGTAACCACAGCGTGTTTTGTTGTGAATGATTTATTTCAGATGTTCAAAGTGTTCAAAATAAAATCAACAATATTAATGTGTATCAGTTTGATGACACCATAGTTGCTGATGAAGTTATCAGTGGCGCAGTAAATCTTACAAATGAGTTGAAATCAATCGGAAATGAGAGCATAGATATACGAAAAGATATACACCATCGAGATACTTTGTTTTACATATTTACTTCTGGCACTACAGGTTTACCAAAAGCAGCAACGGTATCACACGCCAGGTAAGGAAAGTTTTGAACACAAACATAGATAATGATCTATCTGTTATAGATTTTTGGCGTTTGTGGGAGCATTTTCTTTTGTGTGCGACAAAAATGATATGATTTACGATCCACTACCGCTCTACCACACGGTTGGTATGATAGGTACTGGACTTAGTATAATATGTGGTGCATCATGCGTAATAAGGGAAAGATTTTCGGCTAGCCAATATTTTTGATTGCGCAAATATAAATGCACTGTAAGTCTTAGCTATGTAAACGTACAGTACAAATAAAATGTAATATTACACACAATTTCAAACAATATTCCAAACAAAACGTTATTTTTTGTATTTGATATCATGTTCATGATAATACATAATTTTTTATGATTAATTTTGTTCCTGAACAGGATAAGTTTCGCCTGCGCAAAACACTCAGAAACACTTAGGAGGACGGATAGGGGCTATTAAGTTGCGAGGAGATACGGCTACTTAATTTTTCATATCATAAGTGAAAAGAGAACAAGAACTATGGAGATCATTTCAGAGTGGAGAAGCCGTGAGAAGCATGTGGATTGCGCCGCTTGGTATAAGTGGAGATTTGTACTGCATATTGATGGTGTGAATGAGCCAACTTAGTATTCCTAGCAAAGGTGGGCCGAGATGGTATCAAAGAATGTAATTTAGTAGCGCAATGGGCATTATAATACCTAAAATATAAAGAAAGAACTAAAACGATTCTTCTATGCTCAAATGACTGTATTTCAGAAATTAAGGGAGGGTCGTTTATAAGCCTAATCGCCCTTTTTGACCACGATTAATGATATTGGGAGCGTCTAGGGGAGCACCAATCCAGAGGTGAGAATTATATTCTAGATGAGGTTGAATTTAAGCCTTATACATCAAACATCAGAAAGAGTTTTCGATGGATAAAGTACTGTTTATGCCTATTTTACGAACAGCTGGTTTAGTAGTTGACAGAAAATCTTCAACTCATGATAGAATTGAAAGTAGTGATTCCAAACATTGTAATAGAGTCTGAAAGCTTAAGATCTGAGCCATTCATAGTTTCTACAGGAAATGATTAATCTTTTTTGGAGGACACAAGGCAACAGTGAGTTTTATTAGCATTAAATTTAACAAGATTATGGCTACATTCAAGGATACGTTGAACGATTGAGATCACCATTTCAGTTGTAATGTCTTGATTTGAGATAAAAGGTGAGTACACTGAGATGAACTACAATTAAGAGTGCTGTCGTCGGCAAAGTAATAAACCGGGTTAGTCGATGAAGGAATAAGATCATTTTTATACAGCAGCACAAGTGTAGGCGCTATAACTGATCCTTGAGGCACGCCCGCATTAATTCCATCTCCTTTTGAAAAGAAGCCATCAACAACAAGTATTCGTCTTTTATCAAGAAAAGTACAAACCCTCTTGATGAGCACATCATTTAACCAAACGAGGTGAGTTTGGCAAGTAAACACTTACGCCAAACTTGTTCAAATGCAATTAAAATTAATAATAATTTTAATTAACATGTTTACCTTTGAACTTACTTGTCCATAACAAAACTTATAATAATTGTTCAAATGCCTTTGAAATATCTAAAGTGACTAAAGTGTTTCACCGGATTGTTCTAATGTACTGTTCTAAACTTGGGTTACATATGAAAGAAGAACAACTCTGCCTAAAACCATATTAGTGGTCACTAAGGAGTTTGTTAGTTACAATGAAAGAGACCAGCTGACGAGTGATGGCTGTTTCCATGATTTTAAACAAAATGAAAGTGATGGCAATTGGTAGGAATTTGGAGGAATCGGTCTTATCGCCTTTTCTGAGAATAGGTTGAAAATTTGCTAGCTTCCATGGGAAGAAAATTCTCCAGAGGACCTAGAGATCGAATGGATTATATATGACTATACTAATTGGGAAATATTTCTTAACACAGTAGCTGGATACTGTCTGAACCAGTCGTCTTATTGGGATCAAGCTTACTGATAATTGATTCTATGAGCACATCTTTTCCACACGAGTTTGATGCAAATGGATCCACTAAAAGATTGACTTGGTCTACAAAATCAGCAACTACAAAACCGTCAAAGATTGCAGATTTATAGTAATTAGCGACACATGGTTGCTGTTAAGATGGATTGCATATGTGTTTCTTCTACGCACGGTGATTAAAACTTTCAGTTTCGATCACACAAAAGTACTGGATCTGCATCGAATCTCTTTTACTGGACCCAACATAAACTGTAGATACACCTTTTTGATAAAGTTTCAAACAGAAAGTGCCTCAAAATTTAACATTTCCAAATGAGCATGCGTACATTATCATATTATTATACTATTAGTCCAGTCACTGGCCAGGTTCGGACTTACAAAAGGAAAGTTTTAATTTGGTGAATTAGAACAGTTTTTGTGTCCTAATTAATATTCCAAGATTGCGATCTTGAGCGACCACCGCTCGCGTGATCTTCTTACAAAAATAGTGCCGAAAACCAGTTTTTCGAGAATATAGTTATAACAAAAATTATGGAGCATGAAATTTCCTGCAACTTTTGTAGGAAACATTTTTTGAAGCAGATAAATAGTTCACGAGTTATAGCAGAGTTTAGCTCAGAAAATTTTACAATTTTTTTCATATGGTACGCGGTAGGCCTAATCCACGATTCGTTTTACTAACTTTTTTCTGTTTCGGTGCCCTAGATGGTCCAAGTTCACTTATATCGATATCTTCTCCTTCCAAATTTTCATTTTGCTTCCTTCTCAACAATTTCGCAACGCTCAGGTATTTATTCTCATCGTCGTCGTCTAATTCTTTCCGGAGCCCATTGCAAGATGGACAGATAACAGAATATTTTAACCCTGTTTTCCTACAACCACAGACTCGCTCAAACACCTTCTACCACTTATACAAAATGTATTTCAGGAGTACTTGGCATGCTGGATCTCTCGTTGTTTTCACCTTGCTTTTTCCCAAACACATCGTTCTGGACTCTCGTGAATATCATACCAAGCCTTGGTGGTAAGTCCGAAGGATGTTGTCTTACAGCTTCTTTTATTGTAGTGCAGAAATTAAATTTTCTTTGTCGCGAATCTTGGAAATTTTTATAACGCTGGGAGCTCAGGAAATGGCGTTTTGTTTGGAAATGCCGTATAGAGCGATAAAACAGCTTTTCCGCAGCAGCAATGATCTAGGGATCTGCGTTTCTCTTTTGAAAACTTACATAGTTTGGTTTAAATATTAGTTCTTTTCAAGTGTTCTAATTTTAATTTTCTTACGTTGAAAGAAACAGAAAGAGTATCACAACCGCACGCAAAACTATCTGTTGTTAACCACTATCTCACTGTAGACTTCGAAGAGAGTATATTTCTTCAATAATTTTTCCTCTGCCTGGCTTGCGAAGGTAAACCTTTAATAAGACTTCGTCAGTACTGTTAGCACATCGACAAGACCCATATCTTATAAGCATAACATAGCAGTCAGCATTTCCTTACGGAATAGGCAAAACAATTCCTGTCTCGTTAATTTAGAAATCTTTCTCCACGATTTCCTCTCCTGCATACCTTATATCTTCCGTAAGATTCATACATTGGGTCTTACATGTCCTGTTATTTTAAAACTCCTTATCTTTCTTTCTTTATCATACATTCGACTCCATGCAGCCAAGCTTTACGCGCCATACCAAGCCCGGACTTACCTCTCTCACCCACGTAGATCTGCTTTGTTAACCTTGCGTTGTTCATTATTTCGATGTGACCAAACCAAGTGTATCACTTTTATACCTATCTGTCATCGTTTTCTTCTCACACTCCTTCATTATACACTCATTCTTCATTTTGTCTCATCTCTTTTACCGCATGCGCTTCTCAGGGATCTCATGTCCAATTTGTTTTCCGTGCTTTTTTAACATACTCATGCCTCACTTCTACACAGTACTGACGGCCAAACACGCCAATATAGATTGCTCGTTTCGCAGCTACACTTTGGTTTCGCTTTTCACTATCCTCCACTTCCAATCACTTTCTTTCCAGCATAAACCGCCGTCTGATTTTGTCATCCATTGTATCGTCTGCAGAACGTTCTACCCAGATATACCATCTCATCTATTTGTTCGACGATTTCATCATGCAGGATAAATATTCTACTCTCCTTTTCATCTTCCCGGTTGAACACCACAATCTTAATTTGCGTTTACCTTTAGGTTCATGCTCTTACAGACTATACCAAACTTCCTCAGAGCAGTTTGTAGGATATACGCATTCATGCTTAATAAGACTGGATCATCTGCATAAACAAGAACTCGAACATTTACGTCACCAACACACACTTGTATCGGTATATGCTCGCACTTGTCCGTGTATACACTGAACAACCACGGTGACATCACACAGCCTTGTCGCACTTGCTCAATACTAAAGTATTCACTCACACCTCGTCTCACCCTAACACATGTCGGTATCGTTATATACTGCCGTTATTTCGTTTATAAGATCTTTACCTACGCTATACCCATTTAATATTTCTCACAGCATCTCCTATCCACTGGTGATATGCTTTCTCCAGGTTTACAAACACACAGTACGGCTTCTTTTTCATAAACACTTGTTGATCACCTGCTGGAAAGCAACTATCTGATCAACACATCCTCTCCTACCACGAAGCCACCCTGCATCCCAAATCTTAGTTTGAGAGTTTCACGGACTCTATCAATCAGTACACTTCCAAATACTTTGCAAGGTACATTAAACAGACTTATTCCTTCAGTTTTAATCACTCTTGTTCCGCTTACCCTTATACACTGGTACAATCACTCGCAATGTTTCCACACTTAAGGCATACGTTGAATAATTCACACAATCTTCGCATAAGCTTTGCACCGCCACATTTTACCATTTTACCAGTGATTTCATCCACGCTGCTTCTCGTTTTCAACTTTCTTACCATTTTCTCTATCTCAGTAACCCAATATCCTCCTCAATTTCATTCACTATTCCTTCTACATTCTTCTTATTAAACTATTTACTCTTATTTTCCTAACCACCGTAAAGCTTTCCGAGTTATTCTTGCCCGCATTTGCTTACTTCACCATCGTCCCATACTGTTTCTGCTCCTACCACCATCCTTGCAGCGTTTCCAGAAGAGTTTTGTTGAAAATCATTCTGCATTTTCTCTCGTTAAGCCATGATTTCCTATACTTATTCTCAGTTCTTCCCATTTTTTGCTTAATCTGTACACGTCATACAGTCGCTTTTTCTTTGTTTCATTTCTTGCAGCAATCATTTGATGTACGCATCTTCTTTCTTAATATCGCCTTTCTTACCCATTCATTCCATCAACATTTTCTGTCTTTATAGTAGCTTTTCCGCATATCTGCCACAAATGACAACACAGTCTTTCCAGCTTAACCATGTAACTTCATCGTCATTGTTTTTTATTTGTTTATCACACCTACATTCATATTCAACTTAAAATAACATTTTGTTAGTATGATATTCATTAGTTAAATAACAATATTCGTATATAAACATGTATATTCTCAAAAAATTTAAATACATAAAAATTAAGCTACGCCATTGTTATTTAAAATAAATTATGAATACATTGAAATATTTTGTTTAAATATAACGTATTATAAGTTCAAATTACGTTACAATCGGACATCCAAAATGTAAAATGAATTTTAAAGCGAAGTTTAAGATAATGTTTCTATTAAAATGAAAGTTTACATTCGTTTGGAAGCAATAAAGATATCGAGTCTTCACTGTCAACTTATGACTTTTTTATCAACGGAATTATAAATTTGAAAATTACAAAGAACGTAGAAAATTAAGTAACAGTTGAAAGATCATGTTTTCATAAATAAAATTGCACATAACCGTTGCGCCGATTTGAATTTACAAAAATTTAATTTAATGACGTCACATTTTGAGGGCGGTTGACAAATTTTCATACAAAATCTATAAAATGGTGTTTTGACCAGAAAAAACATAATTCAGTTGTATTAGGAGGTTAATAACATAAGAATATTAGAAGAATAAAATTCATGTATTCGAAGAAACTATTAAAAATTTTTGTTTATATTGCGCAACAAGAAAATGTAAATTTAAAGAAATTATCATCGTCTTATA
>JARFJB010001363.1:0-49773 GCA_036346205.1 Vesta saturnalis
AGTGCCCGCACCTCAGAGTGTAAAGAACTAAGCGTACAGTGTTGTAACTGCAAAAGAGTCAATTATCCCTACCGAGAACATACGATTCTAGACGGTAGGTGTACCAACAAAAGTTAATTGTAAACAAAATTGAATATAGGTATTAAATCCTTAACGTAACGGAAACAGCGTTGCAAATAAACTTGGTCAAAGGTAGAGCTGTCACTACCCAACCCTTCCAAACCACTGGCGTAAATTTACTAATCGCCATATTTATTCAGAAACAATGGCCACGCACAAGCATATTCAGGGCAAACTATGACAACTTTGGGGGGCTAATAACAACACTCCCTCAGCAATAAGAAAACAAATTAAAGCCTGCTTCCTACTGCACAAAATTTTATCTTAGTTTCAATCTAACTACGTAAGCCTTAAGAGAAAGTTAGATAGAACTTCAAACACTCAACCAGGTATTTCACCTGAATAAGGTACTCATAGTAGACGATTTCAACACAAAACATCCCGCTTGGGGTGCCACATTGGTTAACAATAGTGGTGAAGATGTCTATGACGTCATTAATGTTAACGGTCTTCCACACTGAATGATTCAACTTTCCACACCTTGAATAGCACATCATGGAGCGACAATGCGCTATACAAAAATCTAATCATAAGTTACTGGTCAGTAGATAACCAAAAAATAATAAACGGCCACAAGTACCGGGTGGCCAACTAAGAACCGCCGTCAGCCATATCTCAGGAATGGATTATAGCACAGGTTCGGGAAAAAATTTTTTATAACATAAGTGGCCTCGAGAAACGCGTGGAAATTATTTTCAGAATTGTAGGTCCACCGCTAGAGGGCGTATTTGACAGTTAAAATTTTAAAAAGCAAAATTTTTCAAAATTTACTCAATTAAGGGGCATATTAAATATTATAATCAGATTCCTCGACCAATTCTGCATATTTTTTATTTGACAAGTTTTAGTCTATCTTTTCAAATAAGGGGTGGGGACAGTGGGAACCTTGTTACGAAAAAACGCCTTTAATTCAGGTTCTACTTGACCGATTTTAATAGACTTGATATTGTTTGAAAGAGCTTTTGTTAAACAATAGAAAATTTGTAAAATTGAAGCAATCTGATTAATAACATAAATGCTAGAGGGCGCTGTTTAATATTTTTTTAATATTGTGTTTTCTCTTTACAATTTTAAATGGAAGCAGAAAAATTTAAGTAAGTCTTTAAAAAGTAGACTAAATTAGTAATAAAACAGTGAAAACTGCAAGTCTGTATCTTTTTCCTATCCTGATATATCGTAACAAACAGGTAAATGGCGGGAATTGTTCTTTTAACGTCTAGTACGCTAGTTCGCATTAACGGAAATTAGTAAATTTAGCCTGGATGAAAAGATCTTACATTGGTCTGCAGTAATTTAAACTGTTATCATACTAATGTTATGGTTGCCGCTAGATTAGCTAAATGTAATGCTGTCGCTACTAACAATGAGAACAAATTATAAACTAATAATGTGATAAATCTAACAATTAAAACCTTAAATAAATAACTGCGTAATTAGTGTCGCCCTAGATGTTCGAAATGTCGTCCATCATTTTCAATGCATGAAATCACTCGCTGACGGGTGGAGAGAACAGCAGTTTTAATTTCTGCCCTTGAAATACTTCGTATTGTCTGTCGTATTCTTTCAATCATGTCAGCTCTTGTTGTGGGTCTATCGGCATAAACGAGATCTTTTATTCGTCCCCATAAATAAAAAGTACGCACACGGTGTGCGAGTCGGAGAAAAACTCTTCTGCTGTGATTCCGTCTGTTTGGTTACTGCAGTGAATACAATCTAGCAGCAACGGTTGCATTTCTCACACATTCAAAATAAACTGCCAACATATCAAATGCTTCTTCATTTGTAAGAATCATTTTGGTACGAAAAGATAAAGAAAGTCTATTAAATACAACGCGATGAATAATTTTTGACATATGCGTGAAAATCATAGCTTGCTTGTTTTCAACAGGGAATTTATGTTATATGGCCCTCTTTACTAATTTTGTTGTCATCAGTAAATCGTAATTCATAGTTTAAACTGTATTTGTTGTTGCTGGGTAAATATCGGTTTTTATTGATATTTTATGCTTTTGATGTACTAACACATCGCTTGAAAACAAATATCACATTCTTATATAATTAAAAAAATGTTAGATTTATCACATTATTATTTTATAATTTGTTCACATTGTTAGTAGCGACAGCATTACATTTAGGTAACCTAGCGGCAACCATAGCATCAGTATGATAACAGTTTAAATTACTGCAGACCAATGTAAGATCTTTTCATCCAGGTTAAATTTAATAATTTCCGTTAACGCGAACTAGACTACTAGACGTTGGAAGAACAATTTCCGCCATTTACCTGTTTCTTACGATATCTCAGGACAGGAAAAAGATATCGACTTGCAATTTTCACTGTTTTATTACTAATTTAGTATACTTTTAAAGACCTACTTAAATTTTATGCTTCCATTTAAAATTGTAACGAAAACACAATATTAAAAAATATTAAACAGCGCCCTCTAGCATTTATGTTATTAATCAGATTGATCAAATTTTCTATTGTTTAACAAAAGCTCTTTCAAACAACATAGAGTTTATTAAAATCGGTCAAGCAGAACCTGAATTAAAGGCGTTTTTTCGTAACAAGGTTCACCCTTATTTGAAGAGATAGACTAAAACTTGTCAAATAAAAATATGCAGAATTTGTCGAGGAATCTGATTATAGTATTTAATATGCCTAATTGTAAATTTTGAAAATTTTGCTTTTAAAATTTTAACTGTCAAATACGCCCTCTAGCGGTGGGCCTACAATTCTGAAAATAATTTCCAGGAGTTTCTCGAAGCCACTTTTGTTATAAAAATTTTTTTCCCGAACCTGTGCTATAATCCATTGCTGAGATATGGCCGACGGTCGTTCTTAGTTGGCCACCCGGTACATTTACATGGAATAACATAAAGTAGAAAAAATAACTTTCTGCTAGGGTAGAGAAAATCCGATTGACGCAAAAGTAATCTCCTCGTAAGGAAGATACCAACTATACACAGGGTTACACGTATGGTTGATCATAATACCGTTAACTCACTAATAGACCTATCATAAAACGAAATCATAAAAATATATAACAAGTACATGCCTTAAAAATGCAAAGGTCGTGGTGGAGTAAAAACTTGCAACATCTAGAATCAAAAGTGCACAAGTCACAAAAAAATCTCAATCAGACCCAACTATAGCAACTAAACTTATGGACATATTTATTAGTATGAAACAGGACTATATGAGAAATATTAATGTAGCCAAAGAAAACGAACATAAACGGTATATGTCACAAATAGGCGACGATAATCCGAAGGAGGCAATTTATAAAATACCGAGTGGAACAAGTAAAAGTATTGTTGAAGGTAGTCTCTACAACGGTCTCACTCAAACCTACACAAATCGAGACACAACACACATGAGTACTTGCTAGAAAAGTAGTTTCCCAGAACAGTTGGCCGATAGAGCCCGTCACATCAGAACACTAGCAGATCTCCGATCAGAATGAGTAAACGATTTTAAGGGAAGTAAGACAGGTTGCAACAGCAATAAAGACCACAGAGCACTCCATCTCCGCCACCTGCGTTGGCCTGTTATTAAACAACTCTTCCAGGTGTCACCAACTTGGTGGACAGCCTTGTACAACGAGTTCCTCAGGTTAAGGATATTTCTAAACGTGTAGAAAGCAGCAAACGTTGTATGGGTTCCGAATGTTACAAATAAGGATTACGGGCACATTCGCTTACTCAGTATCCTAGGTAAGGTTCTCTAGATGACTCTAAATTCATATTGCTTTTACGACAAAATGATATTAGTTTTAATCGATTGTCAAAACCATAAAATACGCAAAAATGCAGTGCGACAGGATAATACGTTCAGCGCATTAAATCTGGCATGGTACCCATTAACAGTATACCTGCTTAACAAAAGTAAAACTCCCAACAATTAAGTAAACTTAATAAAAGATTTCGGTAGTCAACAGGTAGTTATTGCAGACAACATCCTGGTCCCAATAAATAGCGGGCAAGGGTCATGTTTGGGCCTAAACCCTTTGTCCCTTCTTACAGAGTCTTGGTTCGCAGATATGAAAGGCTATACAAAGGAAAAAAAGCAAAATCTTCGTGCAAACGTTTACAGATAACCAAATGATCCGAATAAGAGGAAAGTTGGTTAAAGCTGCAGATGCCGCTGCGTGTAGTATAAAGGATGTCTGCCATAACTGGGCAACAAATTCAAAAGTAGCATACGTAACTGAAGAAACCTTTTTCCCACGCTAAAAAATATTAAGACCACCAATATTAAGCATTAACGGGAAAAAATGGCCCCCCAAACTCTCATTAAAGAATCTAGGTCTGCGAAATAATCTACTAAATCATCATAAAACGATTAAAGTTAAGCTAGCTAAATGCGGTAATACGCTATACGGAATAACTGGTAAACACTGGGTAGCGAGAAAGAGCACATATATTCCTATACACAGCGAAGTCATTCAACCGGCTATAATATGAGGAGGAGAGCCAGGTCATCACGAATATTAAATATCTTAAATAAGCCCTACGCTCTCCAAATTTCAAAGGGATACAACCACGCGAGATTTTGACAGGAATTATGCCGCTACATATAGTTGCTCGCGGCTTGTATAGAGAGCCTATAGTAATGCAAAAAAGTTAAATCGAAAACCTAACTAGCGTGAACTCGGCTCCGCCAAACGAGTATTACATTACGTTGTACACATACTCAACATTGATCTGCTACAAAAATAAAATAAAGACCTGGGGACATAAACTAATGAACCAAAACTATTCCCACGAGGCTTTAATGTACGCCATATTTATCATGCATGTAGGTGGGTTGCAAACTAATTGATCTCCACCGGGACAAAGATCAATGTGGCTTAAACAGCAAAAGAGAAAAAAACAATTGGTAAATCATGTTCTGCACGAACAGTGTAACTTATACCTTTCCAGAAATTTTCTACTGACAATAATTTACATTAATTGTTCCGAAAGCAACAACAGTAACACTTTACCTTAATATTAACGCTACCACTCCGTACAACACATATCGTTATAGAGACAGCAAGGAGTTGTTAGTCCGTCATCCATTTCAGGTTTTAAACCACCCTCAATCTACAAAATCTCGTATATTCTATACGTCTACTACAAAAGCCACGTTTTTTTAGGTGATTTTAAATGTTCTTTAATATTTCTTTTTATATTTAAAAGCAGTCCAAATACTATAAATTATTAAGGATTTGTATTAGCATTAGCATTAGCTATGAGAGGAAGAAGAGCAGTATCAATATTAAGCACTACTTTCTTTACGGTTATTCCAAGTCTAATTATATTAGTAACATCTCTAAAAGATTAACCATTTATCAGAAGTAATTTTTCAAATGAAACAAATTATACTGAATCTTTAATTGATAGTAGTACCAGGACACTTGCGCCGCCATCTTGGATTTTGACGTCACAAAAGCCCCGGGGGTGTGGGGCACTTGCGCGGCCATTTTTTTTGTATGCCTACGTGGGCGACCGCGCTTTTAACCCTTTTCTATCCCTAATTATTTTTTTATACGCTTACGTGAGATACCGTATTTTTTACCCTTATTTTTGTAATGATTTCTTTGGGTTATTTTGCGACCCTAATTATTATTGATGGTATTAAAGACCTTCTGGAAGCTAGGCCTTTTTTTGTAGTAGCTAACGTGAGGGACTGGAGGCTGGTCTTGGACTGGGGGGCTGGACCTGGAGCTAGGTCTTGGACTTGGAGTTGGTATTGGATCTGATGAGATTAGCGTCCTGATTGAAAAGAATGTTATTTAGTCTATTTAAACGAGGTTGCTGGTGGAGTATCTGTTAGTATCGTTTAGCGATTCAAGATGGAAGGTCAGTTTAAGCACCCCTTTTCGGCGATAGTTGCGGGTCCGTCGGGTTGTGGGAAATCGTATTTTATCGTTGATTTTCTAAAAAATATCGAAACCGCCTGCGGTACAGCTTTTGAAAAAATTATCTGGTTTTACAGTGAGTGGCAGCCTTTATTCAAAGATCTCTCTGTGGAATTTCAAAAGGGTTTACCTGATATGGAACAGTTTGACGGGGAAAAATCTGTCTTAATAATAATTGACGGTCTAATGCGCGAAACTAACGGCTCTGTCGTTGATATTTTTACAAAGGGCTGTCATCATCGAAATCTAAGTGTGTTTTTCTTAACATAGAACATATTTCATCAAGGAGGTGGACAGCGGGATATTTCTCTCAACGCAGATTACATAATTTTGTTTAAGAACCCACGTGACAGAGCTCAGATACAGCATTTAGCAAGACAGATTTCGCCGGATAACCCAAAGTTTTTAGAAGCAGCGTACCAAGATGCTACTTCAAGCCCGCACGGATATTTATTGTTCGATTTAAAACAAAATGCACCGATGTGCTACGCTATAGAACATACATATTCGGGCCTCGAGGTATCTGTCAGGTACATATAGCGAAAAAAGGGTTTAAGTCTCACAGTCATAAAGATTACATCATATATGATGGCTGACGTTTTAAGCGAGAACACTGATATCCTGTGTGCATTAGCCAGATTAAGTAAAAGTCAACGTGACGCTTTATTGAAATGTTTGGATAGTAAGCAGGTAGAGTGTATTTGCAAGTGTGCACATAATATTTTAAAAGGTCGTGTACCTCTGTCAGCTGATCAGAAGCAGCGACTCTCTCAACATAAGCACACTTTAAGACGCTTGGCACAGAGAGGCGAATCTATAAAAAAGAAGAAAGTTTCTTGTACAGAAAGGTGGTGCATTTCTACACTCCTGTTAGGACCATTACTCGGCGGAATTCTGGGTAATCTGTTTCAATAACCATGGACCACATTCTGAAGAAGATGATTATTCTACCGATGGACTTTATACAGCGGTTACAGGCACTAGATGTTACACAAAACAACATTTTAACGCAGCTGGGTAACGATATGGATAAAGTTTTAAAAACTAAAATGACCGACCATGACAAATGGCAGCACTACAACCAAGTTCTTCAAAGGTATCTACACTTTTCCAATCAGTTACGTCAGCCCACCAGTATAACAATCAGCGGTGACGCTGTTGCTGATGATATTAGAGATTTACCGCAACGCAAAGGTCTGACAGACGACGAGATAGTATCAACGCTTCCGCCTTCATATAAGAGAAAAGGCGCTGATTTGTTACGTATACTGAATACGAGCAGCGATGTTTTTTGGGATAAAAGGGTACTGTCACAATAAAAGGCGAGATCATACCACATTCCAACATTATCGATCTGGTTCACGAGACGTTAAGAAAACGAAAAACTACAAACCCGCGCGGTTGGCGTCAGTTTGCGACGTACATTAAAGAGTAAATATACCACGAGTTTATCGGAAATACGCAAAGGTATGATGTTTCTGTATCACCAGCGTTGAACGGATCCTCACAACTATAGGTGAGAATTACAATACTGATAATGAAAGGCGGGAAACACCGAGAAGAATCCCTCAAAGAAGAAGAAGACTTTCACTAGATTGGGATTCGTGGCGGCTATAACATGGATGCTGTATACTATGATCCCTCTCACCCTGCAGGGTTCGCTGGTATAACACCTTTAACTAATGCTGTAAAGGTAGATAATATGGTGAAGTGAAAAACTGGCTGGCACAGGAAGCTTATAGTACATAAACCAGTCAGAAAAAAGTTTCACGAAATAAATATATTGTGAGTAACCTTTACGAGTTGTGGCAAGCGGATCTTTGTGATATGCGAACTTTAAGTAAACACAATAGCGATACAACTACATACTAACGGTAATTGATGTATTTAGCAAGAGGGCATGGGCGAGAGCACTTAAAACGAAGACAGCCTCATCTGTAATTGAAGCATTCGCGGATATTTTAAGGATTGCGACAATACTCCGGCAAATCTACAGACGGATAAAGGCAAAGAGTTTGTGGCGAGTAGTGCAAAACTTTTCAAGAAACAAAATATCAATTTCTATGTAACAAATAACCCTGATGTAAAAGCATCTGTAGTTGAAAGATTTAATAAAACATTGAAAACAAAGATGTGGCGTTATTTCACTTACAAAAATTCCTACAGATATTGATGTACTCGAAAGACTTGTGACTGCCACAACAATAGCCCTCATTCAAGTATAAAGATGGCCCCGGCTGTAAACGATAAAAACATTTTGGAAGTGTGGAATAACCTGTACGCGAAAGGTTTAGGTCAGTACGCCATCCTAAATATAAAGTCGGTGAGCATGTCAAAATCGCCAGAACTAAGTACACCTTTGAGAAGGGATATGAAACGAATTGGAGCGAGGAAGTTTTTACAATTAGTGCGGCGATAAAGGAAGACCACCAGTTTATCGAATAATCGATCTTAATAACGATCCTGTTAAGGGTAACTTTTACGAAGAAGAATTGCAAGTTGTTACGGTTGATAAAGATACTCTATTCGAAGTCGATAAGATTGTAGCAGAGAAGGGCCGGGTCAATATAAGCAACACCTGGTCAAGTGGCGTGGATACAGTGACAAATTTAATAGCTGGGTGTTAGCTTCGCAGTTGAGAGATATATAAAAATGGAGTTTTATCTTACCTTATTGAGTAATAGCTCTATGACGTATTTTCCAGGTAATATGACGTCAAGTTTTATTACGCAACTGCCAAAACGAATAAGATTAACGGGCTCGTGGGTTGTAGGGATATCGGAAATTCAGTACCCATGTTCTTTTGCCGCTGTAAGTGCAACAGATAATTTAATTTATTATAGAACAGAGCCACCTGGCGAGAACGTGTTAGAAACGATATTAAAAAAGGCCGCAGAATATTTTCAACTCGACAACGAGAAGATCATTTATATTGAAGATGGCTGGTACGTGATACGATTCGCTTCGGGAAATTACGCCAGCATAGAAGAAATTATCAGCGACCTAAATAACCATGTACTAATAAGTAAATTGCTAACAATCGAATATCATAATCTAACTAAGCACGTCACTACGAAATTAAAAACTCTGCTCTCGCTATTCAGATTCTCACAACATCTAGCCTTACAATTGGGTTATCGACCGTATCAGAACATAGCTGTGGAACCCCGCTAGTATATGGATAGGATTACCAACTCAGATGTTTGTTTATTGCGACATCGTTGAACCGCAAATTGTGGGTGTTGTTTTGTCGCCGCTTATGCGTATAATAAATATAACTTCAGAAAACTATGCTTACGGGGGTAATAAAGATGTGGTTTTTTCGCCTGCACACTACATACCGGTAATGACACGGGAATCGAGATTAATATAAAAACAGATACGGGTGCAGCAATGTTATTTAAGTTTGGAACGTCGTGCCTGAAACTACACTTTAAGAAAGTACAATAATGGTTTGCCCTTATCAGCAATATTACATGAATCAGGCCGGTAACGGTATCGGCTCTATCTACAGAGGTGCGCCATATCAACGTGGTCATGGAATAGGGAGCTGGTTAGGTGGTATATTTAGAAGTATAATACCGTTATTTAAGTCTGGCGCAAAGGCTATTGGAAAAGAAGCTCTTAGAACGGGTGCTAATATTCTTGGTGACGTCATAGAGGATCGACCTATTAAGGATTCGTTTCAAGAAAGATTTCACGAGGCAGGTAGAAACCTTAAGCGTAAAGCCGACGAGAAAATCGATAAAATGATGGAGGGTTCGGGTTATAAAAGAGTACGTCTGTCCGATAATAATCAGTCTCCACTGAGAGCTGTTGCTAAGAAGAAGCCTGCTTACGACGATATATTTTCAAGGTAATGACTTTTCTACATGCACAATCGTGTGAATGCGTCAAATCCGAATTGGATTTGTTCGCTTTACCATCGACGCAGACAAGTATCGAGAGTGGTGAATGGATATTTTACAAGCCCTTACCAGCTCTGAGTGATGACGACCCAATAGAATTTGTAGTCCCCGGCAATGGAAACGATTATATAGATTTAAGTCAGACCATATTGTATATCACAGCTAAAGTTCTAAAGCAAGATGACACAGCACTTACAGACGCTGATGTTGTAGCACTGGTAAACAATTGGATGCATTCGCATTTCTCACAGGTGGAGGTTTACTTATCAGAAGATGGTGTCGCAACCAAACAACACCTACGCCTACCGTTCATATATCGAAACGCTGCTAAATTATGGAAAGGAGGCCAAGAGTTCACATCTAGGATGTACCTTATGGCACAATGATACAACTGGACAGATGAATACACTGGGAAATGCAAATAACGGTTTTTCAAAACGTCACGCACTTACGGCTACCGGGAAGGGAGATGATTGGTCACGTGCACTCGGATTTGTTTAATCAAGAAAAGTTTCTCATAAGTGGTGTTGAGTTAAAGGTTAAATTTGTACGATCAAGAGATACCTTTAGCCTAATGGCGGCACTCGCTTCAAATTACAAGACGCGAATTATAGACGCTAGTTTACTGGTGAGACGTATGCGAATCAATCCAACTATTCTAATTGCGCACGCTAAAGCTTTAGAAACAACAGCCGCAAAATACCCTGTTACAAGGACCGACGTAAAAGTGTTAACTATACCTGCAGGCATACAGCGCAAATCATTGGATAATGTTTTCCTGGGTCAGTTACCTAAACGATGCATCGTAGGATTTGTAGCAAATAAAGCCTTCAACGGTGACTACCCCTCAAACCCGTTCAATTTTCATCATTGCAATATTAACTACATGTCGTTATATATTGACGGACAACAAATTCCTTCGAAGGCCTTACAACCAGACTTTACAGCTAATGGTTTATATGTAAGAGCGTACCACACCTTATTCTCTGGTACGGGTATTCATTTTTTGAATGAAGGTAACGATATATCGAGAAGTGATTACCCCAACGGCTACTGTTTAATGGCCTTTGACCTAACACCTGACCTGTCCGCAAACGCTAGTACGCACTGGAATTTAGTTAGAAACGGCTCCCTTCGGCTGGAAGTCGGGTTTGAAGAAGCGCTCACCGTAACCGTTAACTGTTTAGTGTATGCAGAATTCGATAACGACATCGGAATGTCGTTGTGGATTTTAGCTGTCAAAAGTGGTAGCTCTAACCTGCAAGCTTCAGTGACAGCAGCAGCCGATAGAAGATGGACGCATACTTTGACGTACAAGGGTTTAGTGGTGTTAACAACGAATTCATACCGAAAGTAAATTGCCGTGGTTACAGATCACGATCGTTTATCGTTGATGCTGATAAAACCACCTCGAGGCTACTTTATATCAGGATCCATGTCACAACAGATAAAATTTATGGAACAAACAACAGTGTTTAAGGTTTCTTAACTAACCAATAGTAAACTTGAAGGAGACTGGTTGCCCGTCGATTAAACAGTTGAAAAAGGAAGCAAAAGCATACAGCTGTTTAAACCATAACATCACTGAGCCTATGTGTGCACTGGAAAACGCCTTACTACTGCAAGACTGGACGCATACCAATTCCAGAGATGTATGCGGTACAAGTGTTGAGATGCTTGAAATCGATCCCCAGCCACAAGAAGAATGTGTTTCGGCTTGTATGTGCTTCTAATCAACTACCGAGACACCCACCTAGACCGTGTGCAATTATCGTAAACACGGATCCTAGAAACAAACCAGGTCAGCATTGGACCGCTATCTACATTGACGAGAATGGTAACGGAGAGTATTTTGATTCCTTTGGACGAGCACCGCTAGGATATCATTTACGTTTCCTAGAGAAGAATTCCAGATGCTTCGTATACAATAAAACAATACTACAAGACTATCATTCGGATGTGTGTGGACTTTATACGTTAATGTTTCTATATTTTAGATTACATAATTTACCTATGTTTGATTTTGTAAAAAACTATTTTAGTACATGTTATGACGAGATAATCAAATTATTGTTTAACGCCTGTTACCCAACCATTCTATTCTGATAAATAAAGAGATTTTTTAGTACCCAATTTTTTTAATTAAGAATTGCGTGATTCATACTTTTTTTCTTTCTTTTTAATTCAACACGTGTGTTTTTAAAAATCGTGTTATACAATTTTATGATTTAGTGTTTTTTAAAGAAATTATGTTAACCATTCGATATTGGTAATCAATTTTTTAGACTATTAATTTTAACAGAGTTATATAATTACACGGTAATTAGTAAACATGAACAATGGTTTCTTACTACATATTGTTGTGGAATTTAAAACACGTAATTATTACATTCCAAACTCTTAATATGGTTTTTTATAAAAACAATTTGTGTGTCCGGATGTACAATATGAATATTTTTCAAACCGTTTTGTTATTAATTATTTTAAGAGAAAGGTAGAATACAAGTAGCAGTATTCAGGTTTTGTGTATTACTTTCTAAATTAGTTAGTGATCGGAATGTAATAGTCTGTTTATATCCAGCCATTCACAAATCGTATTTTAGTGAGACACGTTATATAAAAAATATTTCAGTTCAACAGTTGAAGGAAAAAACACTTCTAAAGGTAAGTATTATTTTAATATATGTTTTTTACCTGATATTGCTAACAAAAATGTCGATAACGATTTTTAAAATGTATTATTACTCTTATAGGATGACGTCATAGGATCAGCTCTACAAATAGTAAGTACGTACGTATTCGTGTATTTTAAACTTGTAGTTATTGTTAATTCACGTATAATAATAAAACCATTATAACCTTTTGCCTTTTATTTCCATTATATCAGTTTGATATTCTTAAAAACATGTTAATTTAATTTAACTCTATGTTATATATAAGTAATTATTACTTTCCAGTCTTTTTTAATGGGGTTTTTACAGCTGTTAATGAACACGTTACAATGAAACAATTTTGTGTGTATGTAATTGAACATGCAAATAAATCAGATATGATGTTCCGAATGTAAAGGTGGTGACTGTTTAGAGAATCTGCCTATACATAAAGCATCATTGCATTAGGGTAGAAATTATTTATATTATTTCACGTCATATTTAATTAGACTTTAATGTATTTGGTTTGAACTGTAATCTGGTTTCCGCAAACTGTAAGACATAATTTAGGTTGATTGATTGAGATTGATCTGGTGATCGAGCGTGATTTGTTTAGATTGATTAATTAATTGATTTGTGTTGTGTGTGTGTGTGTGTGTGTGTGTGGTGTGAAATGTGTGTGTGTGTGTGTGTGTGTGTGTGTGTGTGTGTGTGTGTGTGTGTGTGTGTGTGAGAAACCAAAGATAGAGCAAGAGAGAGAGGTGTGCATTATCAACTTCTATTATAGAAAATGTTCATTAGTCTATATACCGTTAGATGGTAAGTCAATTTTAACTCAAAGGGCACGTATACCCTGATACAAGTCCTGCCTTACAAGAACCTTCTTATTAGAATACAGTTTGTATGACGCGAAGGCCTACAGCTGTAAGATTAAGTTAGAACCACATACAATTGCACCAAGGCAACGATAGCTACGCTCTATACTTGTCTTATAAGGTTAGGGTTCCCTACCATCTCCAGCCAGGGCGAAGGCCTGAGAACAAGTTGTTAAGCCCTACACGTGTCGTACAAGATCCTCCTTATTAGAAATACGTTTTCTCGTATAGGTAAAAGATCATCCAAATATGACCACTTTAAAGCAATGGGATCGATAATTTTAACAATAATATCTTATTAATTATGCAATTTAAAATTGTATGCGTGTGCGTTCCTAACCTCCAGGGTACTGCTCTTAATATAGCCAAAAGGTCTTTAATACCACTAATAATAATTAGGGGTCAAAATAACCAAAGAAATCATTACAAAATAAGGGTAAAAATACGGTCTCTCACGTAAGCGTATAAAAATAATTAGGGATAAAAAGGGTTGAAAACGGGTACGTGGGCAGTCGTTTTAAACTTTGTATGAATTTTCAACTTTGCATATATTATAATGTAATTAAAGTTTGTTAAATTTGTTCTTTATTCATGACATTTTTTATTGTTAGCTTTCGTCCTTAGATGTTTTAATCTTACATTATCAACTTTTTGAAATTAATTTTAAATATTTGTTAACACACAAATTTGCTTTTAAATACGACGCTTTTAAAAATACATTATATATATATATATATATATATATATATATATATATATATATATATATATATATATATATATATATAATCAGTTCTTAGGTTTTATTAGGTAATGCACATATCCTTGTAACTTCGATATGTCAGTCTGATCCATCAGTTCTACAGACAGTGTCCGCGATTGACAAACTGTAGCTCACGTTTTCAAATTTGCATTGCTAATTCATAGGCTACTTATCCACTAAAGATGTGAATCTCATTTTGACTACAATCTGGTGACTCCTACTCAGTCAAAGATGAGGCCACCAAAATTTCCATTAGACAATCTATGTCAATATGGGTGTCATTTTACAGCATTTTCGTGCAGATTTGATATTTACTTATGACCTATTCCTCACCAAATGAGGTTAAATGTCATTGTCATTGTCCGCGATTAACAAAATGGTAATTATTTTCCCATTTGTCATTGATGATAGTATGACAGTATACCAATTAAAGATGCACACCTCTTATTTTGAGCTTGATTATATGACCCCTACTAGGTGCAAGATGCTCTAATGAACATCTTATGACAATGTTGACGTCGTTGGAAAGAATTTTTCTCTACTCATGACCAGTCGTCACAAAATGAAATTAAAGTAACAAGGTCAACATTCATCAAATGACATGACGATTTCGTGTAAACTATTGTATCGTTGAAAGCATTTATTTGAAGCTCAAGGAACGACTTCACCCCGTTAGTTCAGGTGTTCTTTTTAAACGAGAGTTTTTATGAAACAAGATAGATATAATGAGTTACAACTACATTGAAACATAACCTTCTTTCATTGGATCATATGTGAATAGCGATTTAAACCTAGACTTTAAAACATCAAGCACCGATTAATTAACTCATCTTTTTTTTAATTAAATGTTAATAAGTCCTTTAACTAACATATGTATCTTAAAAACTCGGACGATTAGGAGTTCAAGTAAAGCAACGCATTCGTTAATTATTATGTTAAAGTAAATTAGGTATCGACACCTAGAAGTTCTCATTTAATACAGGAAAGGAACCACGCTTGGTACAATCATACATAAAAAAAAGGATGTAGTTAACTTCTAAAATTTAAATATTTTTACCTAAAAATAAACCTTAATATTTGCTGTTATTAAACATTATAAATTATAATTAACTTGAAGTTAAAATGATTGTTGCTCAAATAATTAAATTTTTTTTTTTTTGAGTCATGAACTCGTAAAAATATAATATACAGTTTATATGTCAATAAATTAAAAAATCCCACTAATTTTATTAATCATAATTTGACTCGTTTTGATATTTAAATGTTATGTTCAATAATCATTAAAATTTTAATAAACAATAAACTTTATGATATGAAATTTTTCCGTTTTGAATTACGTACCTATCTAGGCATAGTTGCTATATCAAAACAAAGATGCATAATTACATAATCAAATACAATAAAAATTTTAATTATATTCATAATCATCAGTAGAATAAAATTACTGTACCTTAGACGTAATTAAAACTACAATTTTTACTACTGGTTGGATACTGAATGGATAGTAGTTTCAAAATAACACTAAGGGATATCTAACGATAATCATGAAATGTTTCATTAACGATGTCATTAAGGCTATTAAACAATTAAATACTTTACCTTTTTGTATAAATTCGTTTGTGGAACTTATTGTGTGAACGTATGAATATTCTCATTGTGTACAGATTATAAAATGGGTAATTAAAATATTTAGCTTTGGGTTTTTAAATGGTGTATTTTATATTTACATTTTATATGAATCTAAACGTTTCGATAACAATTCAGTTATCGTTCACGTAACGTAATATCTGTAAAATTGCTTGAGATGTTAGTATGAAACATGTTATCGAAACGTATCAATTTATATAAAACGTGAATATAAAATACACATTTAAAATCCAAAACTAATATTTTAATTATTTCAAAGTCATCTAAATTCGTGATACATTTATCGATATTGTTCTATTATTCAATTGTAACCCAAACCAACCTCGATACAAAATTAGAAATTGAGATGAGATGATGCTGGACCAATTAAGATATTTTGTAAACATTAAAATATTGCCATTGAAAAGTACCTGGATTTATTAAAATGGAGACTACTTGTTTGCTTTACAAATCCCCAAGGAAAAGTAAAATCGTTATATTAAAAACAAAAATGCTACTTTTGTACGTTACAATGTAAATAGTAATTCGGAGTTTATTATGACAATCCTTAGTATTCACCAAAGGTTTTTGCAGGAAGCACTCTGTACATTATTAGCTATTTTATTCAATGTTCTTTTTACAAGCTTTTAAAAGATATCGGCTGTAGATGACCAACAAGTGGGTCCGAAAAAGCGATTTAATGATAAAGATTTACAATGTAATTACACGTAAACGTATAAAACTATATTTGTGCACAAAAAAACAAACTGTCCATAGTGATGTAATTCCCATGCATGCTGTCTGTAGATCTTCAATGTAAATTAGACATTTGTTAGACTTCTTAGACTTCTAAGACTGTCATAGCAATATCTGTTGAAGTAGTTATCTGCACTTGTAAAGATTTTATCAATTTTTGTTAACTAAAGTCCACCATTCACGTAAATTGAAATTCTTGCCTATAGCTTTTCATACATCAAATTTAAATGTATGTTGAAGTCATTTTTCAAATAACCTTAAACTTTTTCATGAAACCACTAGTTTGAATATGGATAACTAATTTTTAATTAGGACCGTTTATTCTTTATAATTCTAAAGCTGGGATCTAATCGACTAACATCGATAATATAGCATAAGCTAATTTAAAAAATTTACAACAAAGAACAATCGATCGTTGCCGTTATCACGATGTCACTCAGATTGTACGAAGAATTCGACACCTAGTCTGGCACGACCATGGAGACATCGGAGATGTCCCGAGTTCGGACGAACCGGTATGGTATGGTTTCCAGCCAAGAAATCTACCAGCATCAGCACGACTGCAGCAACAGAATAGGAGAAGATCCAAGAAAACACCGCCACCAGACGTCCCTACGTTAGTGGAGGCTTTACTACCGGCTCCCTCGACGTCCATCGCCACCCGCGCACCGATTAAGCGAGAAGATGACATCTATGGATTCACCGACATGAAAACTCCAAGATGCAGAAAAAGAAACCGAAGAAGACACCGGTACAGCCTGACTCACTCTAGGACAGAGACAGGCTGATGAGATATATGGATAGGTGTGGTACTCCGTACCACACATATCAGGTAAAGAGCGTGCCCGTAGAACTATCCGAGGTCCTCGTTAGCTCATAGTTAAAACTGCAAAGTGCTAAAGTACATTCTGTTTTCAACAGCGAGGACGACTGATCCGCCTTGTGATGCTGAAGCTAACAACAAGAATATCAGGGAGGTTGAGTACGTCGTCCGTGTTTTTGTAGAAGACTTGCGGCGGAAATCAGGTATCGGGCTGTGTCACCAATGTCAGGGTTGCCGTCACGCACATCGTTGCTGCAGGGCGGCAGCACGCTGTGAAAAGTGTGCCAGAGATCACCACTTCAGTCAATGCACTAAACCCCGAACAGACCAGGCAAAGTGTGGTAACTGCGGTGGGGACCACTCCACCAGCTACAGGGATTGCCCGAAGTAGCCTTCACCGACACACTGGAAGTAGACGGAACGACCATAGGGACAGAAGAGGACACGGCCGACTGCGGCGCTTTCTTCAACTTGGACATGAGTCAGTTACGCCCGAGCGACGGCAGGAAAAGTTGAAAAGGCGGAAGTACCAAAAGCGATTCCCGCCGCTGTCGTTACACCACCTGCCCAGCCCGCCCTAGGGTTCGACTCCATATTAACCCTCCTCGGAGGTCTCAAGGACCTACCTGTCAACCGCAAGGTGGTTCAAAGGTGGGTGCACTTTTCAGGTAATCATACAATGGTCCGGCGCGAAAACTGGTGCCAAAGGTTACATGTATAGTATCGACAATTTATCTAATTTTTGTTCTGTTAACACCGACTATGTATTCACACAACTAACACATGCTACCCTTTAATTCAGATACGCAGGGCATCAGCAGCCACAGCATCAAATAATGAGCGACAATAGGACAGTCCACATAACCTCTCCATCAATAACAACCACCACTACAACGCTTTTTTTTTTGATATGCACAATACTCAACATCACGATGTCAACAGGCACAACGTATTGTATCTATATGTATGTATGTATGTATGTATGTATGTATGTATGTATGTATGTATGTATGTATGTATGTATGTATGTATGTATGTATGTATGTATGTATGTATGTATGTATGTATGTATGTATGTATGTATGTATGTATTATTCCTCTCATTAAGATATTGAACACAAGTTCATAGAAACATGGGTCCAGAAATGCTTCATTAGCAAGTTATACAGGAAGAAAGATTTTATCTGGAATTCAGCTCCTTCTGTAGAATCGAATAAAACTTGTCCCAGCACTATGTGACTCCAATTGTTAATTAGAGATCAGGAGTAAAGTACAAAAGGTTGGGGTGAAAAACACTTTTTTACGTTTAGACTTTAGTAACTCCGTTGAATTGCCGATAAACAAAGAGAAATGTTTAATACAATTTGTAGAAAATTCAATTCTGAAAACATTAATGCGAAAAAATGGGCGAAATCTTTCACCCTGTATAACTCACTAACGAAGCATTTCGGCCCATGTTTACATGAACTTTTTCATTATTTTCAGGAGGATAAGCTTGTGCAGTATGGTAGATTCCTCCTGAAAAACCTATATATATATATATATATATATATATATATATATATATATATATATATATATATATATATGGTGCACCATATACGCCACGGAGTTTCTATAGAAGCCTATTGCAATTTTTTAATTCCTTTTTCTTAGAGCATACAGGGTGTTTAGTAGCACAATTTAAAAATAATTTCAACTATACAGGGTGTTCACAAAAACACCCATGTCAAACTTATATTTAATTTAATGGAACGCCCTGTACATTATATGTTTTTTGGAATCCACAAATAACATAAAGGCACGTTTCAATAAAATTCCCTATACCTAAACCCTACAAGATATTTAATGATTTTTTAAATTACAGGCTTGAATTCAAAATTTATTTTTGCTATGTTTATTATTATTGAAACAGCGTAGCCTCTGTCAGTACTTTGCAAAAGTGTTGTTGGGTAAGACAGCATAAAATTTTTGTTAAAAAAATATGCAGGGCACTTAAAAATCAAATGTCAACTGCAGGTACCTAATATTTCAAATAACTGCTTTAAAAATTTGTTGTAAAATTTTATAACCTTTCAAATTGTATGGGGTTTCCCTATACCCAACTCTAACAGTTTTTGAGTTATTTAGAAATTTTTAATTGAGTTATAATAATTCCGATACTCTAGGTTTATTTGAAGATGCAATGTGGCATTAACAATATTGAATTATTATTTGACATTTGTTAAATAACATAACGTCATAATATTGTATTTCTAAGGTAGTCACTTTGTAATAATAAGCAAACTTGTCCTACAAAAATTGTGTAAAAATGAAAACATACTCTGTACACTTGATCTGATTTTAACGAAGTAAGAATGCCAAGAAAGTATATTACTAGCAGAAAGGGTTTATGCCCAAAAATGTCCCACTCGCAATCATCCTAACAAAGGAGTATTGCAACGATTGTTGGAAGTGTTGCGTAGAACTGGAAGTGTAGCATACTAGAAAATTAAAAGACCAAAGCCTGTCACTGAAAATGGAGTCAATGAGTTTGAGATAATTGTCGCCCTTGTTAAGAATCCCCACACAAGTCAGAGTAAAACAAGTCGAAAAGTAGGTATCAGCAAACGAAGCGTTGGTGGAATAATTAAAAGACACAAGTTTCATCCATACCGTATTCAGTTACATTAGAAGCTGCTTGGTAATGATTTAATTCGAAGACTTGATTTTTGCATATGGGCTCTCGACAAAGTGGGTGAAAATGATAATTTTTTCGACTTTGTACTATTTTCAGACAAATCCACGTTCCATAATTACGGATTGGTCAACAGACACAATTTCGATTACTACAGTGTTAAAAATCCTCATTTAGTTCGCACTCCCGATCATCAGCACCAACGATCTGTTAACGTGTGGAGCGGAATTTTGGGATCGCACGTAATCGGGTCTCAATGGAAATTTAAACAATCAAAAGTTTAGAAGAATTTTGCAACCTAATTTACCTGATCTTTTAGAAGATGTTCCAATAGATATCAGAAGACAGATATGGCCTCAGTTAGATGGTGCTCCGGCACATTTTGAAGTCCGAGTTCGCCAATATTTAAATAGAACTTTCCCTATTAAATGGATAGGACGGGGAGGACCACAAAATTGGCCGGCAAGATCCCCAAATATGATTCGTGTAGATTTCTTTTATGGGGCTACATAAAAGGTATTGTTTATAACGTACCTCCGATTATACACCTGATGGAAGGCAAGAATACACAATGCCTTTGAAGCAATAACACCTCAAATGTTACCAAATGTAAAGAGGTCTTTCCAGGACAGAATACGCCTTTGTGTTGATCAAAATGGTCACTTCCAACATTTATTAAAGTAGAAGCATTTGTTTGTAGTTGTAATTATTATTGGTTGTGTATTTATTAATATGTGTTTATGTTGTTAAGGTGTTTTTTAAATTCTATACGTAATTAAATTATTTTCATGTTTTATTAATATCCCGTATTTTTTTTAATTAGTAGTAATAGTTTTATTTACCATACAAAATAACGCAAGATGTCATCTTGTATTTCAATGCCATCTTAACATTGAAAAGTTAGATGTAATATTTAAAATAAAAAGAAATCAAAACAACTCAAAAACTGTTAGAGTTAGGTATAATTTGAAAGGTTATAACATTTTACAACAAATTTTTTTTATTAAATACAAGGTGTGCTATTTAAGATAAGGCAGTATTTACAATATTAGGTACCTTCAGTTGACATTTGATTTTTGAGTACTCTGTATATTTTCGTAACAAAAATTTTATGCTGTCTTACACAACAACTCTTTTGCAAAGTATTGACAGAGGCTATGCTGTTTCAATAATAATAAACGGAGCAAAAATAAATTTGCAATTCAAGCCTGTAATTTCAAAAATCATTAAATATCTTTGAAACGGTAGGTTTTAGGTATAGAGATTCTATTGCAACTTGCCTTTATTTTATTCATAGATTTCAAAAAACATATAATATACAGATTGTTCCATTAAAAAAATGTAACTTTGATATGGATCCTTTTTTGTGAACACCCTGTATAGTTGAAATTATTCTTAAATTGTGCTCCTAAACACCCTGTGTATGCTCTAATAAAAAAGGATTAAAAAATTCCAATAGTTAATGTACCATCAAATTCTAATACACTTTTTTGAACTTGAACTTGCTTGTATTACAATGACCGTGTTTATATAACCACCATGGTAATGTTCTAAAATGATTGTCCCAAACACGTGTTATTAGAAATTATTTTGCATAAAAATTTTTGACCAACATTACGGATTGTCCCATCATTTTTAAATCCAAATATTTGGAAAACGGTACAAAATATCGAATTTTATAAAGAGTACTTTTTTGGTGTAAAATTAAATGGAAAATAATTTTATTAAAAATTTTGATCTAAAAACATAACCTCAAAAATTACCATTACAAGTACTTATTAATCATGTAACTAGCCTCTTTGAGTGTCAGATATAACAATGGATGTTTGATTGCTAGATTTAACAAAACATTAACAAATTTCATTACAATGAAAGTTTTTATTAATTGTCAAAAATGTGTATAAAATAATATTCTTTAACACTGTATCTAAACAGAGGCAGTTAGGAATAATTTTACTGAGCAAACCCCATTTATTTTTTGGCTATTCTATATCCTAGCAAGCACGCCATGTTTTTTAAACACCCTGTATAAATGAATAGACAACATTGTTTAAATTTTTACCGTTTAGCCATAATGGACCGTTGCAACGGTGACTGGCTCTGTACACATACTGGGTGACAACATTCTTAAGGAATGTTACAACAATTTATTTTATGTACCAAACAGGTTAAATGTAACTCCCTCCGTTGTATCATGTGGGTTACTTTTTTAAATTACAAAGATCATTATTGATTAATTAAATGTTTATCTTTAGTGTAACCAATGTAGCTCTTGGATAAATTGTTAGAAAAAACATTTGAAGATTCAGACTAAATAATAAATATTTAGATGAAAATATAGCAGATACGTTTTCTGCGAAAATATCTCCACCTACCGAGGCACGTTTGAATTACAAATCATCTTAAGAACTTTCCGATTCCGACTACAGTGATGAATGGGATACAATTGCACTAGGTGTTCTTTCAAAAAGGATACGTCTAACTAAACCTAAACAGGTTAAAGACGAAGCATAGAATAATCATGGCTCAAATAGATCTAAAAATACTGAGAAATCGAAGGATGCAGATATTATCTACCAACCTATCTTAGTGACAGATAATGAGATCGTGCAAAACGAAATTTGTTTTAGACTAACAAATGCTTCGGTTTTCAAAGAATAGATTATTATACTCTTTAAGCTAACGGATAAAATATTATTTATTTATTGATTTATTTATTTGAGCGTTTGATCTACACCTTTTAGCAGTTTAATATATACTTAATGTGTTTATTTAGTAAAAAATACCTGTAAGTGAAGTTTGTTCCGTTTTTGATGAAGAATCGCGTACGAATCGATACACGCTGTATGGCTCAAACTTACCTCAAAGTTGAATTGCTAATGACCAGTCAACTTGGATGTAAAACCCACAATTCTCCAAAATTCGTTGGCCGATTATTTCTAATTGGTCCTTATTCAATATAACTCCAAACCAGAATTGTCCTTGTAAAATTCCTTGTAAATGATTTCTTAATGCATGCGGGATTACCGATTTAATATATGTTCTAAAACCGGTTTTACTATGTTCAAATATTAGGAAAAAATAAAAACAACATCGGTTATATTTGCAAGTTACATTTTGTTGGTGAAGTTTTGTTCTTTTAGTTTTTTTTCTACATTAAAAAAAGAAAGGCAGAATGATGTTGCTAGTTATAACGCTGTATCCACTTTACTTGAGTTATGTGCACCATGACAAATATCAGAAAAAAAAAGAAAATAAGGAATTCTTTCGCGAAAAATGAAACAAGAAAGAGATAGAAAGGGTATTGTATAAAAAACCATGATTCTGGGTTATTAAATACCAGGTGTCAAGAGGATTTGATATGATATCAATGTGTTGCCGATGCTAAGAATACATTCTTACCCGTATCACTCTAGAAAATTCGTTACTTTGCGACAACATTGAATTAAGAGTTATAGTCAGTGTTAAAACAGGGGAACTAGAAGTTGTTCTTCTTGGGAAAGCAGCTGCATAGTCTAGCAGCCTCACTCGCATTCCCTTGGGCAACACCATAATAATAATGAATATCGGCATATTCTTCATTTGAAAACATAACTCAGGAAGGAAAACACGAACACGAACAAGAATAATAATAATAACAAGAACAAGAACGACTCAAAAACTAAATTACAATATCACTACAACAGAAAGAACTCGTATTGAAATCAGCAAAACTGTAATAGCAAACAAATTTTGACAACTAACTTACTAATGTCAAGTCGTTGCTACGGTGATGAAAAGATATCAGTAAAGGAGACGTATTTCTTGCCGTAAATGTACAGATTGATTGAAAAGTGAGGGACAAATCGTCAATTCTCATCTACTCTACCATATTTTTGAAGGTAATTTTATGCTCTAAAAGTTTTTCCTGAGGTGTATTCCTGTAACAATTCAGTAATTAGTACGTCAACCATAAGTTTTTTCATATCGTTGTGAAGCTTATGAAAAAAGGAAGTTTTTCCTTTATCGGCCATGTATCAAATCCATCTCTATTGGAAAAATATTCCTCTTGGAAATTTGTCTTGGGATTTGAAAAAATCATTTCTGAATTCATTATGTCATTAAAAATGTTGAATGATGAGTTTGTCTCGAATGAATTCAATATTCTTTAAGGCAATTTCATCTTCTACAAATTTCTCCTAATGTGTTTTCTTGTAACCCTTCTAGTTTGGAAGATACAGCGTGATTTAAAAATAAGTCCACGAAATAGAAAAATTAAAAAAGTTAACATCTTGGAAACCATCAACAATAGACACAACCTGTATTAATAATTTTTGTTCCTTTTGACCCTGTATATATACACACACACACACACACACACACACACACACACACACACACACACACACACACACACACACACACACACACACACACACACACACACACACACACACACACACACACACACACACACACACACACACACACACACACACACACAAAACACAACACAACAACCTCACACCAATCACATCACACTCACTACAATCACACTCACAAAAATCTAAAAACACACTCACACTCACACTCACACTCACACTCACACACACTCACACTCACAATCACCAACACTCACATCACAAAATCACACTCACACTCAACACTCACACTACACTCACACCACATCAACACTCACACTCACACTCATCAAACACACTCACATCAATCAACATCACACTCACACTCAACATCAACTCACACATAACTACACTCACACTCACACCACATCACACAAACACTCACACCACACTCACACACACCATACACACCACACTCACACTCAAATCACATCACACCACAAATCACACTCACACTCACACTCACATATATCACACTCACACTCAACATACACTCAATCACTCACACTCACACTCACATACATCACAAAATCCACATTCACATCACTCACACCACATCCACACATAATACACACAAACATCAACACTCATCATACACCACACTCACACTCACACCACAATACTCACATCATACACACTCACACTCACACTCACACCTCACACCATACACTCACACTCACACTCACACTCACCACCTCACACCATCATCACACTCACATCTCACACTCACACTCACACATCAACACTCACACCTCACACCACACCATCCACCTCACACCACACTCACACCACATCCCACACTCACACTCACACCACACTCACACCTCACCTCACACTCACACCACACTCACACTCACCCTCACACACACACTCACACTCACACTCACACCACACTCACACTCACACTCAACACCACACACTCACACCACACTCTACACCACACTCACACTCACACTCACACTCACACTCACACTCACACTCACACCCCACCACCCACACTCACACTCACATCTCACACTCACACCTCACACCACACTCATCACTCACACTCACACTCACACTCACACTCACACTCCACTACACATCACACTCACACTCACACTCCACCACACCCACACTCACACCACACTCACACCACACACACTCACACTCACACTCCACACTCACACTCACACTCACCACACTCACACCACACTCACACTCACACCACACCTCACACTCACACCACACTCACACCCACACTCAACACTCACATCCACACTCACACCCACACTCCACCACACTCACACCCACACCACTCACACCACACTCACACTCACACCCACACCACACTCACACCACACCACACCACACTCACACTCACACTCACACTCACACTCACACTCACCTCCACCACACTCACACTCACACCCACACCACACTCACACACCACACTCACACCTCACACTCACACTCACACTCACACTCCACACTCACACTCACACCACACTCACACTCACACTCACACTCACACTCACACCACTCACCACACTCACACCACACTCACACCACATCACACCACACCACACCACACTCACACTCACACCACACTCACACTCACACTCACATACCACACCACACTCACACCACTCACACTCACACTCACACTCACCACCACCACCTCACACTCACACCACACTCACACCTCACACTCACACTCACCACTCACCACTCACACTCACACTCACCACCACTCACCACCACACTCACACCACACTCACTCACACCACACCACTCACCACACTCACCACCACCCACCACACTCACCACTCACCACTCACCCACCACCTCACACTCACCACCTCACACCACACACTCACCACTCACCACCAACCACCTCACCACCTACACACCACACCACACCTCACACCACACTCAACACCACATCAACTCACACTCACCATATAAATACTTACCTACCTACCACAAATCATATCACACACCAACACCACATCACTACTCACTCACTCACCTACCATCACACACCCACTACACATCTATATACTACTATAAATCACTTATATTTCATTCATCACATACTCACTCAAAAATCAAACTATATCAACTAATACACATACTATAATCCAAAATCAACATACAAACTACATATCATATCATACACTATATCACAAACACTCACAACTATATCTATATATCAATAAATATACAACTAACACATTTAACACATTTTATCATATTAATCATACTATACATACACATACACACAACATCAAATACAAATCATAACACACACACACATATCACATCACAAATCACATCACACAATCATTTATTATACTACATTTTATCACAACATACATTATCAAACTATAACACATATATACACATCACAATTCAATCATACATCACACATTACCACAACACATACACACATCACAAAACTATATCATTCATCATACTACTACAAATCTTAACATCACATACAACACATACCTATATTTATCATAATATATATATATATATACAATATATATATATATAATATATATACATACATATCACACATCACAAAATTCAATACATCATAATACTAACACAAATCACAATACACACATACACATAAACATATCATTACATACACATTCATTCAAAACACTATCACACATCATCACAACACATACAACACACAACAATTCATTAACACACTAACACACACACACACAACACACACACACACACAACACACTTTATACAAACATCATACATTACATATCAAACAACATACGAATACAACTATACATTAACGAAACATACTCTAATAATGCAACACACTTTATAATTATCTAGCAAATGGAAATACTAGACGACAAAATTTCATAATATTAAATAATATACTAATAATCATTACTATAAACACATCTTACATTTCATACATTATACTATGTCAATAAATATTTGAAACTATTCAAACACACTACATCAACACATTGTTTCTGTTAACATCACAATTTACACACACTGAACACACAGATTGACACATGCAGAATCAATCACGAAACCGATTTCAACCTAATCCGTACACCACATACAATTTGCAAGTATGACAGAAAAAAGAACGATCAGTTGCACACAAATCATAATGCAATTACTATGTAATAGCTCTTCACTTACATCAAAATGAAATGAACATGAACGAATTACACTAACATCAAATCACTTATCAGTCACGAAACTAATTTTATCAGGACTAATCAATAGTCATAAATACTATGTAACTGAATCGCATGAATTTCGAAAGGCGAAGTTAAGAATAAGAATGGAATCAAGTATCCATTGACATAGAACGAAACTCGATTTTGTTATGACATGTGTCAATTAAGACAAAGTAGCAAGGTATAGTTGAGAGAGCTGAGGATGAATGATAAAAATTGCAGAATATTTTGAAATCAGATTTCTTGTGAAATGCAAATTCATAGTACCAAACAGCGAATGTGATATGAAACGATATAACGGCGATGTGTAGAATGGCATGAATATTCGGACAATTCTAGTGAGGAAAGTAAATAAGGGAAATGAGGGCATAAGAAAGTTAGAATAGGATTTGGAAGAATGGTGAACGGTTGGTTTAAAAAGGAAGTGAGGTGATGAATATTTGAAATCAATTTGTGCAAAGCTATCGAAGATTCGTAATTATTCAGTATCTTATTGAAAAAAAAAAAAAAAAAAAAAAAAAAAAAAAAAACACAAAAAAACACAAAAACAAAAACAAACAAAAAAAAAAACACAAAAAAAAAAACCAAAAAAAAAAAAAAAACAAAAAAAAAAAAAAAAACACACAAACACACACACACAACACACACACACACACACAACACACACACACACACACACACACACACACACACACACACACACACACACACACACACACACACACACACACACACACACACACTCACACACACTCACACACACACACACACACACACACACTCACACACACACACACACACACACAAACACACACACACACACACACACACACACACACACACACACACACACACACACACACACACACATTTTCAGGAAATGCAGGAAAATACCTATTAAGGAACGATGAAAATTTCAGCAATATACAATAAAAAATAATCAAGTAATCATTGACAATAAAACAAAACTCTTTCTTTTCATTTGACATTAGTTACTTAAGTGTCAATGTTAAGCATATTTGTAAGCTTAATAAGTAAACACATTACAGTTGAAATCATGTTTCCTGTACGACATCGCGCAAATTTCCATCAGTGAACCAAGTTTGAACATGGCAGAATAATCGGTGTACGAGAATCCGGATTATCAACTCGTGATGTTGCCGCTCGCGTGGTATGCAGTGTCGCCACAATTTCCTTTTGTTGGCGAAGATGGTCAGAAAATAATGAGGAACGACGAGGTTTGCGTCCCGGAGACGTCCTAGATGCATCACTGATTGTGGAGATCGTGCTCTTCGGCTTGTACCTCTTCGTTTTTCATCAAAAAGGGAAATTGGTGATAAGTGGAGAGAATTAACTGATCATCAAATCTCCTTACGATCGACGTATCGAAGAATTCTATCTTTTAGACTTATATCATACCGATCATTGTTTTGTTTACCTCTAACTCGACGCCATCGTCTGAACGGCGGCAATGGTGTAACGAGAAGTTGCATTGGAATGTGCAATGGAATCAAGTCATCTTTAGTGACGAATCTCGATTTTGTTTGTGGACTCATGATGGTCGCATTAAAGCAAGAAGTTTCAGCAAGGTATGCGATTGAAGAAGAAGCTGAAGAAATTGATTTTGATTAAAACGTTGTGTATTATTTTATTTAAGTTTAGATTTGTTGGTAAAAATAAATAATTTGGAAACTAATTAAATTATTACGTATTACGGAATATCATTGATTAAATAATTACAGTTTCGGAGATATAATTAATTATTTAAGTAGCACTGAAGTCCAAATAGGTTAAATAATTTTAGGGCTAAAAGGGCTGAAATCCATTGTAAATAGGGAAAATATAATTTTTTATTGTAATAGCCAGAAACAGGATTTTTTAATTAAATATAGAGAGGTTAATCATTTAAAAATATGCAGAACATAATTTAAACGTGATTATATATATATATTATATATATATATATATATATATATATACAGGTGTCTCAACGATTTGGGTGTGGAGTATTACGCCTATACTGTTGATTTAATAAAAAATAAAAATAAAAACATATTATTGTAGTCAACAACGAGGAGCATCTTGTAAAAATATTTTTGTATATACAGGGTGGCCCATTTTCGAGTACTACACTAAACTTGTGTTTTTTTCTAATGGAATTCGCTGTTAAATGCTGAGCAAAATGATATAAGTTACTATGGGGTACGACTAACGGTTCCTAAGTTATTGACATATCTATGTAAAAAAATTAGTCAGTTAAGTAGGTTCCTGTACCGCCATCTTCAAAGATATCTTTTTTTTTATTATTATTATATTTATTTATTAGCAATCAGAATTTACATTCTATGGGCTAACGTGATGTTACTGAACCTTAATCTATCACTAAAGTCCACGTCGGGATGAGAATTCTTCCAATGAAGATTTCTCCGGCTTCTTATTTCAAGTCAATGGGCCAGCTCCGTTTTAATCTTCGGTTGGGGTGTTGTTGTAAGAGTGGTTGGACGAGTGGGTTAGTGTGGAGTTCTAGCTTGGCATGGTGTTTAATGCTGTATTGTTTAATGACGTCTTGGACAAAAGGGATGTTGAGGTCGTTGTGTATCATTTGGTTGGACACGTACCAAGGCGCATCGATCATCACACGAAGGATTTTTGACTGAGATCTCTGGATAATTGCAAGGTCAGATTTACTGGCACAACCCCAGAGCTCGATGCCGTAAGTCCAGATAGGTCGGATGTTTTATAGACGAGAATTTTGTTTTCGAGTGACAATCGGGATTTTCTGCCAATCAGCCAGTTTAGATCCTTGAATCTAAGGTCAACTTGTTTTTTCTTCTTTAGTATGTGCTCTTTCCAGTTTAATTTCTTATCGAGATGTAGACCTAGGTAACGTGCTGATAATGCGGTAGGAATAGTTACGTTGTTGATAGAATTGGGTGGACATTGCCCTGTGCGCAGAGTAAACATCACTTGTGTGGATTTGCTTTCATTAATTTTGATTCGCCATTTGTTGGTCCATCGTTGAATAAGGTTGAGGTGGTCTTGTACATATAAAAATGCTGTGATTGGGTCGTCATGACTGGCAAGGATCGCTGTATCATCGGCGAAGGTTCCAATTGTGGTGTGTGGAGTGGTAGGTATATCAGATGTGTATAATAAATACAGGGCTGGTCCCAGGACGCTGCCCTGTGGCACTCCAGCTTGAATTGGGTGGATACTTGGGAATGCACTATTTAATTTGGTTTGAAATTTTCGACTGTCGAGGTAAGACTGGAGGAGTTTAAAGTAAGACGGTATGGTTAATTTGATTTTATAAATGAGACCATCATGCCAGACCTTATCAAAGGCCTGGCTAATGTCTAAAAATACAGAAGAACAGTATTTCTTGTCTTCCAGGGATTTAGTGATGACTTGGAAAACTCGATGACACTGTTGAAGTGTGGAATGCTGGTGACGAAAGCCGAATTGATGGTCTGGGATTACTTCAAGAAGGGGGCTAATTCGACTAAGGAGCAGTTTTTCAAGGACCTTGGAAATTGTGGATAACAGACTGTTGGGTCTATAAGAGGAAACATGGTTAGGATTTTTACCAGGTTTAGGTATCAATATGATTTCTGCGATTTTAAACTGCTGGGGCCAATACTGTAGACGTAGGATTGCATTATAAATGTAGGTTAGCATTACGATGGCCTTCTTTGGAAGTTCTTTCAGCATTTCTGGTGTAATCTGGTCGGCTCCAGGAGATTTCTTAATGTTTAAGTGGGCAATTTCATCTTTGATTTCTTTTGGAGTAATTGGTTGGATAGGTTCTGTAGGATCCAGGTTTGCATTTAGGTAGTCTTGTATTTCTGGATTTGTTTCAGCATCATCGTGGGGACTAAACACTTCAGTAAGGTGCTCAGCAAAGAGGTTGGCCTTTTCTTGATTGCTTCGTGCCCAAGATCCCGGAGTAGGGTCGTTCCTACGAATTGGTGGATTAGTTTGTGTCGGTTTTGCGGTTGCTTTTATTGGGCGCCATATTGAGTTGTCAAGATATCTTAGTGAAATTTTGGGATTTATTTTTCCAATCTGTCTAGTTTTAACTTCTATATTCAAATTGCAGACTCATTTCTGCATATACAGGGTGGTCCATTTTGCTCAATGTTATTTTTCTCATTTTTTTTAAATGGCACACCCTGTATTTTATTACAGACTTGAATAGCATTTTTTACGGGCTTTCAATAGATACTCACTTTTTACTTACTAGCTATTCCCAAATGTTTTTGAATTATTTAGTGATAAAGTTGAAAATTGTAAACATTTCTTATTTTTGTTGAATTTGTCACAATATAAAATAAATAAAGACAATATCATAATTCCAAGATCAACAAAAATGAAACAATGCTAATTGCTATAAAACACAATTCAACATTTGCACTATAAAAGAGCAACGCTTAATAATTATTTACTCGCAGAACTGAATAATTATAAACTTTAACTGAAAACTAAACATAAACTTTAAAATGGAAGCAAAGTACACAATGAATTACAAATTTTATATTAAATGTTTCCATTTGCAGCTATGCACATTGTCAACTGCCTAAAGGTTGCTTTGACATTTCGAACCGTGCTTCTTTGAATACTTCGAAAAGCCTCAGTAAGTCGAAGTTTCATATTGGCTTGTGTAGTAGGCAAATCCCTATACACCTCCTGTTTCACATATCCCCACAGAAAAAAGTCTGTGAATTATGATATTGTCTTTATTTATTTTATATATTGACAAATTCAACAAAAATAAAAAATGTTTCTAATTCTCAACTTTATCACTAAATAATTCAAATTGGTAGTAAAAAGTGAGTATATATTGAAAGCCCGTAAAAAATTCTATTCAAATCTGTAATAAAATACAAGGTGTGCCATTTAAAAAAATGAGAAAAATAACATTGAGTAAAATGAACCACCCTGTATATGCAGAGAAAAGAGTCTGCAATCTGAATGTAGAAGTTAAAACTAAACTGATTGGAAAAACAAATCCCAAACGTTCACTCACATATGTTTCAAGATGGCGGAACATGAGCCTACTTAATTGACTTTTTTTACGTAGAGATGTCCATAACTTACAAACCATTAGTCGTAGACCATAGTACTATATTATTTTGCTCACCATTTAACAAAGAATTCAAATATATAAAATATATAGGTTGTTTTATAAAAAAAACACCAAGATTAGTGTAGTACTCGAAAATGGGATACCCTATATATACAAAATATTTTTACAAGATGCTCTCGTTGTTGACTACAATCTGTTATAAGATTTTTATTAAATCAACAGTATAGGTGTAACCTTCCACTCCCAAATCGTTGGGACACCCTGTATATATATATATATATATATATATATATATATATATATATATGTGTGTGTGTGTGTGTGAGTGCGTGTGTCTGTCCGTCAGTGCGTCTGTGCGTCTGTGCATCTGTGCGTATGTGCGCCTGTGTGTTTGTGTGTCTGTGCGCCTGTGCATCAGTGCGTCAGTGCGCCTGTGCGTCTGTGCGTATGTGCGTTTGTGCGTCCGTGCGTCTGTGCGTCTGTGCGTATGTGCGCCTGTGCGTCTGTGCGTGTGTGCGTGTGCGCGTGTGGGTGTGTGCGTGTGTGCATGTGGGTGTCCGTGTCCGTGTCCGTGTCCGTGTCCGTGTCCGTGTCCGTGTCCGTGTCGTGTCCGTGTCCGTCTGTGTGGTCCGTGCCCGTGTCCGGTCATGTGCCTGTGTTGTGCTGTGTGTGTGTGGTGTGTGTGAGTGAGTGCGTGCGTGTGTGTGTGTGTTTACGGATGTAAATTTTAGGATTCCCTAGTTCCAGTAGACTTAATTGGTGAAAGCCAATAAGATACCACATTTTTATTAGTTTTTATGTATATCAATACAAAATTTTGACCTTCATCAGAAAATGTCTAAAATGTATATAATTTGATCATATTAAAAGATTCCTTCACAGTTAAAAATGCTACTTACAACTACTACGTGGAAAAACACTGGAGAACATACAAAAAAAGACTTGAAATAAATACACACTTAATTATGTAATTGCGATAAATGGTAATACTGATAAACACAGAAACTTCTACAACGATTATTTGAATGGTTCTTGAATGTTGTATATCTAGAAAAATGAAAATAATAAAATAGGAACAAGTTTTAAACTTGTTAAAAATTTTTTTTTCCTATTTATTATAATCAGTTTTATACTTATACATGTTTACACTATATGACAGTCATGAACCATTCGAATAATTTTTGTAGAAGTTTCTGTGTTTATGAGTATTACCATGTATTGCAATTACATAATTGTGTATTTATTTTGTTACAATATGGTGCCTATGTACGTCTTTTTTGTTTGTTGTGCAGTGTTTTTCCACGTAGTTGTGAGTAGCATTTAATGTGAATGAATCTTTTAATATGATCAATTTATATACATTTTAGATATTTTTCTGATGAAGGTCAAAATGTTGTACCAAAATATATAAAAAGTAATAACAGATGTGGTAACCTATTGGCTTTTCCACCAATTAGCCCTACTGGAACTAGGGAATCCTAAGGTTAACATTCGTACATACGTTTAAAAATTACCTGGTATTTGTAGTCATAAATATATATATATATATATATATATATATATATATATATATATTACAATTAACAAAAGTTCCAAATACTTCATGAAAAAAATACCAACTGCAGAATGGCTGACGCATCTACACATAATACATACGAAAATATGTTTAATAGGAAGTTCTTATTAAAACCTATGCAGTAAGTGTTTATTAAAAATCATTTTACATATAGATAAGTCAAATTTATTTTTTCTAGGAATAACCGCCAAATATCTATGTCATAGATCAGTTGGCAGAACAAAGTGCTCATAAAGTTCTGCTACTTCTGCCTTACCATTGTATTTTTAACCCCATAGAATTAATATATCGTTTTACCAAAAATTATTATTATTGGAAGAAGTATTCAAAGTGGAAATGTGCAAAATGCAATGCATTTAAACTTACAGCTGAAGAAATATTGAAGTGGTACGAATAAAACAAATTATTAGATACGTGGGATATAGCCTCTCTTATTATCAATTTCGGCACGTAGCAAATTTCCTTTGTTTTATATTAATAACTGGAATATTTTAACAGTAAGTTATTAGTTCAAATCAATGCATTCTGGTTTACATAAGATCATCCCATATATCAACAAATATATCTACCAGTTGTGGAAGATTGTACCCTTCAAACGTCTTTTACAGTGTATCTAGTAAATCAACAATGTATTTTTAATTGCAATAAATTCTAAAGAATAAACGAACATTAATAATCCGCATAAATGAAATTGGTTTAAAAATTTAACTTAGCCTTTCAATTACTTTGACAATCCAGTACAATAATTACGTCATAAATTATAATATAATATAACTTATTTTATTAAAATAGCTGTATAATTTTCGTGCGATAACGTTTTGTATATTAAGTGGTTGGAAAGTAAATTTAAGTATTTGTAGCATTTTTCTAATTGTCTTTAAAGGATTGTGTTTGAATAAGAAACGCAACTAACAGTGTTCTTGTTCTGTGGCCTATTAACAGTACCCAAATGCATGAACGTAACTATTACGCAATCCTCTCCTTAATATAATGGACCCATAAGACGCGTTATGTACACGTTTAATTTTGGTCTAATAATAAAGGACGCTGATAAACCTAACTCACCATTAAATCTTTGGAAGTTGTCGTTTTTTATTAATTTTAGTCGTTCTTGTGGATTTTGTCTATTTTGTTGATTCTTTTAGTTTTTCAGAATTTTTCTGAATTTCAAATTTCGTATGTACTGCATACCCAATTAGAATTAAATGTTATATACCTGATAGACAGGTGAAATACGAGTGAACTAACGTCAATGCGAACACCCACGTTTAGAAAACGTGTCTATGAACTACTGTACTATCCAGAGGATTTGAATCATTAGCGTGAATGCACAATGTAGCTTTTTTAGGCCTGGGAACACCTACTTCTCCGTAAAAGTTAAAAATGTAAAAATCTAGGTCTAACCTAAGTCATCTTTATTTTATATACACTCTGTCCCCAGATAGGTGAAACGACTCTGTGAACGACAAAAATTTCGATTAGAATTCTCGTTTTTTGAGTTAATTAGAGACTTATTTCTAACATAATTTCTATTTTGAAAAATCAAGCATGCATTGGAAATTCTCAAAAAAACTTATTTTTTGTAAAGTGCCTTTCATGTGGCATATACGACAAGAAGTTATTTGAAAAAGTTGTTCAGGCCGCTGTATCAAAACTACAAATTCACCAGCCACTTTTTGCTTCATGTTCATTTCCCAAATGAAAGTATTTTCTTTGAAACAGTCTACCATGGAAGAACAAAACTGTATCCACAGCAATATCAATATGTCAATCTTGAAATTCATTATTTTATTGAACTTATACTGTACAATGTTAACATTAGAGGAAAAAGTTTATGTGATTAAGTGTTATGAAACCGGCGAAAGATCGATAAATATGGTTATTGGCTTGTTCAGTGAAAAATATCCAAATACTGCAATTAACAGAATTACTGCTTCGCGTTTAATCAAGAGATTTCTTATAACAGGGAGCATTCATTCCAAGAAGAAAGATGAAAACACTTATGATGAAAATGATGCAGGTACTTTGGTTGCTTTAAATTCAATATATGCAGATCCCAAAATGTCACTCAGCAATCGAAGCGTGAATAGTAACATAAGTAAAACATGGGTTATAGGATTTATAAAGCAAACAGAATTCATCCTTACACGTCCCACACTTTGGCGGAAGGTGATGAAGCAAGGCGATTCCTGTTCTGTTTATCTTTGGGGGAGTAAATTTCGGAAAACGTAAATTTCATAACCCAATAATTTTTTCTTACGAATGTATTTTTACTACAAATGGTGTTCAGTCTTCCCAAAACTGTCGATATTAGAACAAATTTAATCCTCATTACGTAATTATTGCAAGAAGGCAGTATTTTAAAAAAAGTAAATTTTTGGTGTGCCATTTGATACGAACTAGGAATCGTCGGCCCTTTCTTTATCGAAGGAAGGTTGAATCAGCACACTTAATGACGGTTTTAGGACATTTCGCCCCCGGACAGTTCGCTCCCCGCAATTCGCTTCCGGGTACATCGTCCCCTGGGACACTTCGCCCCCTGACGCTTCGCCCCTCAATGTTATCTAGAATTTTTGGCATATTTGTAGTTTCCCTTTGTATATTATATTTTACCTACCGTATTCCATAGGTGTGATGATGAATTGTAATATTAGGTTATTATTATAGCTAATCGAATAATAAACACATGTGACCATTAATTTATAAAAGATTTATTTATTTATTTCAAACAGTTACAAACTAAAATGCAAAATTGTTGGCAATTCCTCTTAAATAATCTATAATATTTGCTATTATTATCATAATAATTATTATAATTGCACATTACACATGTTGTAATCAACATTTAGAAGCGAAATGTCACAGGGGCGAAGTGTCACAAGGGGCGAAAAGTCTGGGGGCGAATTGTGTCGGGGCGAAATATCCGGGGGCGAATTGTGAGGGGCTAAATGTCCTCATCCCCTTAATCACAAACCCTGCAGAAATTCATTGACGAACTTCCTTTAAATATTCGACAGTCGTATTTGTTCCAACATGACGGCTGCCCTGCTCCTTCCACACAAATGATTACTGATTGTCTAAATAATCAGTTTAGCGGAAGATGGTTTGGAAGAATGAGCATGACATCTTGGCCTGCTAGATCCCCAGACCTGACAATAATGGATTTTTTTTGTTTGGGGAAGGGTTCAACAAATAGTTTACCAAGAACAAATTCCAAACAATAGCAAGATACTAAAAAACAGAACAACACATGTACTTTGATGTTTGGATACTTCCGAAACCGTATTGAAAAATGTGCATATTTAAGAGGGGGCTGAGTAGAGCATGACATTTAATCTAATATTTCAATTTACTTTCATCTCATTATAACTTATTAATGATACACCAGTGATTTGTAATAATTAAAAAAATAAATGTGAAATCTCTTTTTCGTTCATAATAAAAGAATTGTTGAAAACAAAATTCTCTAATTTGTGAAATGAACATTTAAAAGATGAAAAATCAAAGTTTAAATGAGAATTAATATGAGAAACTGTACTTTTTTGATACTTTTGATATTTTTCTAAGAGCATACTTTTTAATATTTTATGTTTCTTATATCAGCTGAGTAGTGTTTCAAATACATATCTTACCTGTTGGACTATTTTCTGTTTTACGTTTTTTTTTCAAGCGCTCTTCACACAGAAACATTATTTCGTCAATTATTATCTACTCATCATGTATTGTTTCTACATCACCGATAAATCCAATTCTTTCCGGCAGTCTTTGATTTTTAAGAAAGTCTTTTTTTTGTTCATTTATTTCATGTATTTCGAAACCACAGCTGGCAATGTCACATAATAGCTTTAGATGTTGTGTGAAATTTTCTTCTTTTTGTTTATTGCTGCACTGACTAGCACGTTTTTGAACATTACGCCATTTGTTGTATAAATCCTCTACTTTATAAGTACATGTTCTTTGTTTTTGAGTCGGTATTCCGGATTTTTTCTTTTGCTAATAGTAAGGAACTTTCACGTATGGTACATTTTAATTTCCGAACATGGAAAAACAAAACAGTTAAAACTTGTAGGTAACTTGGTAACTTGTTACCCTCGATTTATATCTCCGATTAAAAACACCATTTCTCGTAAATAATAGCTGCTCATTGCTGTTAACGATAATTTATACTTTGCAAATGATAACACGAACAAGGTAAAGAGCAATCGTTCAGACAGTAACTTATGCACTCTGAGAAAGCTACATACTGGTTTGCAACGGCGCGCGCATGCGCGATGTAGTCTTACGCAGAGGAAATAAGTATTGATAGATAAATTATATATTTTGTTATGTGTTAGTATTTTACCAATTGTCATCAACTATTATAACTTTATATTGTACTCAAAATGTGTCTAATAAGCTTAACTTATATTATTATTAGAATTATAACGTCTAAACATTTTACTTTAAGCTGTAAACCGTAGAAACGTAAAAAACGAAAAAATTCATTAAAAACCGTTATTTCTTAACAAAATGGCTATTAACATAGCAGTCAATTGAAAGTTGTCAATATCACAATGACTTCTCAACATCAGATTCATGTTTAGCGATCCCGAATCCTAAATCGCACACACTTTTGTGTGAAAATATCGCAAAATAAGATTGTTATATTCAATAGTATCAAAAAAGTACAGTTTCTCATGTTAAATATCATTTAAACTTTAACACCTCCATGGCACGGGTTAATATTTTCTAAATCAACTGAAATTTTGGCTACCTCATATTTTTTGCATTTCAAGCCCATTTAAAGGTGACTATCATTTTTTAACGGCCATCCTAATACACACACAGGCACGCACGCACCCACGCACGCACGCACCCACGCACGCACGCACTCACCCACCCACCCAATTCCAAATTTAAGAAACGCAGGAACCTTTGTGACCTTAGATTTTGTCTGAAGAAATAAGGACCAATAAATTAATATCATTTAAAAGACCACACCACAAATTGGTCTTAAAAGAATATTAGTCTCGGCATTCAATGCAAAATTTTGATTTTCTTAGCTCCACCATCTGAAACTTTTACTTCCCCTTGATACCAAAAAGACAATCCTAAACGCATATCAAAGTCGAGCTCTTTTAATTTGTTTATACAGTTTATTATATAGTTTATTCTACTATAATGCTTATAACAGTGATACCATATATATTTTGAAGAGTCTTTGTAACAATATTCTCAAACCGCCAAAATATATAAGGTTATGTATTTAAAAACATGCAACTTTGATACGACACGCTGTAAATTCCACTCTGTATAGTCAACTTTGAAAAAACTTCCAGGTACACAAATTCTCTAGCTTAGATACAAGTATCATTAATCAATCTCATATATGTCATACTTAGCTCTCACCTAAGTACAGAGGAGAGGTGAAATAGGCCCATTTAGAAAGCTAGGCAACATCCAAAGCCTTTTGATACGTGCAAAACGCTAAGAAATAGCTAAAATAAGTTATTGGATGGCGTCAAAAATTATTGCAGTCACTTTTTCCATCTTTTTGTGCATCTGGCCATATTTTTATTTTAATATTAGTAATAGTCTTGATAGTAAATGTTTACAGAGCTGCCAACCAACAAAATTCAAATGACTAGTATTTCAAGTTTGTAAAAAAAATAATTTTAAGCCGGGAAATATTTAAAAAGTATAAAAAACATTACTCAAAGAGAATTTCACCAGTAGTGAAAGTCTCTATCTAGAACACCAAATCGTATTAAACTGAAAACTTTTACAACCCTGATCACAGTAATGTTCTTATATCTAAAGAATATAACACGGTCAGTATAAGCAACCGTACATCGCAACTGCTCACTCTGAGGAGAGCTGTTTTGTAAGGTTCGATTACTGGACCTCTTTTGCTTCTCATTTTCATTAATAATCTACCTCAAGGATTGTCGACTGCCTTCAGTCTAGAGACGATACCACCGTTCTTATGGGTTCTAACAATTCGAGTTAAGTAATACCACTGAAGATATTGCAAAAGAATGGTGATCACATGAATGATTCTACAAAAATTAGCTGCAATATCTTCGCGCTAAGGCGTCAACCTGATAATCTTTCTGTACATGTCCTAAAATTACACAAAATATTAGGACTTAAATTGTTTAAGACATTCTCTACTTTTCTGGTTGACTCGTTGCACATACGTTCTTTGCGTTCAATGTCAAATCTGTGTTTTATGGTCCCAATGTATACTTTTCGACAAGAACAAGATAACGTTCTAGAAATACTGATTTACAGAAAAAATCAATCTAATAAACGGATATTAATAATTGTGTTCTATTTAACCATATTATCAACGGTTCGTTATCTTTATACCTTTTTTAAAGATATACATTATATATGAGTTTTTAAAGAGTAATGTTTTAAGCACTTTTGTAAGTATTATAATAAAAAGTATACAGGTCTAATAATTATTCATAGAAAGCCTTGTATATTAACTTAATTTAAATATCTAACGAGACCAGCACTTGAATATTAATGGAAACAAAACACTACATTTTACTTACGATGAATATCATAGTTGGCATGAAAACAACGTCATTAATTAATGATTTACTCAATTTAATGTTATATGTCATATAATATTATTAATATAGTCCTCGTTAAGTATTAAATCCATCCATATAGTTTTGAATTTTTCGGAAATTGTTCCGGTATAAGAAAGAAAATATGATACTATTAATTATGAAACATGCAATGCAAGAATAAAAAAAAGAGGGTTATACCTGTTTCTATTATTTTTAAATTGATTAGTTGAATAAGTAACAAGGCTAGACTAATAGAACAAATAGCATGTTGAAAGGTAGGGTTTCATATAACAAATTGTTTGAGGAGTTACATTTTGGGTATAGTTGCTGATTCATTAAAGGAAATACTAATTGGTTTAAACTTACATGTTAATTATCTTATTGACCGACTGCACGATTACAGCTCTACACGGCAATAACTCGACGTCAACAACTTCTAAAGTTCTTCTCGCAACCACGCCTTGTCAAAGAAAAGAAAAAAGGAAAAAGGCACGTGTTTCATTCCCTCCCAAAGGGGTTGGGCGGGTTCATGAGCTTTCCAAGCTTTTCGAGGCACAGTCATGGATTGCCAACAACACGCATACATTAAGTACGTATGTACGGTGGGATTAAGGATAAGTGCGGTCAGGATAGGATCCGAAGGAAGGGAGTTAGGGTTCGAAGGCGGAAGATATTACTCCAGTAGTCGTCTAAATAGCCACGCATGGTGTGCGTATACGCAGTGACCATTCCATTATATGTGTATGAGGACAATCTCCTGAAAAAACCTCATACAGGGTAGACGGTAACAGGAATCGAACCTATTACCTCCCGAATGCTAAGCAGGTCGTGTAACCCCATGCCCATTTGTCAACTTTTTACCTTTATTTACATACTTACCAACTATTCCCCTACCTCGTGACAGTATTTTGTATGCTTGATTTTATTTTATTCTTTATTGTTACTAGGCAAGTTTACAGAGTTCTTAATCTAACACTTATTAAACTACACCTTTCATCCAATTTTCATTTTTTCAGCAGGATCGCCGATAAAAGACAGGATTTTATTTAATAAATTTGGAATATGCAGAGTATTAGTGGTTATGTTTTCGGTGTAGCGCTTTTTACAGGAAATGCTAATTAGTTTGAAAGCTAATTGTTAATTATAATATTACTGAGGAACTACATGATTACAACTCTGCCGGCAACAACTCCCTGTCAACAACTTCTACGCTTTGCCAACGTTCTCCTTTTACATATTTATTTACTAAACTTTTACATATTATTCCCCCTCACTGGAGACTATTTATTTTGCATGCTTGCTTTTATTTTATTCTGTATTGTTACCATGGAGGTTTATAATGTTCGTAATGTAACACGTAGAATATTACATATAAGGAGACATGTAAATAAAATAAAAACCACCACTCCCATCCACTAACGCTATCTTGTACCGAAGAACGCGTTTTAGATACGCAAGATATCCTATCTGTACCTTATACAGGGTGTTTCAAAATACGTTCCGATAGTTTCTAGGGTAAATAGAATATTAAAAAATAACGTCAGTTTGGTTAATAAACATGTGTCCGAAAATTCCTCCTTAAGAAGATACAGTCCTGTAAAGGTGACTCCAAAAACTCTCTTTTTATTATCTCTGAAACGGTTTAAGATACCTAAATGAAATTTGGACCACAAATATCTTTGATTAGGTCATAAATGATAGTTTTGACAAATTTTTAATATTTTGTATAGGAGCGTCGCTAAAAGGGGGATGCCATTTATTTTGCCCCAAAACTTTTTTTTATAGGGATATTTTTAAACAAAAAAGATACTCTTGTTGAAAGTCAAAAAATTGTTGGTTTTGGAGTTATTTGAGGTTTTAGCAAGTAATGCAGACCGAATTAATAAATCATTTTAAAATGAAACAATTAATAATTTTCATGCGCGAGAACGATCTACCTCAGGGAGTAATGATTGATTCAGAAACAACTATGAGGTAAAAATATTGTAAATTATTTAGAATTTAAAAAAGGTTTTAATTGTATGACATTGACACAGAACAAAGGAAATAATTAAAAAAAAAACAAGCAGAAAAAACCAGTTTTTATATTAAAAGTGCGAAATGTCCACCAATCTCACGAATAGCTAATCGTAAACGTTTCATAATCCTTTGGAGTGGCCGTGGTTCTTGAATTAACATTCTTAAACTATTTTCAATTCTCGCTTGAAGTCGCCATTTAAATTTTCATAAAAAACATGGTATGCAACGAGGCCCATACATTCGACTTAAAATTATGTAGATAATGCGTTACACGTTTAACCTTTGCATTTTCCGCTGCCCAAAAGTGACTGTAATGACTATTGAGCATACCTTGTCTAGTAAAAGTTGATTAATCGGCGAAAAGAATATTTTGTAAAAAATCAGGGTTCTGTCTCATCCTTTCTTGTAATAATTCGCAAAAGTATCTTCCTAAAAAATAATTGTTCTTTTAATACACAATGTGCACTAGAAACACTTGCGTTACTTGCCCTTGCCACGTTGCTTACACTTATCGTAGGATCCGCAACAACTAGATTTAAAATATCTTCTTCTGTTTGAGGAATTCTTACCAGAATTTACATTTTTTGGCTTAAAGGCACCGCCTCATTAAATTCAAAAATGTTTTTGAATCCGGAACACTTGGAAATTTTTCGCTGCTTTAGCATTTCCATCACATTCCCCTAATGTTAATAACATATTGGTATAGTCACTATTAGTGTACATATTCATTTTCAAAGTTTTCAAAAGCGTTATTACTTGTTAAACAAACCAAAACTATCAACAACAATGTGTGAAACGAATCTGTCAAACAAAAAAATTGCGAGTCTGCAGTCTACTTAATTCAATTAAGTCAAATTAACTCAATATTTCTTTTATTTTCTTATATTAGGTACTACTAATATACTTTATTTGCTTATTTTACAAAATCTTGCAAAGTGATTGCATTTTACTGTTTACATTCCCTATTTACACTATTTACAGTCTCTCCTTTCTGTACTTCACTTACACTCACTTCTTCTCTCTTTTCTCTTCTCCCATTAACTGTCTTTTTCTGTTCCTTGTTTCTTGCATCCACTCCGCTACCCTTCCTCCTCCTTCTAATATCTCTTCCACCGTCCTCTCCTCCTCCTTGAACTCCCTGCATTCTTGCAACGTGTGCTTAATCGTCTCTATCTCTTTTCCGCACAGCCTACACTTTCTCTCTTCGTCCTTTCTCCAGTATCTGTTTCCCCTCTCTTCGTGTCCACATCTAAATCTCGCTATCATTTTCTTTCTTTCCTCCTCCCTTCCCCCTTCAAATATATCTGTATCCCTTCTCCATTACTGTTCCTATAGTTTACATTGTATTTCACTTCTTTCACCTTCGACCATCTTTCCTGCTTTTGCACATCCCTATCCCTTCTAATTATGTCCTCTTTCACGTTCATTCCTTCCCTTTCTTTTGCATATCCGTTTCTTTCGTAATATTCTTTCCTGGCTTCTTGTCCATATTCTGTTCTCCCTTCTCTTATTTCTTTCCAGCATTCTTGTAGAATTTTTCACTCCGTTCTTCCGCTCATTTCTTCCTCGTACTTTATTGCTCTATTTCCCGCTTCCACCTTATTTTCTCTACTTGCACCTTCTCTCTAATAATGTATCCTGGTGTTTCTCTTTCTACTCTCAGTATCCAACTCCAGTATTTTTCTTGCCGCCCCTCTATCTGTTTGTATTATTTACACCCCCACACTTCCGCCCCGTACAGTACCACACGTTTTATCAGTTTCTCAAATAATAACCCTTTTCCGTCTGTCCATTCCAAACAGTCTTTCCCCTACACTCCACACTTGCCCTATTAGCTTATTCCGTTTTCTCACTCGCTCTTTTATATGTTCCCCATCTTTATTGTCTTATCTCATTGTGTATTCCAGATATGTGAATTCCTTTACTTGCTGTATCTCATCATCCCTCCATTTCCATTCCTCCTTTTTCCTTTTTCCACCCTCTTTTCTCCATACCATTACTGTTGTTTTACTCACATTGACCTACAGCCACCCCACCACCAGGCCTCCCTCTTGTTATCCCTTTAATGTCTCCTCCAGATCTCCACTATATACCGCGAACAGGCTTGAGCTCAATCCGTTCCTCGTTAAAAATTCTTCACTCAGTTCCCCATTTGCTCTCACCTCGTTCCTCGTTTCTTCGTATATATCTTCTATCCTTTCTGTCCTAATTCCTTATTTGTCATGTGCTTCAATATGTATACGTTTTCCGCCGTTCTTCCTTTCCTGAATCCTGCCTGTCCATCTGGTAACAACTTCTTCTCTTCCACCTCCTTCTTTAACCTTTCTTCCAGAACGTTCGCGTATATTTTGTAGGCCGTGTTTAGCGATGTAATTCCTATATAATTTGTCATCCGATTCTCTTCCGTATATCAACTCCTTACTTGGTATGTCTTCTTTGCCTGCCGCTTTTCCTTTTTTTACCATCTTTATTGCCTCTCTTACTTCCTCTTCTTTTATTCCTTCTTCTTTTTCCCGTATCTCGTGTCTTTTCTCACTTTATCTTCCGTCTCCTTCCCGTATTTGCTCTCCCTCCAGAACGTCTCTGAAATACCTCTACCATTGTTTTATTTGTATTCCCGTTTGTATACTTCTTCTCCGCTTTTCTTTCTTTAAAAATTTCCATACGTCTTCTTCAGTTTTTATCTCCTTAATCTGCTCTTCCTGTTTCTTTTTGCTTTCTTCCTTTTTACTTTTGCAAGTTTTCCTGTATATCTTTACTGCTTCTTTATATTCTTCTTTTTCCGCTTTCCTCGTTCTCCACCGTCTTAGTGTTCTACTTGCCTTCCTCTTGGTTTCCTTATATTCTCTATCCCACCATCTTTTCCACCCCATTTTCTCCCTTTTCCATCTTCTAAACTTGACTTTTTCCGTTGCTTCCTCCAGTCTTTCTCTCATTTCTTCCACACTTTCTTGCATTCCATTGCATTCCCAACTTATTTTTCTACTCTTTGTACTCTCTTCTGTCCAGAAACATGTTAAAACCTCAAATAACTCCAAAACCAGTAATCCCCGTAAAAAAAAGTTTGGGGGCAAAATAAGTGGCACTCCCCCTTTAGCGACGCTCCTGTACAAAATATAAAAAATTTGTCAACTCTATCTTTTATGACCTAATCGAAGGTATTTGTGATCTAAATTTCATTTAGGAATCTTAAAGCGTTTTAGAGATAATACCACTTTTACAGGGCCATATCTTCTTAAGGAAGCATTATCGAACACACGTTTATTAACCAAACTAACGTTATTTTTTATTTACCCTAGAAATTAGCGGAACGTTTTTTGAAACACCCAGTATATAGTATTTGCTAGTGCAACATGAATTGGCAAATAACACACGTGTTGTAGACGTCAAATTTTTAACGAGCTTTAAGCAGTTTTTTTTTCAATATTTTGAGATATATTTCTCAAAATCTTATTTTATTGCATTGTTTCACCTACATTACGAATAAAATAATTAATAAAACTACTGAGGTTTTATCGGAACATTATCTTTATATTTGCATGTAATTTTTGCATCGGCTGCTCGTGTGCTCGTGTGTTATCACCCGACGAAAAACTTTTTCAACACTTTTCAATAAATTTAGCAGCGGTTGAGGTATTTACAAAGTGTACATAGCACCATTTATAATGTATTTATCTTTGTATATTAATCTTAACCAAAATTTGATAGAATCGAGACACTTCAACTCTAAATAATCTATAAATCCTCCTAGTTTTATGCTTTTCTCTACCTTTAAATCCCATGTGACGCTATGGCAGCAATTTCGCTTACACCGGATACCGAACCCTTCAGTATCAAATCCTTTAAACCTTTACCTACGCTTTATTCCAGCTCTATAACCTTGACTTCAGAAGCTTCCATCGGAAACTCAAGAACATGTACACAACATACATATCCTCTTCATCCCATAAAAAAAAATGACAGACAAATGCACGTTGAACTTTGTCAATTACCATTCCTACGCACAGACCAATACGCTAAACGGACACACAGTCCACTCGCTTTCAATTACCTTCGCACCTATAGCATCTCGAATGACGGTGTACTTCACTACTCCAATTATATTATTTTCCTATTATAACCCACTTAATATACTCATTTGATGATCTAAGTACCCAGGCTTTTCATTTCCTAGGCGATTTGAATTCCCGTCACAACTAATTCAGTCACACCAGTACCAATAGAATGTCAGCATTATCGCGATTGTTTCTTATACGAATCAGAACTATCAAACATCCATTATAAGCGAAGCGATCAAGAAAGCTTACTCACACTCAAAAGAATATACATGTCCCGCAAACCTATCCCACAATACCTCATGAACTGGATCAAAGAGTACAGACGAATCTACCGTTTATTCTTGCGATTCCGGTATCGGGCTCTCAAGCTTTAATCAGACGAGCAACCAATAGACACATCACAACTTGATACATAAAACGGTAAACTGTTTTGCGTCAGTTTGATTAGCTTGCCGGAAGGAAAGCAACCCGTAAATCACATCTTACTAATCCTCAATGCGTCTACCGACCAAGGAAACGCCTACATGTTCGAATTTTACCTAAAAACCGTATTAATATCGCCCATTGATCCATAGTTCTGAAATGTATTTAAACTTCTGAAAGATCGCCTTGGTCAATTACACAACGTGAACCTTCCGAAGTCCAATTGGACAAGGGGAATCTCTTCTATGCTCCTATCACAACCATCCATCCCGTACTTAGCTTAACTTGGCCCTAGGCCACTACAGCCTAAACCGGAAAATCCTACCAGACCAAACCTTACTAATAAACACCTATAACAAGTGTACTACATTCTCTTACTTTCCGACGGTCGGAAATCTACTTTCATGTCATGCTTCCCAAAACTTCACTTGAAAGATTCTGTGAGCAGATTCTAGCAAAACCACATAAACATGACCTGGAAACCTATAATGTTTTTCCTGATAGCAAAATCAGCTTTATGTCCAACCGAACATCCTACGATTCTTTGTTGGATCAGCTTACAGAGATCACTAAGCCATTTAATCACAATTAATGCAATCTGGTGGTTTTTATGACTTAAGCAAGCGTTTGACAGGGTGTGGCATACAGGACTCATTGTCAAAATCCGCACCACAGGTATCTCTGATCACTTTTTCGTACTTAACTAACAGAAGTACCTTTTCAACCTAAAGCACTCGTACTGTAAGGTTCTGAGAAGAAACCTACCCGTCGCCATACTTGCCTGGCTATCGGGAACTGGGCTAACAGGTGGATAGTCTCCGTTCACCCTACCAAAAGGGAAGCAATTCTCCTCCGATATCCCAACTTCCGGGCCAACCGTAATCCCACCCTATCCGAGCAAAGTGTTGCAATTATCCCTAACCATGAACTCCTCCCGTGGTCAGACAAAAGGTTGCTACTTTACAACACATACGAAAGACTTACATTCGCTTTGTTCTCTTTATCATTATGTTACACGAAACTACCCTTTCTTTGTTGCTTCATGTGAACCCCGAATACACAAACTTTATTGCAACCCCAGTAACCTCACTGTACAGTGTATCCCGTTTTCGTTTTTCGGACGTTTTTTAAAGATATCTTTGTTATTATCCAAGATAGAAGTTTGCAGTGTTTACATCCACGTACTACTTTTTTAGCCTAGATTTCATGGCACAATTGAAAATTTAGGATCTTCTCTTGTTTTCGACTTATAGCCAAGTGATAGCTCTACACTTTATTCTCGCTTAGTACTATTATACGGATATATTTCATCAACGGTGCTTATTATTACGAATGCCCACTTCAGTGGCGTACTCAGAATTTTTCTAGGGGGCGCGGTTTTTGAGTAATAACTTAAACTTGCATTTTTTTTAAATGGGAATCATAGTTGGATTGGCAACCATCAGCTGCAGTTCTTTCTTAGCTTTTTAAAAATATAAATATAGACCTGAAAAACATCTTCCCAATATTTTTCTATTATTAATCAAAAACCGCACTACCTAGGAAAATTCTCAGCGCGCCACTGAATTCGGCAGTTCGCAACATATAAGTACCGTTGACAAAATATATCAGTATAATAGTATTAAGCGAGGTATAAGACCTTGGAGAAAGTGTAGAAATATCGACGTGTGGAAAATCGAAAAGAAAAGAATATACTAAATTTTCCATTTTCCCATGAATTGTATGTCAACAAAGTAGTAAGTGAACGTAAAAACTGCAAACTTCTATCTTTGATAATAACAACGATATCTTTAAAAAACAAGTAAAACCACGAAATTTGGACACACAAGTAAAACCAGGGGACCTTGGCCGCCATCTTGGATTATTGTGACCTGGGGCACCTTGGCCGCCATTTTTTATATGCCCACGTGGGTATCGTATTTTCACCCCTTTTTTTCGGAGGCCATTTTTAACCCTTGATGGAATTTTCACCCTAATTAGAGCCCTTTTGGTTGTGTTAAGAACCTTTTTGTCAGTTCAACCCCTTTTTTTATGGCTTCTTTTCGCAGGCCATTTTCAACCTTTGATAGAATTTTCACCCTAATTAGGAACCTTTTGGTTGTATTAATAGCCTTTTTGGCAGTTTATCCCTTGGAACGTAGGAAAATGCGTGCGCATACAATGTTCTGCTTGGTGGTCCTAAGGACAGCCCCTTTTACCTGATTAGTTTCTGATTGGTTCTTAGCCCCACCCAGATTCTGAGCTCTGATTGGAGGCTTAAGGTTCTGCAATGGTTACGGTGGGAAATTTGAAAGTGTTCTAATAATGGGCCCTAATGCTATCTCATAAGAC